>CM076575.1:1839878153-1840074772 GCA_034641835.2 Pinus albicaulis | reverse complement strand
GGGCATCCAAAATTGGAGAGGATGGAGGAGACCAAGTGCAGAGTCCACTCGAGCGAGAGACATCTAGGAGGGGGAAATTTCCAACCAAAAATGGAAAGGGATTACATGGAGCTATACCTCCAGGTGTGAGGTGGGGCAATGTGTAGAATTAATCCCCAAAAGAAATTTGGGCAGGATTCTTTGAGATGGTGTCTCTTATGGATAGAACCTAGCTATGACGAGCCCACAATGCAGTAGTATTAGGAAATATCGGTTATATTGATGCAGTCAGATGTTAGCAGGACAAAATCAGAGTGATAGGTGTTGAATACTAGAGCGTAGATTAGAGTTGGAAGTAGTGCAAAGTGCATGGATGCAAACGTCAGCAATGCAGAGAGTCCAGTAGACATGTGCAGTAGGTACCAACAATAATAAGACTCTAATCACATATGCATTATACTGATTAATTTGTTTGGAGGCTATTCAGCTTCAGGATAGTTTAATGTGTGAAAAACACTAGAGAACTGTTGCATGCAAGAACATTCCAAAGGTACTGGATTGGGACAAATTGATTCCTTTCTTGCTAAGAGGGAGTGTTGAAATTTGGAACAAGAAATGGTGAAATTGGCATCCAGAAACAACATGATATCACACACACTAGTGTGGGATCATAGGCCACAAAATGATTGTTCTAGGTGATATTTTAGTGTGCAAGCCAATCTATTAAATAAATGTGAAATGTGTCTAATTTAATTTTCCCTTAATTAAATTTGACAATAAATTGTTATCTTATCTCATAGTCACTTGTAATAGTTAACTGAGTGCGAAAGACTCAGTTAGCTCATGAAATTCTAGTTGAGGTTGGTTGGTGAGGCATGTAGAGTGATTCTATCTGTGTTAGGGTCCAAGTGGTGGTTAGTGTATTAGTTCAATGCATGAGCAATCGATTAACTCAATTAAGTGAGTTAAAATCAGTTTAACTAGTTGTAACTGATTGTTTCACTAGTGAGAGGTCAAGTGAATTAAAAAATATTTAATTGACATGCAGTGATCCCTCAAGTGACTAATTATTTACTATTAATAGCTACATGCATGTTAGTTCTGATGAAGACCTAGTTGAGACAAAGGTTAAAGGGAAGTTAACTATCTCTTGTATTTTTCGCAAATGGCGCAGATGTAGTTAAAACACCATAGTATTTCCCATGATGTATTTCGCAGTCAAGGAAGGTTGAATTTCCTAATTAATAGGGATTTAATCCTATAGGGATTGTGCAAGAAAGGTAGGGTGAGAAGAAGTAGAAAATTGGCTATGTGTTGGTCAATTTTGTCTGGATCAATGTGCGACAATCAGTAGAGTGTATGAGGTTGTGGTGGGTACACAAGAATTGTATTTTTTCATGATTCCTTGGTTGATTATACAATAGAGATAGAGGGTTTTTTAACAGCAAAATTTCCCGAGGAAAAATATTTATGTTGGGGATTGATTTTCTTCTTTCTCTTACTTGGTGTGATTGTGTGATCATGTTTAATTTCCGCAGAATTAATTGTAGAACAATTCAATATCTTGCTCTAGTATATTGCATGATCAGATTGAATCCATTTAATACATATTGTTTGTATAATTTCTACACTCCCTTACATCATTAGCTGCAATACAATATTATTCACAATATACACATTGTGCATTTATTTACAAATAAAAACATGGAGAGAGCCATTCATCACTATTTTCAAAATACATGCTTATAACCAAAATAATAAAAAAATTAATATCATGGATACAACATCAATAAAATCCACATATAAACCAGTGCATTCATACATAAAATACCAAAAGAATGAGCTTCTTATTAATGAATGTAGAAACCAAATGGAGATGGGACTTCCACATTCCACCTGACTATAGATTGGTTGTGCCAAATATCTCTTAATCGAATCACCCCTCTTCCATATTCCAACCATGAATTTGGGACTCGTAACAAACCAAAAAGAACCAATTCAATCGTGGGATCACCCACTTCCTAGGCTTTACCATACATCCCATCTCAGGACTACTCTGTCAAATGGATAGCAATCCACCTCTTGTATTTGGCATATATCATGTCATTCACTAGCAAGGATTCCTAGGTCCCCTGAGGCACACAATCTGGTATTACCATAAACCATACTTCCATGCTGATGTGGTGCTCTTAACTCCAAAGGAAGAACCTGAGTATGTTGTGGAGCATCCAAAAGTAGAGTAGAAGAGATTTGAATCACCCACTCATGCAGAGACATGTAGAAATGGAAGGAAGTGGACCAAGGAGGCTAAAAGATTATTGCATGATTATAGAGAGAATGTGGGAGCACCCACATCACAGTGTAGGAAGAGTAGGTCACTCGATCGACACGCCAGGTACATGGATCTGATGAGTGAGATAGTTGAGACAAAACCATATTCATTTGAGGAAGTAGTTAAGAATCTAGTATGGTTTGATTCCATGGTAGAGGAAGATGATTCCATCGTCAGAAGTAGTGTTTGGGAGTCGGTCCCAAGGCAAAAGAACAAGCTAGTGGTAGGTTTGCGGTGGATCCACAAGTTGAAGCAAGCATCAAATAAAAGCATCAAGAAACACAAGGACATATTTTATGCGAAGGGGTTCTCTCAGGTGGAGGGAAATGATTAGGAGGAGACCTTTGCTTAAGTAGCAAGGTATTCTTCTATCAAATCAATTCTAGTACTTGTAGTGAAGATGGGATGGAAGATCCATCAGATGCATGTGAGGATAGCATTCCTCAATGGAGTGATTGAGGAGTAGGTTTAGGTTGAACAACTAGAAGAATTTGAGAACTTCGATAGAGATTCACATGTCCGAATACTCAAGCTAGTGTTGGATGGATTGAAACAAGCACCATGTGCTTGGTAACCCATGATCGACAGTTATTTCATAAGGTTGGACTTCCCCAAAAGTGAAGTAGATGAAAACATTTAGCATATTGTTGTTTAAGGTAAATTTTTTATTATAGTATTATATGTCGATAGTTTTTTTTAACCCGTGATGAAAAGTTGATCAAATATTGAAAATAGGATATTGTAAGAGAATCTGATATGAAGGACATGGGACTCATGCATTATTTCCTCTTTTTTGAATTATGGCAAGGATATGGGGAAACTTTTGCCTCTGAGGGAAGCTATTCCATTCAAATACTAAAGAAGTTCTGCATGAAGATTTGAAACCCGATGGACACTCATCTAGCAGGTAGTTGGAGGAAATAAGATGCCACTTTAGGTGAGGAGGTGGAGGCCACTATTTACAGGAAGGTTGTGGTTTAAATCATGTATTTGGGGAAAAAAATGATTGGACATGTGTTATGTGGTTAACCAATGTAATCAAGAAATGGTTAAGCCAACCAAATTGTGTTGGAATGCAACCAAACACGTGTTTAGATACCTCAGAGGCACTACTGAGTATGGTCTTTGGTACACATGAATAGGGGAAGTCAAGCTTCAAGGCTTCATATATGCAGATTGGGTCGATATTCCATTAGATCATAATAGCACTTCATGAGGAGTCTTTAGTATTATGTCAACAACAGTTTCTTGCTACAACAGGAAGGAGAGATTAGTTGCAATAGGTTTAGCATAAGAAAAGTACCTTCCTGCTAGTCAAGCATATTGTGAAGCTATCTCGATGAGGAAGATTATTATTGGGTTATTTGGTTATATGATGGATCATTATTTGATTTAATGTGGTAATCAAAGTTGTATCAATCTCTCTTAAAATCCAGTTTTTCATGATCAATTCAACATATCGACATCTCATATCACCATATACGAGATTATGTGCAGAGGCAGATTATGTTGTTGTAGTACATTCCTATAAAGGAACATAAGAAAGATATTTTGAAAAATTATTTGTAAAGAGGAAAATTTTAGTTCCATAAAGATAGGATTGGGGTATCTGATAGTCATGTTCTTGTTTGTAGGGAGTGTTGAAAATGGAAACAATAAAATCCTGATTTAATTTTCGCTTGAATTAATGTAGGAGAAAATTGTAATTCCACATCACAAGACAATAAGAATGTGTTAAATAAGTTAGAAAGACTTAGTTAGTTTGGTTAGTTCAATTTGAGGGCTTAACTTCAGTCATGTAAAGTGGTTCCTGTTTTTTAGTATCCTAGGTTGAGCTTAATTTGACTTGTAATAATTGAATTCAATCAAACTGAGTTAAAGATAGTGAAACTAGTTCCAATTGTTGTAGGAACTAGTGGTACATCTAATAGTGGGGCGTGTACTCTGTCATCAACCAATTAACAGATAAATAATTCATAATTAACTCATGCATGTGTGATATAAAATTTAGCTACTTGATATTGGAGTTCAAGGCTACACAACTACCGCTATATAATTATCTGAGTTGTACATGTGGTGCACGCAGTCAAAGAAATGCCTATAGGGATTGTGCAGTTATGGATGATGAATTTTCATAACTATAGGGGCTAATTCCCCAAAAAAATAACACAATGAAATAGTTGTGCATAGATAGATTATACTTGTGCAGATATTGTTCATGCATGTAGAAGCATTGTATTTCTTCTCTATTTTTTTTATTAATGAAATACAGATAAGAAGGGGTATTGAGTAGTGGCTTTCCCCTAGATATATCCTCGGGTTATGTGTGTTAATTGATTCATGTCACATTTTTTTTTATATTTCTTCTGAATCGTGAATTTATTTTCATGGATGAGTTGATTAGATTCAAGTCTATTGTTTTAGTAAATTACATTATAAGTTTTAATCTACAAGGAATCTCTACATGGACTTCACATTAGTGAACATTTATAGGTGTTCTAGTTCACATATTTGCAAAGTGGTATTTCCAAAGTTCTATGAGTTTTTAGCATCTCGATTTAGTAGTTTTTAATGAAATTCTTTGTCAACGGTTAGCTTAGGAGTTCCATAATGAAAACTTTGAGATTATATTAGCTCTTTTGTCTTTCCATTATTATTTTTTAACTTATAATTTTGGGAGGGTGGTTGGTTTTTTAAACAAACATCATATACACTCATATGATCCTACATTACAAGTGTTTTTTTCATTATAGAACATATTTTTTTTTATCTTAGGTGTGTATTACATCATATTTTTCTTTCTCCTGACAATGTCATGATAAGTTGTTATTATGAGAGAAAATGTCATTTTTAATTTGGTTTCTTTCATGTACTATAAAATTGTATTATTTAAAGGACTATTTTATTAAGAATTATATTATTATTTAAAGCCTCTTTCATCAATATTTTTATTTTATATCTTCGATTTTAGTTTTTAACAATAACTAATTATATAAAATTAATAGTATTTTTTTTTCCAAGGAAAAATTCGTAATTTTATTATTGAAAAAAAAATTACATGTTACATGTACTGGTAATTGTCAATAAAGAAAAGCTATCAAATTTCAAATAAGAACATATAATACACGAGGAGAAATTAAGATTTTCTCCCTTTCTTCTTTTCAACCTTTCGCCAAGCACCTTCTGTTAGTGTGGTGGAGAAAAGGGCGAGTTGGGTTTCTTCTGTGATTGTTCCATTGTCCTTATCTGAATCTGAGATATTTGAGTTGTGTTTTCTTTTGTTTCCCCCGCTGTTCAGTTCTCCAGGGTCTTTTGCTGCCTAAACTGTGGTGGTAAGGTCATACAGATATTGCATCTCTTGTTCTTGTGTCTCTGGATCAGTTTTTGTCTAGTTACTCTCATTTGGGATGGGGACATATTATTCTTCTTTTGTCTCCTATTCTAGTCCACCTGAAGGAAATTTCTAGTCTTTGGTTGCTTTCCCTATCTTCGTATTTTTTCTGTTATCTCTTTTTGCTTCTGGGAATGTGTTATGCAAATGAACGGTGTTCCTGCATATTCTATATCTGAATGTAGTGTTTTAATAGTCTAGATGTTGTGTCCATTTTTATTTTTTAATAATTAGTTGAATTATTTATGGTAGCCCTTTACTAAGATCCACTTATGTTAGGTAAATTTAGTTGGGGTTAGAGTGAAGGTTGACCAGGTTAAGTAATCGGGTAGCTTTGGGGCACATGGTTGTTAACACTGGAAAATCGTATAGCAGAAGATGACATTAATTAATGCCATTCTAAAGGATCTACAGGGCTGGAAGACATTACAGAATATGGAAAGTATTTAAAAATATCTAAGGTATGAGGAGAATCAAATTTGAACTAGTCCTAAGTGTTATTTTCACGCATAATCGTTCAAAAAGAGCGCCTTTTGTGTGCCTTTTTTCCCGATATGCATGCATTCCTGAGACTGGCGAAATGTCACTATCTGGGACCACACAAAGTAAAGGACAAGTGATGCCTTACATGAAGCTGCCTAAGGACAGCCACCAACACCTCCTTAGACAATATGTGAGCACACAATTGAATATTTGGAGCACACAAAGGAACCATATCCCTCTCTTGGGTCACCGTCCTCCATGTACCAAGAGAGGGAAGGGAGGATTTGAAATCTCCTATATAAGGCCACCATGAGATGAATAATGGGGGATCACATTATTATGCTACACAAAATTTTCCAAGCAATACCAACAGTGTGTGACCCTGAGCTGAAGAAAGAGGGGACTAAATTGTTGACCATCCAACAAGTTCAGTCCAACACAGTAGAGAGAGAGGGAGACAACATCGAGGAAATCTTGGGATAAAAACATCCTTGCATCGAGACCTAGAACCATTTTCTAGGGCCCCTTTGGCAAGAGGGTAAACTTTCACTCTTCTTTCTACCAGCGCTCAATAAGAGGGTCCTAGAGCCACCGTTTGCATTATTGTTGTCATTTGATTGTTTTCAGAGCTTCTGTTTATTTATTTTTAGCTTTTACTTTAGTTTTCAGTTTATATATACATGATATTTCTCTATCTAGTATGCTTATTGATTCTAGCTTGTTCCACTAACTTGGTTTCTTTTTCTGCCTCTTACCAATAACTTAACGAGGTAAACAACAACCCTTAAGTTGGTGTGATTTCGTACATACGTCGACCAAACACACCACAACAGGATTGGCGACTCCACTAATGTTTTATTACCAAGTTTATGTGGTTGTGTATTCTTTTTTCAAATACCTCTATTTGCACGGTGGAGTGGAGTTGAATTTCCCCTGATTTCTCTTACAGTCCCTAGTTCATCCCAAGTGACAGATTGAAGCAGAACAACTCCAAATTTTTTTCTTGTAGGAATTTGCATGCGTTTTCTCCTCATAGACATGCAGGGCACCCGTTCAGAGCTATCTCGCATGTAGAGAGCACACATGTTTCAGCCTTTTGCACGCAAATTACAGAATGGGAAATTTATTCCTATTTTATGTCTTTTCCTACTTGTAAGGTGCTTGGAAGCCCCTAATAAACCTACGAGCACTGGTTGTGGTACCCCACAGCTTGTTAAAGCTCACCCTTAGTTGGTTTTTGTAGGATGAGTGTCATTTTTACTTCAAGTTGATTTTTGCAAAGTTCACACATAGTTTAAGTAGGGGGGGAAATAACCTACATTCCGAAAAAAAATTATGTTTTTCAAATTTTTGTAATTACACACCTAGATAACTAGCCCAAGTAAGTGGCCCAAGACCACACATGCATAGCTAGTTTTCTCTTTTCTAGTGTAGAATTTTTTAGTTTCGTTCAATTTTTTCGCTAGGAATTTTGGGACTAGGATAGAATTATTTATAGAAGAATAAGTAATATCTGCTACCTTCGCACCCTCCGGTGATACTAGGTAAGTATATGAACGCTCCCTGTCCACAATTCGCCATCTCCCTATAGCTGGTCACATAGATTAACTAGGAAAAATTGAAAGCGGTCCATTATCTGCACATTTTCCATTTGAGCTAGGAACAATACAACATAGTTTAAATAGGGTTCTTCGTAAAGGATCATCGATATCCACACGTTCATACTATGTGATTGTACAATTTTTGCTCACACACACTCACCACTAAATGAAGCAAAAACACCTAAAACTAACTTAACCAAACTCACTAAATTCTCCCCACAGGGGCCACAAAAGAATTTATAGCTTAAGTTAGGATCAAGGGGGTAGGCATCCAATAAGACACCTTAATCATACTTCATATTGAAACATATAATTTATGTATTTAGGGAGCTTCAAATCCACCTATCAGCCCATGGAAAAGAAAACACAAGCGCGATGACATACACCCATTTCAGAGGGGGTTAGGCTTAGGCGCAGTGCGTGCAGTATCAGTTGGGGCTACCTGACCCGACTGATACTCGGTATTGTTAGATGAATACCAAGAAGCCCAAGACTCAAATGCTCATGTGGGATGGTGGTTCTTAGTAGCCAAAAATTAGGGCATCATTTTCCCTATAGGTGATGGTGTAGGAAAGTGCCAGACCCTGTACCGTTACCTTGGTGGATTCTCTTCGGCTGACTGGGGGCGTCGCTAGCTCTTATGGGATGTTGTGCTAGCGCTCGCAAGAAGTATTCTCAAGGCCCAGTTACATTTGAGTGTGTGAGGATGAATAGGTATTCTAGGATTTTGAGTATGATACACAAACAAACAAAAACCACTTTTTTTCATGCTTGATCACATAGATTGATTTAAAGGGAAAAATTATTTTACTATCACTTTGTTTTATGTATGTGACCATAAATTTTATTTGAGCATAGACTCTATCCCCCCAAAATTTTCCAAAACTAGACCTAGTAGACACTAGGATGGACCCAACGGGACCTCATCGATATAGGCATCTGTTGGACCTCCCCCCCATTACCGGGAGGGGTTCTAGGTCTTTCGCCATTCAGGCGTCAAAGACGGAACACTGCCACCCATTATTGGTTCATCCTTCATTGGTTCAGTCGTAGTTGGGAACCCTGGTCGGTCTCCCAATAGCACACCACACACCACTCCTCCCACGCCCCCTAGAGGGCAGAGGAGTGCATCCCATTCAGGAAGCCAGTAGAATACACAACAGGGTACATCGCAGATTAACCCTCTTCCTAACCAGAACTTTGTGTTTTTACACATTACAATGGATTCAACCTCTCAGTCACCTTTCTTAGATTCGTTTAATATACTAGATTTAATCAAGCTAACAAATGACCCCATCACACATAGTCCTATGTGGCCTCCCATGCACATGAAGCTCCCTTCCAATATTCCAAAATTTTAAGGCAAGCAATTGAAAGACCCAAATAATCATGTCATGACCTTCACCTATGGTGCTCATCGAAAATTATCATTGATGACACTATTCGATTAAGATTATTTTAATGCACTCTTATAGGAGTAGCCGCGAAGTGGTAAGTGGAGCAACCCCCTACTTCACATGGAACCTTTAGCGCCCTCGCTACCATGTTACTAACATATGTTTAGTACCAATTAACCATGATTTTGGAATGGAATTACTGACGCATTTTAGACAAACCCCCGCTGTCCATATCTCGGGCCATCTCTATGAATGGAGGTGGCATCGTAGTTTATGTAAAGCTAAATTCGACGACCGGGTTCTCTTAGATTTATTCCTGAAAAATCTTACGGTAGAGATTTCAAAGAATGTGGCGCAACAAAACCCCACATCCAAAGAGGACACAATCAGCAAAGCCCAGAAGCTTGAGCTAATTTATACGTAATTAGGATACATTTAGAACATCCTGCCTAATTCCCCACGCCTGCAAACTTATCAATAATTTCCAGGCATGTCGAACTCTGCAGATGGGCTAATTGGGTCAATGACCCAAGGTTACCTAGGAAGCAGTAGTCAAAACCCCGATTACACGTATAGTTCTACCTAGAACATACCTCAAATGGATTTTCAAAGTCATCATATGCCTCAAAAAAATTTGACCAATAGGCCACAAGCATATCACCAGGGAGGACCTTATCCTCTAGCTCAGGGGACCCAGTACGCAGAGACAAACACTCACAGAATATCTTCCCTCTAACAGCTAGGTGTGAACCAAGGACCGCGTTATGCTCAATCCCCAGTACACGACCCACCTATGAAAACTAATGCACAGGTGAACTTTGTGCAGTCGTCCCAAAACCAACCAAACCAATATAAGTAGGAGAACTACCCTTCTAACGTGGTGAAGAAAAAATCAAAAAACAAGCCAAAGGGAATCTTGGACAGGGGGGAAAAGAACCAGCAATGCCCTCTGCGATCCCAGGCTAGAGGAAACTCCAACTGGAATCAAAATCAGGAGCGAAGTAATGCCCAACGGCAGAGGAAAAGGCCACCTCTTCGAACAAACCATTCTTTTTCGATATGTGGTGAGTACGGCCGCTATAGTCACCACTGTCCCGATCTCCCTGAGCTGAAGAAGCTACAGAGTAACCGAGGACAAGGAGGATCTTCGCAACAAACAGTTGTGATGCAAGAACCTTTTCCCCACCAAGGGACGGTCATCACTCAGCCAAAAAACCTAGACGACTTCGGGAAAAGCAACCGTGAAATCTACATGAATGGAAAAGAGATGTTTTTCCAAACAAGGAATCGCAATTACGACACCCCACCAGACACCAGTACCTCAGGGGCAAGTACCAGTGCATTAACTGCACCTTTGATCATTTCGAATATTCCTATAGAACCATTTCCAAAGATGGAGAAGGAACATAATAGGCGAGAAGGAAAGCACTCCAAAGCGGCCCATAATTATAGCATCGTGGACTATTTAGCATAATCTCCCACTGCTATGTCAGCTCTAGAAGTACTGTAGTCATGCCCGAAACAACGTAAAGCCCTAATTTCCGTGTTAGGCACTATCGACCCTACCGATACACGCCTAATGTATTTTGACTTAGAGAAAGCCACCCCTAGGCTTCCTTCCATGGTCGCCTTCCAGATACCAATGTCAGTCTAGAATATCACTATTCACCGATGTGTCATAGGCGAGGGTGCATCCACTTGGATCATGTAAAAAAATGTTTGGTATAAGTTAGGGTCTCCTAAAATAAAACCCTCAGTCATCACGCTTAGAGCATACGATGGACGTCCTTCGACCCCCATCGGCCTCTACCAAAATGTCACAGTCTGCTTAGCTAGAAAGATGGTCCACATAGACATTGAAGTCTTGGATGCCCACCTGCACTACAATATACTCCTTGGATGGAGTTATATGTACACCATGTCTTCCATAGCCTCCTTTGTCTTCTGTGTTATGATGTTCTCGCACGAGTACCACATCATTACTGTAGACCAAATGACGGACAACGAGAAATGTCCCCTAACAAACACTAATTTAATCCTACCCTATATAAGTACATCCTCGGATGCGCTTTCACGGTACCAAGAATATGGCCTTGGCCATTTCAAACCATCATCCATTCTAGAGTCATTCCTATGAGATCCTCCCATTATCCCTGAGTGATCACCTGATGTCACAGGGGCTTCGGTGTGCATGATGTCCACATCAATCATCGAAGCTAGTCAGGACACGAACACAAGCAGTAATGACACCGAGGCATCCACCACAGAACTTCTGTAGCCTACACCGCCTCCCAAACCCCTTTCCTCTACCCCCCAGCTAGCTTCATCTCCCCACAGGCTTTGGCAACACTGGTGTTACCCAACATATCATTGGAAATCCTAGTTTGGTACCTCATTCCCCCTACAAGAACAAGAGCCACCCACGTTACTACCACAGGGTTGAAGCCCCTCCATTCTAAGGAGACCCCACCCATCCAGGAAATGGTCAAGACCACCCCTACAAAAGAAGTTCCCATTACAAAACCGGTGATCACGGCTAAGAAAACTAAGAGAGGAAAGAAGATGGTGACCCCCACCATACAACGAGAATCACTAGTCTACGCCATATGTGACGTGATAGGGAACCCTACCCATATTTGTCTGGAGTTGGATGAATTAAAACCACTCCTTGGATATATCGACGCCTCACCCTGAGGTAGTAACTCAATCACAAAATATACATCCTTCTCTGGACGGATGACCAGGTTCATCCCTCGCAACATAAACATGTTGCGCCTCCTGTGCTAATGTTGGATAATATACCATAGTAGTCGGTGTTGCGACCGAAGAAACTCATTCTCCGCAAACTTCAAGAGACCTCATAGTGCCAGCTGATGGCATGCCCTAGCATCAGTAGCCATCTGGGTAAGGAGCTCAGGCCAATCCCCCTCCCTCCACAATAACTTGTCATCAAAACAAGTACCCATGAATATAGACAAAAAACCCAAAAATAGGCAAAAAACCAAAATATTTTTAGCCTCAGCTTTACACGTCTATTCCTCAGACAGGTGCGCTTAGCGCATACCTATATTTTTCACAGTTGTGCTTAATGCGCGCCAAAAATGTGGAACAGAGCACTTCCACGTGCTTTTCCTCAGAAACTGCGCGCAATGAAAAAGCAACTTTTCCCAGATCACCTGCGTAATCTAGGGAAAAAGTCACCAAAAATCCGTACAAACCCAATCTGTACGGATCCTTGGAAACATCAAATTGTGAAAATGAAAGTGCAGGATGTCATGGAGGTTACCTGGGCATAGTATCGCTAGTACCTGGTGCTCTAGCTGAACACAATGGTTAGAACTGCTACGCAGAAGCCTCTGACCTCTCAAAAACTCAACATGTACAAATGAATTGAATTAGGGCCATATTCACCTATTTATCCCCCTTTTCAAAAACTTCGGAGGACCATAACGAGAGATGAGAAGGTCCATTCTGTGAACCATAATTTGCACCACAATCAACACTCCATGATGAAAATAGGTGATGCCACACAATTGCACTCCCAAAAAATTAATTTTTCAGCGCCGACAGGTATGCCCTCTCTCATCTTCTTTTTTTAAGCTCATGAATTTCAATAATATTTTGAAAAAGAAGATGCTTTCACTTGAGGTAGTTGTTTTTACAGGAAAAGCTCACAAACCATTCACAGCACCATCTAATGAATTTCCCAGAGTAGGTATCATTCTACCCCGAGCATGATAGAGTCCCAGTCAACTCTGCATATCCTCACATCATTTCTCCATCAAAAATCAACCATAGGGTCCTGATATCCGATTGTCTTTATTATCACATCACCCTGCATGTGGTAAACATCTTCATTGGTTGGTAGAGCCTCCCCTCCATGGTACTCGTCACCTAGAGTAGACCATATCACAACAAAAGTGATGCCATGGCCATACCACTTTAGTCCGAGAAGCACCTCATGCCCATCCATTCATCATGCATAAGGTGTAATGTTCCAAAATTAGCATGAAGCTAATTTGAACATCAATTTTTATCATACCATATAGGAGGTGAATAAAATGGGTGAGGAGACCCATGAGTAGGAATAAAATCCCTCATAGTTTGAAAGGGATCAATGGAGCAGCTTTCTTGTGCACCTTCCAGTGTGAAAAGGAGCAAATGCATGAGGAGAAGGTCAAGTTTGACCAAGTCAACAATGTTGCCTAAGAGGGTGTGGGTTGCTTGGGAAGACAACGCAGTCTGAGAAGGAGGAAGATCACTTGTGGAAGAAACCCTAATGTGTGGGGTCCAGGGAAAAGAGGCATTCACTTGCATAAAAGGAGGAAGAAGCATCCATAGAGAAACATGCTTGAGTATTTTGATTTTTGTCTAGAAGACTATTTGCAGTCTCTGGCTGTTTAGCTGAGTTGTAGTGTTTTTTAGCACGAGGGATTCCTATTTAGGATCTTCTCTCCTTATTGAGAGGCCTCTTGAATGATTTCACTTCATTTCTCCACATTTAGGCTCAAGGCCAAATCCACTTCCTTCAGTCACTGCATTATTTCTGCTGAAGTATAACGTAGTGTTGCAGGGTGTTGTAGTGGAGGGTTCCACAACACCATTCCTTGGCTCATATTTCAGAGAAGGGAGCTTATATTCCTTGGGAAGGTTAGTGAGGAATGTTTTAGAGCTGATTTTCATATCTTTTCATGAGGGCAAGCATCTCCCATCAACAACAGCGCAGTCCCTTCTCTAGACTACATTATTTCAGTGTGTATCTGCAGTGGGGGTTTTCACCACTATTTTGGAGGGTGAGGTCTTCAGTGTTACGATCAACCTATCACTTGAGAGATCCATTGGAGGAGTTATATTTCAAATTTTGCATCATCTTCATCCATCTCCAGCTATTTTCTGAATTTCACCTGCTACCCAGCAACTCCAGCATTTTTCCATTTCTATATATTTCGGCCAATACTTTTAAGGATTGTTGTACTATTGTTTCCAAGGGTTGAGAGCTTGCTCCCACACCTTTCTTGAGCCTCATATTGTTATATATTTCTATATGTTGCAGTGTCTCCAATAAAATGCATCCTTTTAGCCTGCAGAATTCCCAGTGTAGCAGTGCTCATCTATTTTTATGTGCATGTTCCTTTGAGGTTGTATTGCATTGCTTGATTGACCCTTTCCTCAAGGATTTTTATACAATTACTACTATAATATACATTTTTGGGTTATTCATATCTTCATGTATGCTGCCTCATTAAAATAACATTTTTTCTCTATCTCTTGCTCTTAAATTTGTTGTAGCCCCTTCATTGGGCACTTTTTTCAAGGCAACTAGGTCTGGGAGACCTGTTTAACCTAACTAAAAGGAATTTGTTTGAGCCACCTCTTGGATTTCGGTCTTAGATACATTGATCTAAGGGATCCAGGTCTTGGTTTCAAATCCTGTAGCAGCCATTCCTGAAAAATGCATTTTTCAGGCATGCCTTGCTGAGCAATACCAATTTGGGATATTACATAATGTCAGGTTTACCATGCAAGATGAAACCCACTTCCCAGATGAGAAGGATGCACAAGAAGATCAAAAGCGCACCACCGCACCTCGCATTTGGCCCACCATACCTCCACCAGCATAATCCCATCTACGATACTTTTTCATCCGCTTCATCAACCCCAGACATGAGACTAACAAATGGGACCCCCACCCCCAGTAAAAAACCTTCCTTACAACATCAGTGAGTGAACACTTTCATGTTTTGGGGTACCCGTCTCTGTGTTTTGTATAAACCAAACCCCATTATTTTATTCTTTTGGTAAGTGTACAAAGACTAAAAATGGTGCACTTCATCCCTTAACCCTCTCATTTCATCTTTTCTCCCATTGCAGCAGTCTCTACACACCCTTGGTAGGAGTATTACACCCCCATGCATAAGCCATAATGACATTCATAGCCATTTTATACCCACCGTAGAAGTCCTACCGACTCCAGGGATTTCCCCATCAGAAATCACTATGATTCAGCCAAGCTGTGTAGTATACTCCAACCTTGGGTCTCTGAATCCCCATCATCAGTTTCCAGTCACCCCTTGCCAACATGCCTATGTTAAACCCATCACATCTAGGTCCCCGACCCCTCATGTCGGTGACCCATCATTTGGTTGAAGCTTCATTTTTGTCGACCTCGACACCTCTTTTCCAAAAAGGAAACGGTACCTTGGATCAACCCTCTCCATATAAGGGGCATCCTCCAGTGGCACTGTGCGAGACATCATTGCCCACATATTTCATTGATCCTCCTGACATTCAACTACGACAATAGCTTTTGTGTCAAGATGGTATCGTACCTTACAACCATTACACTTTGATCAAATCCATCGAAGACCCATGCCTCCATAAGTGACTCAGTCAACAATGCTTACACAAGAAGGTCGCAGTGAGCACCTATGCGTACAATGTGTAGCTATATGCCATACCAAGTTTATGCATATGGGTACCAAATTCCACCTATTGTCAAAGAAAAAATGCCCGTCAGGGCATCAGCAATCATCGTCAACAACCACCAATGTTGCTACCATAATAGTGACACATACAGAACATATAATCTGTCAATTTTGTTTAACTAGCCACAGCATCACGAGCATGGGACATGCTCGCCTTGTTGAAAATTTGTATATTAATTGTAAATTGTATTTTCTTATAGGGATCCCTTAGGACATGGTCATTCTTGGAGTTTTTAATTCCAAAGCTTCATGCAAGTCTCTTTCTCTCTCTACGGACAATACAGAAAAGAAACTATAGTGTATTTCACCTATACAATCCTTCCTAGACCTCACACATTAGGGGGCAACTATTAACATTGGAAAATAATACAGCAAAAAATGACATTAACTAATGTCAGCCCAAAAGGATATACAGGGCTAGAAAACATTACCGAATCTGGAAAGTATTTAAAAATCTGTAAGGTTTGAGGAAAATCAAATTTGAACTAGTCCTAGATGCTATTTGCGCGCATAATCCTTTGGGAAGAGCGCCTTCTGTGTGCCTTTTTTCCTGATATGAGAATATTCCTGAGAGTGGAAGAATGTTACTATCCGGGACCACACAAAGCAAAGGACAAGTGATGCCTTACATGAAGTCGCCTAAGGACAACCACCAATGCCTCCCTAGACACTATGTGAGCACACAATGGAATATTTGGAGCACAAAAAGGAATCATACCCCTCTCTTGGGTCACCATCCTCCATGTACCAAGATATGGAAGGGAGTATTTGAAATCTCCTATATAAGGCCACCATGAGATGAAGAATGAGGGATCACATTATTATGCTGGCTAGAATTTCCAAATAAATACTAGCAGTTTGTGACCCAGAGTTGAAGATAGAGGGGAATCAATTGTTGGCCATCCAACAACTTCAGTCCAATACAATAGAGAGAGAGGGAGACTGCACTGAGGCAAGCTTGGGATAAAAATATCCTTGCTTCAGGACCTAGAGCCATTCTCTAGGGGCCCTTTTGCAAGATGGTAAAGTTTCACTCTTCTTACTACCAGCACTCAATAAGAGGGGCCTAGAGCCACCATTTGCATTATTGTTATCATTTGACTCTTTTCAGAGCTTATGTTTATTTATTTTTTTAGTTTTTAGTTTATCTTTTATTTTATATATGCATGATATTTATCTTTCTAGTATGCTTATTGACTCTAGCTTGTTCCACTAACTTGCTTGACTCCACTTCTTTTTCTGCCTATTACCAATAACTTAACGGGGTAAACCACACCCCTTAAGTTGGTGTGATTTCATAAATACATGCACCAAACACTACAACAATGGTATTTTGCACCCATGGTTTTTTGGCTCATGGTATTTCATGTAATGGAGCTTATAAAAGGTTGGGAAGACTTCATTGTAATATGGGCCTGGAGGTGAGTGGTAAAGGCTCACTTGCCTGGATTAGCCATGGTCTTGGCCAATGGTTAATGAAATTTTTTTTGATGGGTTTTCCTCAGAATTGGGGTTTTCCTTGGTTAAATATTGTGTGTATATGTTTTATTATTGTTGTTTCATTTATTTTTATAGCCAAGGGTTTTATTGGTTATTGGCCTATGAATGGAGATATGATTTATTGCTCGTTCTTTGTGTTTATTCCTCTCTATATGCATATTAAGGTACTAGATCAATATAGATCTTGTTAAGATATGCATGTGAAGAAGGAAATTTTGGTCAACTCTGATCATTAGAAAATTGGTGGACGAGTTGGTGGCCATGTGAACCATGGAGATCGTGGTATCCTTTCGAGGAAGAGATGTTGGAAAAACTGCTAAGGAAGCGGCATTATCTGCAACAGTTTGCAGAAGGTGGTGGAAGTGGTATTCTATACCAAGGAAGGATATTCGCATGCCATCATGATCCTAATGGCAACCGAAATGGACTAAAGCCTTTCGAGAAGAGAAAAAATGGCAAGGGTGTTGTTGCGGTTTCCATGCTGCCAGGAAGAGAAACAATGGCGAGGGTGCTGCTAGCGTGCATAATGTTGTATGGAAACAAAAATGAAGATGGGATTCGTTAGATCCAAGGTCGTGGCAACGTTTGGTGCTCAAGCCATGGTGTACTTACATGATCCGGATTTATGCAGGAACACAACAGAGTGCCTACGGGTTTTGGTATAATGTCAATCGTGATTCCAACAAGTGGTATCAGAGCGGGTCTGCTCTTTGTCTATTTTTATTTTCATGTCCCCAATGCGACCAAGGTATAAGGAGTTTAACCTCACGAACCCTGAAGACCCCCCATGGCGGAAGGAAATAAAGATGAGGGAGCAGGAGATCCTATCAAAATCTTGTTCGAGGAGGCCCTCGAGAAACAAAGGAATAAAATGATTCATAACTTTTCCCATATCCTTCAACGGCTGCCCACCGGAGGCACATCTACATGCATCACATCCGCTAATAGGTCTGTGACATCATGGACAAATCCAATACCAAGTTCAGCAGAAATTCCCCCCCCTCCCTAATGGAGGAACTTAACGCAATGGAGACCATTGTCTCCTAAGGAGGGAGGAATGATTGAAGTGGATATTGGTGCCCACCCACCTATTCCATTTGGACCCACATTATCAACTCTTGCAGTTCTCCACTTCTAGTAGCTTACTATTTTTAGCAGGTTTTCGGGTCTTGCATGCCCTGAGCCGTTTTGGGACATTAATTATCCAGGTGGATATCGATGGCCACCCACCTATTCCATTTCTACCCCCACCATCAGTTCTATCAGTTTAATTTGCAACACAACTTACTATTTTTAGTAGTTTTTCGGGTCCTGAACTTCCGGAGCCATTTTGAGGTCCTAAACGACGTTTTTTGAGAAAACCAGGAGCAACATGGGTCCAAGAATTGATGTTTATCACACCAAAATTTGTACTCAGAAAAATCTTTCTAACAAGCTATTGAGCATGTCAAACATATATCAGATGCGAAAGTTACGTCCCCGAGAAGTTGAAACACCAAATTACCCAAACGGGACCCACAGTTTTGGCGTTTCATCTCCTAGGGTTATGATTTTGGGCGTTTCAGATTTTACATTGTTTCTCAAAAATAAATAGGTCTCCGAGCCTCATTGTAACACAGTTCAGGCACTAGTAGCTGACACATCTCTTCCTAGAGATAAGCGCTACCAGTGCCCTAGCTCGCTTTTTCCCACCATTGCAGTTCCGTAACACAATGGAGAGGCCTCTAGCCATCACATCTCTTCTTAGGGATATGCCACCAGTGACCTCGCTTTCTCATTTACATCATGTCTCATTGTAACACAAGTCAGAGGCCTGTAGCTACCACATCTCTTCTCAGAGATATGCCTACAGGTGCCCTAGCTATTTATTTTAGTCATTTATTTTATTAATAAAATGAAGCATTATTTTCACTGCATCTCTGTATCTATGGCTATATGTGTATTATGTTGTGTTCCTACAAAAAAATCTTGATCATTACATGTTGGTATAAGAACACAACCATATTAGGCATGATTGCTATGCATATGATATTATCGATCATGTAACAAAACATTCATATGAAACATTGGTTTGTAATATTTGATGAATCATGTATCTAAAGATAAATACTATAGGTGTGGAGGTTACAACGGTGGGTGACCCATGTAATCCTGTAGATGGGTTCTTTTTATATGGACATTGATGTCATATGTACAAAAACAACAACAAGGGTAAAAAAAAACATTATTTATTATAATGGAGTCAAATTTTATTGCATGTAAATGGGCATACTGTTGTAAGACCTGGTATGGCATGCCTACCCCTGGGTAATCACTGGTAAATTTTGGGTTAGACCTAGGTGATAGGGGGGATTTAAATTTAAAAACTACCATTGGTAAAAAAATTGAGGGGGGAAAGGGCTAGAGTGAGCGGGGTTGTCTCACTTAATAGTTTTGGCTAGATTTAGTCAGGAAACCCAAAGTCAAGTTTAAGGAGGGAATATTAGGTAAATTGACTCGAGGTTAGAGTAAAGGTTGACCAGGTCAAATAATCTAGTAGTTTTGGAGCACATGGTATTATGCACCCATGGTTTTCGGCCTATGGTATTGCATGTAATTGAGCCTATAAAAGGTTGGGATGAATTCATTGTTCGAGAGTCCTGGAGGTGAGTGGTGAAGGCTCAATTGGCTGAATTGGCCATGGATTTGGCCATTGGTTAACGAAATTTCATTAGATTGGTTTTCCCTGGAATTGGGAATTTTCCAGGTTAAATATTATGTATTTATGTTTTATGTGTTTTGTTGTTGGTTATTTTTAATATTCCTCTCATTAAATCTGGGAAGACTTCATTGTTGGAGGGGTGTGGAGGTGAGTGGTAAAGGCTCACATGGCCTGATTGTTCATGGTTTTAGCCAATGGTTAGTGAAATTTCATTGACGGGTTTTCCCTAGAGTTGGGGTTTTCTCAGATAAACATTTGTGTTAATGTTTATGCTTTTTGTTGTTGCTTATGTTTTATTATTCCTCTCATGGTTTTAGCTAATGGTTAATGAAATTTCATTGGATGGGTTTTCCCTGGAATTGGGGTTTTTCCTGGTTAAATTTTGTATCTTTATGTTTTATTACTTTTTTTGCGTTTATTACTTTATATCTCTTGGTAAATAAGTTAATATCTTGGGTAATTTTTGTTCATTTGGTATTAGAGCCATATTTAGCTTCTGAGGGATGCTTTTGTGCCAAGGTTTTTATTGGATATTGGCCTATGAATGGAGATATGATTTGTTGCTCATTATTAGTCTTTATTCCTCTTGATATGCATATGAAGGTACTGGATCAATATAGATCTGGTTAAGATATGCGTGTGAGGAAGGTGGATTTGGTCAGATCGGATGGTTAGAAAACTGGTGGACGAGTTGGCGGCCATGCGAAACATTGAGATCGTAGTGTCCTTTCAAGGAACCGATGTTGGAAAAACTGATAAGGAAGCGAAATTATTTGCAATAGTTTGCGGAAGGTGGTGGAAGTGGTATTATATAACAAGGAAGGATATTCCCAAGCCACTGTGATCCTCATGGCAACCGAAATGGATTGAAGTCTGTCAGTAAGAGAAACAATGACGCAGGTGCTGCTGGGGTTTCCATGCTACCGGGAAGAGAAATAATGGTGAGGGTACTGTTGGGGTGCATAATGTTGTATGGCAAAAAAAAATGAAGATGGGCTTCATGAGATCCAAAGTCGTGGCAACTTTTGGTGCTCAATCGAAGGTTTCCTTAGGTGTTGGTGTAAGAACACAACCATATTAGGCATGATTCATGTGCATATGATATTACCAATCATGTAAGAAACATTCATATGCAGAATTGGTTGATAATATTTGATGAACCTTGTATCTGAAGAGAACTCCTATAGGAGTGGCAGTTACAGTAGTGGGTGACCCATGTAATCTGGTAGATGGGTTCTTTTTATATGAACATTGATGTCATATGTACAAAGACAACAATAAGGGTAAACAAAAAAAAATTGTTATAATGAAGTCAAATTTTATTGCATCTAAATGGGAATACTATTGTAAGACCTGGTATGGTATGCGTACCCCTGGGTAATCACTGCTAAAGTCTTGGTTAGACCTAGGTGATAGGGGGATGTCAATTTAACAACTACCATCAGTAAGAAGTTTGAGGGGGGCAAGGGCTAGAGTGAGAAGGGTTGTCTCACTTAGCATTTTTGGATAGATTTAGTCAAGAAACCCCAATTTGAATTTAAGGGGGGAATGTTAAGTAAATTGACTCGGAGTTAGAGTCAAGGTTGACGAGGTTAAACAATCCGGTAGTTTTGGGGAACATAGTAATGTGCACCCATGGTCTTCGTCCCATGGTATTGCATGTAATGGAGCTTATAAAGGTTGGGTAGACTTCATTGTTCGAGGGGACTAGAGGTGAGTGGTAAAGGCTCACATGGCTCGATTGATTGTGGTTTTGGATGGGTTTTCCCTAGAGTTGGGGTGTTTTACTAGATAAACATATGTGTTCATGTTTATGTGTTTTGTTGCTGGTTATGTTTTATTATACCTCATGGTAATTATTTATATTCTCCAGTAAATTATCTCTTTAGCTTCCACAAAGATTCGTGTGAATTCGTAGATCCTATCCTCCAAGAATTGAGCGTTTGTTTTTATGTATCTCTCGATGATGTTACCTATACCTTCTAAGACACATTAATTCCAAAATTGAAGTGGGAGGTTATATAGCTAGACCCAGACCGACATTCTAGTTACCGCCATAGTGTTTGCATCAAAATCCAGAAACCATGGTGTGATGAAATGTTTGGTGGATCCCTAGAACCATGGTCTAGCCCTAAGAATGATGTCTCTGACTTCCAAGGATGGAAACTTGACAATGAAAAACCCATTTGAACAGATATTGATTTCACAGTCCATGGTCCATTTGGTGAAAATCGAATGAAAGAGCTTCATTGGTTTGGGCGAAAAGCTGTTAAATCTACAAATTATAGCTTTTTATTCAAAGGTGGAGTGTTGTTCATCAATCTCTGGAAAATCTATGCTCAGTTTTGGAATGCAATTTAGTTTCTCCACAATATATGGTTTGGGGGTATTCTTAGCTAGTTCGATTGGTGTTGCTACTTTGTTTTAACCCTATAAAATGTTCTTGTATAAGGGCCCTTTTGATATGTCGGGTTTCAAAATGCTGGTTCCCCTTATGGGTCCTTGAGTTCTGTACTATTCAGGTATGCCTCCTCTCAATCTCTGGTTGAGATAAATGGAGGATACTAGACATATGGAGCAATATTTAATTGAGCAGGAGTCTTGTAGGGATCTCCCACTATAGATTAATGATTGCATATGGAAATGGATCCTGAGGATAAAATGATATTTTTCTTCATATTTGTTACCCCATCTGTATCCTGTGCCGAGATTAAAAAAAAAAAAACCCCACAAGGGGTCTTATGAAAATTTGGAAACAAACAGAGCATACATCTTTCTCATTGTCTGTGACACTTTTGTAGGCTCCTATTGGGTGCTGCTCTGGCAGAGATAGGGTCTGATGGATGCCAAGCTCCTTAGTGTGATAGATATCATATGCAAGAGCCAGGGCGGTACTATCAGTCAAAATGCATTGATTTTAGTGTGCATTACCAACATATTTCCCCTGTTCGTGCACAGTACCCCGAGGGATTTTATTATCCCTGCCCCACCTTCTAGCTGTCGGCACCCGACTTTGTCTGGTCTTCATATTTTTCTGATCCCACATCTAATACATGCCCCTACCACCGAGAATAGGTACCCGAATGTAGGAATGAAACATTCGTGCAGTAGCTAGGCATGAGGATGCAACCAGAGCATGCCATGGCACAAGGCCGAAAAGTGTGATGGGGTTACGAGGGACAACTACCGTGGGGTCAGTGGTGTGCCAGTGCCTGTCTTCAAGCCAAATCAGCACAGTTTCAGAGTGAGGGCGTTTCCATTCCCTCTTTCCATCTGTTGTGCAACCGTGAGAGGCCATATTCGCGTGATCATGGAGTCCAGCCCAGAAAACCCTAGCCACCATGGTTTCTCCCCCTCAATAGAACAAGAATGATATCAAGGCAAAGATGAAAATCAATAGATAGTAATAAATAATTGTAAATTATCTAAAATAAACATATATATATATATATATATATATATATATATATATATATATATATATATATAATACTTTACTAATGATAGATTAAAATCATAATAAAACATAGTTAAAATAAATAAACAAAATTAGTAGAATGCTAAATTTTATAAAACTCATAAATAAAGGCCATTGAGTTAAATTCATTTTCTATTTAAATTTTTTAAGCAAAAAGCTTCAACTTTTAAGAAACACATCTACATTAATTATATTTTTTTTGTAATTTTAAATTAAAAAATATAATATTTAGATAAATAAAAACAAAAAATAAAAACATCATTTATTTAATAATTTAGCTTAATTTATATAAAATATATTGTAATTTATTTTATTTTTACTATCAATGTTACAAGTAGCCCTTGAAAGATAGTTCAATTGGAAATAGCCATGAAAATGAAGTGTTGTGTGTGAGGATGTTCAAGGTTCAAAACCCCGTATCTCACCTATACCTATGGAAGGGGCATACATAGCCACCTAGAGGTTATAGTGTTAGCGCTTGAAAGTGACCCCATGTCACTCGAGTACAAGGCCAACCTTGTTTACTATAAAATATTTATTAAAGAAATATTATAGAATTGAAATTTAATTAATGTTTCAATTTATATATGGTTAATGTTTGTAGCTTGGGTAGGTAATTTTTCACAGTCATTGTGTCTAGGCATGTAAAAATCACCCACATTCTCCTTAGCACTCTTTGACATGTGTGAGCAGTTTTCTTTATAACATGGGAAAGTAACATAAGTACTATATTTTCTCATTGATCTAAAGAAATTTAGGAAAAGTAAAATAAATTAATTTAGTTATATTTTTTTAATCTCATCCATTGACTTCATCTCAGGCAAAATCTAACCTTAGCCATCAATCACTTTGAAAATTAAGCCTAGGTATTGTTGTGCTATACAACTACCCCCCATTTATTTTCGTAAATAGGGACCCTTTAGAGATAATTGGGAAAAAATACCTTTAAAGATTCCTTCTAAAAAGCACTTAGGAAATAAAATTTATCTCAAAGTGCATCTCTTATCACATATCACTTTGAAAGAAGAATCTATAACTCTTGCAAATTGCAAAACGTGCCATCTTAAAAATTCCTTACTCTATTTTTTTGCATCTCACTTGATTTAGATAAAGATTAGAACAAAATAATAAAATTCGCGATCACTGCAGACCTGACATGGCAAATGAACTCGAATATATAATATCTTTTCGCATCACGTCCACATTTTAGCTTTCGTAAAATGCACCGCACGTGGATTATGATTTAAAACTTCAATGTATTTCTTAAAAATTGCAATATGCGATTTGCGCAGATCGCATTTCGCAATTGATAAGAAAAAATTACGAAAATTATAAGATATGATTGCGATTTGCGCATTTCTTGTATCCAGCGTGCGAAAAGTGACTTATGTCATTTCAAATTGAATTCTGATCTTAACAGATTTAATAAAAGGCTAAGTATTGCATGCGAAGCCACGCGAAGCCATGCCTAGCATTTAATTTTGAAATCATGAAGGAATTATAAGGAGATGACTGATCGAATTGATAGTTTTTGTGTAAAACATCTCTTCACAGTTTCTGTTATATGATATATTTTGTTTCACTTTCAGGAAAGCAGTTATTCAGTCAAAAGAATCTGAAATGAGTAAGAGAGGCAAAGAAGTGTCTCGAGCATCGTATACAGAAGATACAGAAATCCCTCGTTGTTTCCTAATATTGTTTGTCACAAAGGTTGCGGCATCACATCATGGGAAGTTATGTATAAACTATTTGAAGATCAAGGGCCAAAGGTGATAACGAATATTTCTGTAACAGGCACTGATTCCACTTCCAATGCAAGTTTGTTCAACATTGCATATTCATTCATTCATAAGATAGCAACAAGGCCAAAGTTCATGCCTTACACAGATATGATCAAATGGGCAATTAAGAATTTGAATATTGAAGACAGAGTGTTTAAGAATTCCAGAGGAGAATTCATGGGCTATTTTAAAGCTGAAGACTTGGCAACTATGTATCATTTACCATATCCACAACAGAGGTATGACAATGTATATGTGCAAAGGTTTAAAACTAACCACCCAGATCTGATCAAAGTCATTCAAGAATGGAAGGACAACGAAAGAAAACTAAAGCAAGAAAAGTCTGGTACGTACCCCATTCCACAGATCTCGAAACCTTTTTGCTATGCCACTAGTATGTTATGTAGGTTATTTGGTAGACCAGACAGTACTAGGTTTGCTAGAGACTAGGTTCCCTTGATTGACGCAATCGTCAACTCATCCATTTTGAATTGGGCACATCTATTATCCAATTACTTAGTTAAAAACATTACTGAGTATAGGAATAAGAAAAATGCTTCCTCTCAAGAAAACTCACCCTTTTTTATGTCTACTTATGTTATGGATGCCATTTGTTTTCATTCTACATTTCCAACTATGGGTTGCAAATGGACTTCCAAAGAACCTACCCCAATCCATATTTATCAGGAAGACATTTGGGATTCCGAATACCACCTAAATTTTTATAAAGTCTGTTATGGAGTTATGATGCCAATGTATCAGATGATTTTTAATGAAAATATCCCTAGGGTTTCCAAAGACGTCAGTAGGGAAATTTTTCCTACAGCTCGATGGTTTGGTGAAGAGAAATTTACATATGTACGAGTATTTGGGAGCTCTGCTCTTCCACATGTTTTTCCATACTACGTTCCAGATAGGTTGTTCAGGAGAGAGATCGCTTATCATCTTTTTAATGGTGTTACTAAACAGTTGAAAGATGACAAAAAGGAAATTTGGGCTTCTTTTCCTATATAGTGTGGTTCTTTCGCTCTGGCCAACATTGGTCACACATACAAATAAGTGCCTAATGTGTAGATATTAAATCTTGCATTCATGCTTGGGAGACTATATCATCCTAATGATGAAATTAAGAATTTTATGGCAAGACTTAAGACAAAGCCTTTTATGAAGGAAGAAGATCTATTTGATGACTTCTTTCAAGGAGTTGAAGTTTTTTTAGATGCTATTAAAAGGGTTTCAAATGAATCAAGTCAAGAAGATATTCAAGCCTTTCAAGAATACGGAAATGTGAGACTGAAAAATGTCCCTTTAAATTTATTTATCATGGAAGATGAAAAGAATACTCCAAGTGTTAGCCTTGATGAAGAAATGGAAGATAAGTCTGAAAATGAATCCAATCAATCTCAACAGAAATCCGAAAAATCTGAGGATGAGTCCGAAGTCATAAAAATGAGTTTGGAAATTGATGAGGTTATTCATGAATTAGAGTTGCATAAAAAGTAAAAGAAAAATGACACTGAATTGGACTCAGGAGAAGTTCAAAAATATCAAAGCACAATAGATCAGTCCAAGTCAGCTAAAGGAAAAGACCTTTCAAATGAATGGGAAGAAATTTCCCAAGCAATAAACACCTCCAAAGAAAATACTATCATTGATCAAGCAGTGGATTTCCAAACTCCTGAGCCTTCTCAAAAGATAGTTCAGACTACTAATCCTTTGAAAATAGTTCCAACAACAAAAAACAAAGAAATCATTTCATTTTTTTCAGCAGATCAAATAATTTTGCAAATAGAATACATTCCTTCATTAGATATCTTCTATAGTCCTAGCCATAAAGTTGTAGTGAAAATAAATAAAAGGAAAAGAGTTGATGAAACTCTTAAATCTATAGATGAATCAGTTGACGTTCTCTGGAAGGATTCACTTGAAGACCCTATTGAAAATTTAACTAAGTTATCTCAATATGCAGGAGCTTATGCTACAACCACTGTAGACAAGGCAACTCAAGTTAAAAAAAAAATAAGGCAAAGGGATTACAGGATACAAGAGTTGGAACATTTATTAGATGCAGAGAAGGTTAAGACTACATAACAGATCAGAATGAATTTAAAAAAATTCCTTAAATATATTGAAAGGCTAAAGCTAGAAAATCATGCACAACTTAAAGAGAAACATGTATACATGGAGAAGACTTTAGCAGAATTACAAAAGAAATCATAGTCAGAAATATTTGTTAAAGAAGCACTTGATATAAATACCATGTAAAAAGAACAGCAAAAGGTATTTTTTTTTATCAAGCAGGCATGATTGATTCTTACTGTGATTCAAATAAAATAATATTCAACAAATTGCTATCCAAAAGATTGAATGTGAAAAACATCAGAGTCAAATTGAAGAATATATTCAATGGAAAGATTCAGATGCTGGAAAGAAGGCTAATATACCTCAAGTAAATAAATTTCATAAGGAATTATTGTTTACAGAGTGGAAGACACAAATTGCTAGAGCAGAAAAAGCAACAGCTAAAACATCCAGTAAATCAAATGAAATTATACAACATTTGTGTGATCAACTATTCAAAATAGGACTTTTGGAAGAAAACACGTCTGATGTGTTTTAAATGATCAAAGAATTAGAGACAAGATGGATTCAACAAGCAGATCAGCAAGAAGAAATGATCAAGAAAATTGACAAGTTTGATCAAGAAAAATTCTTTGGATTTTCTGAGCAAACTATATCATCAACATCAAATGCTTCAGTTAATCACAGAATCATCCCAAAGGTCACAATCAACAATTTCAAATGCTATATTCAAGGATCATATTCTCTCACGAATATCTCAACCACCTAAACTCAAGACTATGCTAGATATTTGCAAGTTACGTGACCACATTCAGCAGAAGAAGAAGGATCCTTAAATCAAGATTGTCAATTTGTTTAATTTCCTAGATTATAGTTCAAGATAGATTTTATAGAGAGGGGTTGTTTGAAACCTCCTTTATATTTTTGTAAAGTATTTAATGTATTTAAGTAGTTAATTTTAGTATTTAAACCCTTCTCATGCATTTAGAGAAAGGTCCTGAATTTTATTAAGAACATTTGCAAAGAATGCTTAAGTTGCAAGCAGGTTTGTAAGTGTCTTGATGAAAGAATGGAACACAGCCTTATTCAGTTATATAAATCATCTTGTTGATAAATGTTGACTCAATTTGGCTTGGATTTTTTATTGAAGAATTGAATATGACCGTTTATCATTGATCTAATAAACAGGATGACAAACAACTGGTACTAATATCATGTATGTTATTACTATTTTGAATATTAATGATGAACACAACTTTCATGAATCATATGTAGAATTAATTATTTGTGTCTGAAGTATCTATTTCATTAATCATACAGTATACAGGAAGAAATTAGTTATTTTATATATGGTCATTACATAAATGCAATATGTCTTTCATATTCTTTTTGATTAATTAATCTTTTCAAAAGGAATTATTCTACACCATTATAATTCTATTTAATCTACAATGATTTCAAAATAGATTAGATAGTTATCTTCCTAAATCACATTTGAGATACTTTACCCGAGATAGATTAAGTTTATTTTAAAGTCTTACATTTAGAAGTAAATTTGTTTAGTTTGTAGTAATTCATCATTTTAAAAATGTTTTGGTACAAATCTCACAAATCATCACACAAACACCAAAACTGGGAAACTGGTCCCAAGACCTCCTGTCGAAGCCACTACTCCAAATGGAAAAGGAGATGCTTTAAGGTCTGGACTGGGTGGTTATCCCCCTTTGTTGTTGCCATAGATTTCTGAGGCCTCAGCATTTTTGGTGCTAGAAGGAGGGCCTGACTATGAATGGCAGATAAATAAAATATTCAAAGCCCTCATAAGAGTCTATCTCCTCAAAATCATTCTACCATTTCCTGATCATGATCTGAATCACCAATTCAAAAATCGGAAGTAGTAGAAACCTTTCTTTCGTCCCCTGAAATTTCACGTCACCCATCTACTTCAGAATTCATTCCCGAATCCCCCGAAGTACAGTATTTAATTTAGCAATTGGAAGGAATATCTATTTCTGTTGAAAATCATGTTAATCGAGAAACATCTGAAGAAATTGTTACTTCTCTATTTAGAGATATTGGTATTATAACTTGAGCTAGAAGTGAGAAGCTTGGAATTCATCCTTTTGAGTTTCCTTTAGAATCTCATCACGAATTTTTTTCTCAAATATCCAGATCAAAATCAGACACAAGTGAAGTCACATCAAATCTCCCTCCTGATATTTCTTCATACTCTTCTAATCCACCCATATCTTCTATACATTCCATTTCTTCCACTCAGACAATCAGTGTTGTCACAAGTAGTACTGTTCCAGTTGTAAGTTCTTCTTTTATCACCTCTACTTCTTGATCTACTTCCACATCTTCACAAAACCCAAATCCAATCATGGCTGTTGAACCTTGGACAAATCCTGGTGCTCTTCCAGATCATCCAGAAAATCCCAATGCTCTTCCATGATCATCCCAGAAAATCCCAATGCTCTTCCAGATCATCCAGAAAAATGGTTACACAAATATAATCCTAATGATGGTCTTCCTGCTGAAGAACACATCAATAATTTTATGTTAGCCATGAACTTAAATACACTCGTTCATGAAGATATTGTAGTTAGATTTTTCCCATACACTTTGTAAGGATCTGCAGGATCCTGGTATTTTTCTCTTCCAACAGGATCTATTGCTAATTGGGCAACTTTTGAACAAGTTTTTCTTGTGAAATTTGGAGATGATAAAACTTTTTATTCTTTGATCAATGCTCTTTCCAATCTTAAAATAAATTTAGGTGAAAAGGTCAAAGATTTCAAATCCAGATTCAATAGATTATTAAATAAAATCCCAACTGCTTCAAAACCTACTGTTGATGTACAAATAGAATGGTATATTTCTTCTCTATCCTCGAATATAGCCATTTTTGTAGATATGGCTAATAAAGTTACTCTTTTAGAAAATCTGAAAGAAGCTCTTGCGGTAGAAAAAAGAATTTTAGCATTGGAGAAACGAACAGAAATAGAAGAAAGGAAAACAAAGAAAGTGACATTTATTCAAGATTCCAAAAAGAAAATCTCAAAAGATCCATTTGATCTTAAAGGTCTTCAAAAAGTATTAAAGACTATGCCGAAGGATGATAGATATAAAGAAACAAGTTGCTGAAACTTTATTTGAGATTTCAAATGTAGAATCTGATCAAGATACTGAAGATCCCTCACCTTCTGAAAATGAATTAAAATCTGAAGAAGAAGCTGAATTAAATGGTTTATGGGATTTCATTCTTCCAACAGAGGAAGAAAGTGAAGCTATGCCTGTATCAAAAAGAAGTAAACCTTCTTCAGATCCAATTATGTCAAATCCCAAACAAAATTATGCCCCTCAAAGGACAAAACCAAAAAATCTAAAACTGTGCAAACAGATCCGATTTCATCAGATCCTTCTACAAATTCTAAAACTTTTATTGTATCAGATACAGTCGAATATAATATAGTAGAAGATATGAAAAATATCAAGGCAAATATCTCGTTACATTAAATTTCTAAACTCAAACAACAACAAAATATTTTTCTTAGAGAACTTAAAGCCATTCCTGTAGAACCGATACAACCACCAATTGTAGCACAAGCCTCAAATGATATGGGAAAACCTCCATCATCTGTCAATAAAGTAAATGCTAATGATATTGTTTTGATTGGTGATAGATCTATCTCTCAAACTCCTCCTCTTCTTTTGACTTATGAAATTTTTAATAAAAATGTTCATAATTGTCTTATTGATTCAGGATCTTCTTCAAACGTTATGCCAAGAACAGTGTGTAAAAAATTAAATATTACTCCTCAAAAAACATCGGTACATATAGTTCAGTTAGATAGAACTAAAGTTGAAGTTGTTTGAGAAATGTTATCGGTATCTATCAGATTATCATCTAATCCAAAAGTTTCACAAGTGATTGATATTTTGGTCGTAGATGTTACACCATTTTTTGGTCATCTAGCCTATTATCATTAGATGAACTAGTACACCATGTAAGACCAATTTTACCTAAAAGTAAAATTGCGTTCACCATATGAGATAACATTTGTCTATATTTCCTGGTCATATTTAACCCAAAACAAAGGAACTAATTAAATAAATCAATGATCTATTTAGTTAATTTCTTTGTTTTGGGTTAAATATGACTAGAATATAGACAAATGTGATTTCATATAGTGAAAGAACAATTTTACTTGGGAATAAAATTGGTCTTATGATATACTTGGATCTAATGATAATAGGTTAGATGACCAAAAAATGTTAACAGCAGAAATTCCTGAATTCTATAGTCTCATTTTAAACAGGGATTGGTCTGAGAAATTACATGGGTATTTTGCTATTGATTGGTCTCACATATGGTTACCATATAATGGTAAACCAAATCAAATCAAAATTGAATGTGAGAAATTTATGAAACATACAGTTACTGAATTGGAAGGACCAAATGAGCCTATAGATTTTACCAATAATATCATAGGGAATTATTTAGCAGAATCATTCCTTGGATCATTTAATGCTCAGGTTTCACCTTTCGAAACAAATACTATTACTTCTCAAATTAAAAATTTTCCTCAAACAGATTCTTCTAGATGTGTTAATTTTAGCAATCAAATTCCAAATCAGTCTCTATTTTGGACTCTATTTTTTGACGGTTCAAAATCAGAAGATGGTGCAGGAGTAGGTTGTGTTTTAATTGATCCTCAGGAAGAGAAGACAATGTTATCTTGTAGACTCGAATTCCAATGCACAAATAACACTGCTAAATACGAAGCATTGATTCAAGGTATGTACAAAGCTATAGGATTGAATGTTAAATATTTGCAAGTATATGGAGATTCGTAAATAATAATCAAACAAGTTAGAAATATGATTCATTGTATTTCTGGACATTTGAGACATTATCAAACATTAGCTCAGATTCTCATTTCTCATTTTACAACATTCAATATCTCCGCAATTCCTAGATTACAAAATGCGAGTGCCGATTTTCTTGCTAATGTAGCATCTAGACTTATACCACTCGAAGAGTTTGGCCCAGATAGATTTTCAATTGAATTAGTTTTTAGACCATCCATTCCTGACAATATTACAAATTGGAAAGTATTCAATAATGATGTAGAGATAGTAGACTTTCTTACATCAGATAGAGCTTATGAAGGTCAAATCTTGGATGAAAATGAACGTGACTTACAGATTAAAGACCAAATAAGAAATAATATGATTCCTAATTCTGTAGTAAAAATGGAAGATCTGTATGATTTGAAAGATAGGTTTAAAAAGGTAACCAATTCAAAAATTCAAAGTTCTACTTTAAAATATGAATTGATTAATCTTGGTACTTTAGAAAAACCTCAGAATATCAACTTAGGTCTTGGTATGAGTTGCTGAAGAAGATCTCATTCATTAATTTGCTGAGAATATATAAAGATAGCTTTAAGTAAGTTATTCAGATCTTAAAACATATGAAACTTCCATAATTCAACATATCATTCCCATGATATCGGATAAATAAGCTTTGTATAACAAAGCACAAAGGAAAAATTCATCCAAATCTTGCTAAAGTCATTTTTCCTGTTAGACATTCCAACTGGGTGTCAAACATGGTCTGAGTTAGAAAAAAGAATGAAGATATTAGAATTTTTATAGATTTTAGGAATTTGAATAAAGCCTGTCAAAAAGATAATTTTCCTTTACCTACCATGGAACAGATATTGCAGTCAGTTGCAGGATTGGAATTGATGTCTTTTCTAGACGAATTCTCAGGGTATAATTAGATCATGGTTCATCCTGAAGATAGATTAAAAGCAACATTTAGAATAAAATGGGGAACATATGCATATCAGAAAATGCCTTTCGGACTGATTAATGCTGGAGCTACGTTTCAACGTGCTATGGATATAGCCTTTAGAGGATTAATCAATAAATTAGTTTTTATATAATTAGATGACATCACTGTTTATTCTAAGCATAGAAACAATCATATTAATCATTTAAAAAATATTTTCGACAGATGCAGAAAATATGGTATTTCCCTCAATCCAAAAAAATGTAATTTTTCTTTATCAGAAGGAAAACTTTTAGGATTTATTGTTTCTAAGAAAGGAATTCATATAGATCCTGATAGGATTCAAGATATTGAAAATATTCTTCTACCACATAATAAAAAAACAATGCAATCATTTTTAGGACAAATTAATTTTGTAAAAATATTTCTTCCAGATTTTTCTCAAATTGTCCTTCCCCTGCAATCAATGATCAAGAAAAATTCAATTTTTAAATGGGGAAAAGAAGAAAGAAATTTCTTTGAGTTAATAAAAAAAGCTATTGTTGAAGCTCCCTCTTTAACAACCACTGATTTTTTCAATTGTTTTGTGTTATATACATTTTCTTCATATACATCATATGCAGCTGTTTTAACACAGTTAAATGATCAGAATATTGAAGCACCAATTGCGTTTTTTAGTTCTAATCTTCAAGGTTCCGAGTTAAATTATTCCTCTGTAGAAAAACAAGCATATGTTGTGTTTAAATCTTTGAAACACTTTAGAACTTTTCTCTTAAAAACACACACCAAGATAATAGTACCTTATTCAGCGGTAAGGAAATTATTAATACAACAAGAAGTGGGAGAGAAAAGAGAAAATTGGGTTACTACTCTCCAGGAATATGATGTAGAAATACATCCAGCAAAAATTGTTAAAGGAAAAGGTCTATGCAAAATGTTAACTAGATCTTCTCATTTACCTAAAGATGAAGATCAATCAGAAGTGATACAAATATCTGAGGTAAACCTAAACAATTCTCAATCACATTATGCTGATCTAAAATTTTTCTTAAAAAATGGACATGCTCCATTAAGTCTCAATTATACAACAAAACGTGCTTTAAGACTTAAGGCAAATCAGTATCAACTTGTAGAAGATGTCCTATTTAGGAAAAATTATGATTCTTTATTATTGAGATGCTTAGATAAATCTGAAGTTGAAAAAGTATTGCAGGAATTACATGATGGACCAGCTGGAGGTCATTTTGGAGGAAATACCACAGCACATAAAATACTGCATGCGGACTATTATTGGTCAAATTTTTTCAAAGATGCACATGAGTATTCAAGGAAATATAAAACATGTCAAAATACAGCAGGAAAAGAGAGGAAACCAGCATTTCCATTACAGCCAGTAAATATCCAACAACCATTTGAACAATGGGGGTTAGATATTATAGGTGAAATAACTCCAAACTGTTCAAAGCAACACAGGTACATTCTAACTGCAACTGATTATTTCACAAAATGGGTAGAAGCTATCCCATTAAAGGTGGTCAATACATAGAATATTACCGATTTCATTGATCAATTCATAATTACAAGGTTTGGCCTTCCATCAGCTTTGATATTTGATAATGCATCTTACTTTTCTCGAAATTCCATCATAGAATTTGCTTTGAAAAGACGTTTTAAGTTGAAGTATTCAGCTAACTATTACCCACAAGGAAACGGATTAGCTGAATCCACAAATAAAAACCTTATCAGAATCATAAACAGAACTGTAGAGAAAAATCATAAAAATTGGCATAAAACATTATTATTTGCTCTCTGGGCAGATAGAATTACAAAAAAATCTTCAATAGGAACTTCACCATTTGTGTTAGTTTATGGCAAAGAAGCAATTCTTCCTTCAAATATAACAATATCGTCATTTGCCCTAGTTCAATTCATTGATCAAAATCCTTCTTCTTCTCTCCAACTTAGACAAGATCAAATATTTAAGTTAGAAGAAGAAAGAGAAAAATCTAAAAAAACACATATCCACCATCAACAAGTAGTAAAAACCTTATTTTATTTAACATATGTTAGTTCAAGAGATTTTCAAATTGGTGATCTGGTATTTAAATGGGATAAGGCTCATGAAGAAAAGGGTAAACACAAAAAGTTTCAAAAACTTTGGTTAGAACCATTTCAAATAATCGAAAAGATTGTCTCATCAACATTTCTATTACATTATTTATCAGGTAGGAAAGATTCTTTACCTGTTAATGGGAAAAATTTGAAAAAATATTTTTCATAGGAGATAATTTTCTTCTATTTTTGTACAATAAAATTTTTTACTTTCATTTAGAAATAAATTTTTTTTAGTACTAATAGTTGATTTTTCAAAATAATTTTTAGGTAATTTCTTTCTTATTTTTCTTCTTCTACTTGTTTTAAAAATAGAACTGTTAAAGAAAGAAAAGTTGAAAGATTTACGAAAAACAAATTTATTTTATCTTTTAGAAAATGAAATTCTAAATAAAACACTTATTTTGTTGAACGACTCTCATTTTTATGTAGTATAAAAAGCTCTTTTAAGTCATGAAAAGAAAATTATATTTTAGTAAGAATTTTTTTCAGAAAAGAAATCTAACAACTCAAAATTATCATCTGGCATGTTAAAAAGAAATATGATTCATCCCATCCAGTAAATCTGATAATTTTCAAAAGAAATCTTAAAAAAGAAAAAGAAAAAATTTGAATAAAACTTAAAAGATAATGAGTCTCATCACGAGCTTGATTACCTTGTTCATAAAGATATAATTAAAACTGACATTACAAATATTGTCTACCAAAACATTGTAATGACTTGAGATTATATCATAAAGACAAGGGGTGTCATCACGAGCCAGCTTGATCAATTTTGATTATTATTTGTGAGTGGCACTGTCACTATTTGGTTACCAAGCCAAGACAATAGATTTTAAGAAAATAAAAAATAAAAATAAAAATAATTTGCTGATGAGAATAATGAGAAATACTGGATGGAAAAATGGATCATAGCTGGTTAAAAGGTAACACTACCAAAAGCTTAAATTGCCCATTGGAACAAGGGCTCTACCTATGATAAAAGGGTAAATCTATAAAAATCTTTTTCTGTAAAGATTATTTTTTATCTTATTTTTAACTAAGTAGCGACTGACATTGATATTTTTTATACTTATATCTTTATCGAGAAATTCTCTTGAAACAAGTGAATAATTAAAGATTTCGTTAATTGAAAAAGATATTATTTATTTGAAATTTCATTTCTTTAACTATTTTATTCTTTATACCAAAAGATTTAGAAATTTTAGAAAATTTTTATGAGAGACATCTAGTTCGTCCAAGTTAATTTCCAATTGTTGTGCTATACAACTACCCCCCTTTTATTTTCGTAAATAGGGACACTTTAGAGATAATTAGGAAAAAATCCCTTTAAAGATTCCTTCTAAAAAACACTTAGGAAATAAAATTTATCTCAAAGTGCATCTCTTATCACATATCACTTTCAAAGAAGAATATATAACTCTTGCGAATTGCGAAACACGCCCTCTTAAAAATTCCTTTATTTTTTTGCATCACACTTGATTTAGCTAAAGATTAAAACAAAACAATAAAAGTCGTGAATGCCGCGGACCCGACAAAGCGAGTGAACTCAAATATATAATCTCTTTTCGCATCGTGTCCAGTTTTTAGCTTTCGCAAATCGCACCGTGCGTGGATTATGATTTAAAACTTTAATGTATTTCTTAAAAATTGTGATCTACGATTTGCATAGATCACATTTCACAATTAATAAGAAACAATTATGAAAATTATAAGATATCATTGCGATTTGCACATTTATTGTCTCTAGCGTGCGAAAAGTGACTTATGTCATTTCGAATTGAATTCTCATCTTAATGGATTTAATCAAAAGATAAGTATTGCATGTGAAGCCATGCCTAGCATTTAATTTTGAAATCATGAAGGAATTATGAGGAGATGATTGATCGAATTGATAGCTTTTGTGTAAAACATCTCTTCAAAGTTTTTGTTATATGATATATTTTGTTTCACTTTCAGGAAAGAAATTATTCAGTCGAAAGAATCTGAAATGAGTAAGAAAGGCAAAGAAGTGTCTCGAGCATCGTATACAGAAGATACAGAAATGCCCTCGCTATTTTCTGATACTGTTTTTCACAAATATTGCGGCATCACATCATGGAAAGCTATGTATAAACTATTTGAAGATCAAGGGCCAAAGGTGATAATGAAGATTTATGCAACAGGAACTGATTCCACTTCCGACGCAACTTTGTTCGACGTTGCATGTTCATTCGTTCATAAGATAGTAGCAAGGCCAAAGCTCATGCCTCACACAGATATGATCAAATGGGAAATTGAGAATTTGAATATTGAAGACAGAGTGTTTAAGAATTCTAGATGAGAAGTCATGGGCTCTTTTAAAGCTGAAGACTTGGAAACTATGTATAATTTACCATCTCCACAACAGAGGTATGACAGTGTATATGTGCACAGGTTTAAAACTAACCACCCAAATCTGATCAAATTCATTCAAGAATGGAAGGACAACGAAGGAAAACTAAAGCAAGACAAGTCTAGTACATACCCCATTTCACAGATCCCGCAACATTTTTTCTATGCTGTTGATATGTTATGTAGGTTATTCAATAGACCAGACAGTACTAGTTTTGCTAGAGACTGGGTTCCCTTGATTGACACAATCGTCAACTCATCCATTTTGAATTGGCCAAATATATTATCCAATTACTTAGTTAAGCACATTACTGAGTATATGAATAAGAAAAATGCTTCCTCTCAAGAAAACTCACCCTTTTTTATGTCTACTTATGTTATGGATGCCATCTGTTTTCATTCTACATTTCCAACTATGGGTTGGAAATGGACTTCCAAAGAACCTACCCCAATCCATATTTATCACGAAGAACTTTCGGATTCCAAATACACTACAAGAAAAAAGCACATTGGTGAGGGCGAAAATGGTCACCATAAGCTCATTGGTGAGGGTCAAAAGAGCCTTCGTCACCAAAAACTGAACGTCACCAAAGGTGGCGTCGCCGAAAGTATAGGTGTTGTGGTGAAATTCAAGGTCCGTCACCAATAATAATTTATAGTGACGGATAGTGACCGTCACCATTTCATATGAGCAATGGTGACGGACAATAGCCTCCGTCACCAAAAAATTGAACGTCACCAAAGGTGGCGTCGCTGAAAGTATAGGTGTTGTGGTGACATTCAAGGTCCGTCACCAATAATGATTTATAGTGACAGATAGTGACCGTCACCATTTCATATGAGCAATGGTGACGGACAATAGCCTCCGTCACCAAAAAAATGAACGTCACCAAAGGTGGCGTCGCCGAAAGTATGTGTTATGGTGACATTCAAGGTTCGTCACGAATATTGATTATAATGACGGATAGTGACCATCACCATTTCATATGAACAACAACTATTTTTTGTGATGGACCTTTCATGGCCGTCACTATTGGTGCATATATATGGCGACGTTCATTGACCGTCACCATAAACGCATTGGTGACATCAAGGTCCATCATGAATAATGACTATAATGACAAACAGTGACCCTCACCATTTCATATAAACAACAACGATTTATGGTGACAAACCTTTAATGGTCATCACTATTGATGCATATATATGGTGGCATTCGTTGACCGTCACCATTTCATATTTTGGTGAGGGTCGAAAAGTCTCACCATAAACTCATTGGTGATGGTCAAAAGAGCATCCGTCACCAAAAACTGATCTTCTTCATTCCCTATATATGAATATCAGGGCACGATGGAATCGAACCACCAACCTCCTACTTGTAAAGCAGGTGCTCTTCCATTGAGCTAGCACCCTTTAAAGAATTAGACTTTAAACTAGCAATTGCCCCTAAAGTTGCAAAGATACACCAAAGGAATAAGAACTAGGAAAACCGAAAGAACTCAGTGTCCTTGCTCCTATTTTTATTCTACGACACTCTACAAAGTATGATCTTGATCTATGACGTATTTGTGCCGAGTGGTTCTAATTTAATAGTAAATGTTATATTAGATAAAATAAATGAATAACTGAGAAGCCTTACGGGCTAATTTTTAATCCTTACACCAAAATCTCTTAACATTCAAGTCTATGGAACAACTCGTTCAAAGTTCAACTGAAGTAGATTTTAAATAGAAAGCCTAAAACCAACTAAGTAGTTTACAAGTTAACATTTTGGATATAAATTCTGTTCAATTTATATGACAAGTTATGCCATAACCTTGAAACTAGTTTCTTAGCTAAAAGACTTTCTTAAGTCAACAATGACAAAGAAATATAGTCATGGCAAGCAAAATTTTCTTGTTTTTTCTAATGAGGGTGCATGTAACTTGATAAAGGTTGTATGAGAATATCAAACCATAAACAGTTTCACTAAAACATGGAAATGACAAAGTCTTGTTAAGCAACAAAGGTTTAGTTGAATATATGAAAAGCATCGAGCTAAATGATATAATTAAACTAAAAGTAACTGTAAAAAAATGAAATTTCCATCATATACCATCTGGTTTGGTTAGTTCTTCAAAAAGAGAAAGTGTAATTGCATGATCCAGCACCTCATCTTGATTATGTAATGGACCATCCTGAACAAAAATGTCCACATACAACAATCAATGTTATTGTATTGGTAAGACTTTTGATATAATCTATCAAAGCATGTACTATGTAGGAGAATAATTGGTAGTTGAATTACTTCTCTACTCGCATGTACTACCTTTGGTAGTTGAATTACTTGGAAATAAAAATCCTTATTAGAAGATAACCCAAAAAAAAGCAGAAGCCTTTGAATATGGATGGCCATCTTGATTTTATAGAGTTATAATTGAATACTAAAGGACTAGGAATGTTGCAACGAAATAGATGGATGGAGTGTAATAAAAAGAATTTGGATAATTTAGGTTGCACATATCTGTAAATGGAACCACTTTTTCCTTTTGGATTCCCAGTCTTTAATATGCAAATAAAATTTTCGATTCAACCAAAGAGCACAATATTTTGAAGTCTTAGTTGCCTGAAACAGGGTAAGGACAACATTTGGAAACGGGGATGACTTTTGAAATGACCACTCTCAAAACCTTTGGAAACAGAGCAACGAGCACTTCCACACACTGGTCCAAAAGTCATGACTTAGGAGCATGAGCACACCTAATTCAGGGATGATTAAATATGAAACGAATTGGGCTGCAATTATACTCAATTAAACGTAAAGCAATGATTAAAATCTATATAAATGACTTAGAAGTCAAACATGAAAAATTTGGAATATGGTAGAATGTTGGCATAAAAACTTTGTTCATTATACATTCTCTTTCGTTCAATTTTGATGCTTTACTTCCAAATTAGGTGTTTTCTTTGTTGGAGATAGCAATCTGTACATCTAGGTCGAACCATTAATGATGCCCACAATGAAGGGGCATGTAGCTCAGTAGTACAGCAGCACACTGGCCAAGGGAAAATCTGGGGTAAATCTTAGTATGTATAATTTTCAAGACGAGGATAGAGCTAGTTTTGCTTGAGGTTAGGCAGGGGACCTTAGCCAAAGTGTGGCCTGACGAGGGTGTTGGAAATAGGAATACACACATCTATGCTAAACCCTTAAGGGAATCCCTCATGAAGGGGCAAGTGGCTCAGTGTTAGAGAATCCAACCAGCTAAGGAATTTAAAGTTTCGGAAATGTTTCAAGTAACAAACATTGTTAATTAGCCTATTGTGCTAGACCAAATGGTGGACGACCTGCATTGGAAAGTGTTTGCATGGGGCAAGTGGCTCAGTGTTTGAGTAATCCAACCAACCAAGGACTTAAAAGTTTCGGAAATGTTTCAAGTAACAAACAATTGTTAATTAGCCTATTGTGCTAGGCCAAACGGTGGACGACCTGCATTGGAAAGTGTTTGCTGACCAATATTGAGGCCCCGCCCAGGTTCGAAACTCAGTTAACCCACCTCATGAAAGGGAAAGCGGCTCAGTGTTAGAGCAATCCAATCAGCCAGGGACTTTAAAGTTTTAGAAAATGTTTTAAGTAATAGAGAATAGTTAATTATACAATGATATGTGGTTTAACGGCAAGTTTCACTCTGGGTGAAACTAACAAGACCGTGGTTCAAATCCCATTGAGTATATGGCCTCACCTGGGTGAAACTAACGAGACCGCTGGCTCAAATCCCATTGAGTATATGGCCTGCTATGATCTCGTCTCAAGGAGTAGACTCCCCCATTTCCTAGAGTCTCCGCTCTTGCTAAATCATAAGATCTGATATATCCGGCTTATATCTAGCTTACATGCGTCGATACACTTTGGTGTTATAAGGCTCTTCCTAAATCATAAGATCCGGTATATCCGGCTTATATCCGCTTACAAGTTGTTGGATATACTTTGGTGTTATAAGGCAGCCACAAAGGGCTGATCCCGGACCTCCCCGCATTCGTCCCAAGGAAGAAAAAGTTTTTTCCGAGCAATATTGAGGCCCCACCCAGGGGTTTGAAACTCAGCTAACACACCTAGCGTGTTTTGTGCGCTGCATAATGCATTAGGTTCAAGAGTATAGGGTCGGTCCCTTAGAGCATGACACGGGCCTCCGCAGGACAGAGAGTAAGTTTAGGAATTCTCCTAATACCCAAAAAATAAAAAAATAAAGGAAAAGAAAGAAATTCTCCAATACTAGAAAATTATAAAAAAAATAAAAATAAAAAATAAAAAAATAAAAGAAGAAGAAGAAGAAGGAAAGAAAAGAAATTCTCCCTACATACCGAAATAAAAATTTAAAAAAAAGAAGAAGAAGAAGAAGAAGAAGAAGAAGAAGAAGAAGAAGAAGAAGAAAGAAATAGAAAGAAAAATGACAAGAGTAGTTAATTATCGATTCTCATGATAAAAAAAATAAATGAAAGAAAACAAAAATAGTTAATTAGTAGTTTCCAACATTTCACTAGCATGTCCTAACATTTTTTGATGTATATGCAAAGACTTTGACTTCAGATGACTCATGGGTTGCTTTCTCAAAGTTTACTTGCATGCCAAAAACTATTCGATGTCAACCGAAATGGATAAAACATGATCATAAAGAGATTAAATATGATAAAAATTCAACAAAAAAGCATGTATGAAGTTCACACTCGACAACAAGACTAACGTGGGAAGAAACATCTAAAGAAAACTTTTTAAGGTTCCATCTTTTCCACTCCCTAATGATAGGTTTAATAAACTAATCAAGCTCTAATGAAGGTGCTACCTCCCCATTAAGTTATAATCTTCTGTTCCCACATTTTAAGAGTAAAAGATAGCATCTCAAGGCACCGCTCGTTATAAGTGAAATTGTAAGTAGATAGATTGTGATGTTCAAAATTTGTAAGTGACCTGTGTGGACTTCTTAAGCCATGGGTGGTTATTAAGCATGGAGTTAAGCTGAAACCTCGGGGTTTTCCAATTCATAATTAAGATAAAATATATTCAATGACTCTGAAATTGAAAATTCGAAGTTGCATGAAGAGAAACACGGAAAGTAGCACTTGAAAAATAGTCTTGGAGAAGAAAGTGCAAACAGAATGAGCATCGACTCATGCTCAATTTCCAAAGGCCAAAATGATGACCAACATGTATGGTAGAAGCTGGGAGAACTCGATAAGACTTACCATCTTGGGAAGAAGATGGTTTAGGAGACACCATGGAGAAGCCAATTGAAGAACCGTAGGAGAATAGGACGTCTTTATCTTATACTGGTTTTGCAACAGGGATATGTATTCCCCGATCCTTTCTCTGCGAATCATGGCTCTTCACTCGAGAACAAATTGTGGGTATCGACCTAGAGGTAGAATGAAACTCGCATGTCGAAGCTTCGGGAATAAATATAATGAGAATAAATGGTTTAGTATTTTCTCCCTTTACTCTTACTTGACCCATTTATATAGCTTCCACTTGTCTTCCTCTTGTCCCCGCTTTCCCCGAACTCCTCTCCTCCCGCTTTATGTTTTTATGTTTGCACTTCCTCATTTGATCTCTTTTCCGCATGGCAGCCTTCTACGCTCCACCATATCACTCGTGGACAATTCATAAGCCGATTCAGCATTCCTTCAAAACATTTTCATGAGCTCCTGTTTTCCTTTGGCAATATCCTCTGCGCCTCGGCCGACATGGGGCACGGATATGAACATTCCGTGTCCGTAGACATGGGATAAGAACTTGATCCAGATGCCATAGCGGAGGAGAGAGGTACATGAGTGTTCATCTTCTTTATGTTGAATAGCCCATGAGAACAAACCTAAAGGAACCCCAATTCAAAATCCATCATGGATCAACCCAATTCATCTCTTGCTCAAGCAATTTTTTTTCTTATAGCTTGCCCTCAAACATTTGTTCTAAATAGCTTGTATTGGGTTTGATCTACCAAATCATCCCCTCCAAATTAGTGCCAAAGATATATCATGTGGTTAATGGGAAATCCAATCAACCACACAAATTTAATGCCAATCCTCCCTCTCTTGCTTAGAAAGCAGAGTGGGTCCATAGCACAATTGCGATCTGATTGATTGTCTCTTGCTCCATTATTTTTGCACCTTAATGTCCCTGTCAATGTTGTCGGCACTTTACCTCCCGTGGAATTTACTCCAAATTTGACATGCTAAGCCCCCGATCATCTCTAGTCGCCCTTAGTGATTCATTCACTTGCATTGCCATAAACCGTAAAGAATGCATAGAACATCAAGCAAAACCTATTCCACTCGCAGAAATGAGACATCTTACAAGAAAATCAAAACTCGATGAATATGACAGCAGTCCATCTTGTAACGAAACGTCTCTCGCGCCATAGTGAAAATAAGGATGGCTTTACATATGTTTAAGGTTAACTCCGACCGTCGCTCCTTCCTTTGACCGGTTTTCATGAGAATCCTGGATCTTAAGCTTATAATGGTGGGTGCGAGTGCCTCCGTTCTCCTATTAAACCATCATATATCATTCAACAACTAAATCCATGCATTTGCACCATTGTATCGTCGTATGAATTTGCATCAATGTACCGAATTAATATGACTTCAAATGGCTTGTATTGGGTTTGATCTACCAAATCATCCCCTCCAAATTAGTGCCAAGCATATATCATGGGTTGATGGGAAATCAATCAACCGCACAAAGTTAATGCCAATCCTTCCCGTCTTGCTTAGAAAGAAGTAGGGTCCATAGACACAATTGCGATATGATTGATTGTCTCTTGCTCCATTATTTTTGCACCTTAATGTCCCCCCGATTAATGTTGTCGGCACTTTACCTCTCGTGAATTTACTCCAAATTTGACATGCTAAGCCCCCCGATCATCTCTAGTCGCCCTTAGTGATTCATTCACTTGCATTGCCATAAACTAGAAAGAATGCATAGAACATCAAGCAAAACCTATTCCACCCTTTAGAAATGAGACATCTTACAAGAAAATCAAACCGATGACTATGACAGACCTAGTCCATCTTGTAACGAAACGTCTCGCGCCTAGTGAAAATAAGGATGGCTTTACATATGTTTAAGGTTAACCCGCCACGCACGCTCCTTCCTTTGACTCGGTTTTCATGAGAATCCCGGATCTTAAGCTTATAATGGTGGGAGTGCAGTGTCCCGTCCCTCCTACTAAACCATCATATATCATTCAACAACTAAATCCATGCATTTGCACCATCGTATCGTCGCATGAATTTGCATCAATGTACTAAATTAATATGACTTCAAATTTTGAAATTTTCCCCGCAAGATAACATCTATCATTAAAAAAATCTGATCAAACATGAAGTAATCTCATGAATCCTTCGTATTTATATTGCAATATCCATCTCGCATCGATAGATCCAAAATCTTAAATATTCTTATAACTAGAAATTGCACCAAGAGGTGCAAAGATGAACACCGGAACATGGATAAGAGAAGTGGGGGAGATTGTATAAAGAAATAATCAAGAGAAATATACTAAAAATGAAATACAACCTCGTGGAGGCTAATTTAAATTCAATTGTTGTGAATTTCCAAGTGAAAGAAAGTTTAGTAAATCGGTGTCCCATCAGACTCACAAAAATTGTTATAGAGAAAAACTTGGAAGTGCAATTAAGGTTTGAGGTTTGATGATGTTGATGAAGCACATATTCCACTTGGTGAAAGTGGCCACCTACGATGATTATTGGGGTTCGTGCTTCTATAGGCAGGAGATAATACTTTTGAGCTTGACAGCGTGCCTTTGCACAATATAGCTTTTCGGGCTCAAATGGTGCAAATACATATAGATCAAGCAATTTGAGACCTTTAAATGTATGGTCAGAAGCAACATAACTCCAACTGTGCAAATGCTTCTAAACTTTATTTGAAAAGAGGAAATTAATTTGATCATTGAAGGAAACTTGTTTGGACCAGACATTGGTGATTTGATAAGCGCACTCAAACAATTGGGCAGAGATTATTATGTGGTGTATTTTCAAAGGGCTCAAAGAGTCATTACATTCTAGATGCATGTATATGTTGGGAGATGGGTTTGAAACACAGTAAGAAGAACTTTCGTGCCAGTCGATCAATGGGGATGGATTTGAGAAAAAACACAAAAGGTCTCACTAATTTTGTTGAATGCCTCCGAGAAATGTGGTTTATTGTTTGTTGTCAATTCCTCCTCAGCATGGATTGCAGGCTGCACAAAATAAGAATATTGTTATGATTGGTCTCTGTTCTCAAGTGAATAATTTAAAAGCAATATACTCATAACCTAGCACAAAATACAAATTCAAATCGAGTAAATACGAAAAACAAGAATAGTGGAAATGATGATTTTGGATTTCAACCAAGGAGCATATAAGGGCGAGGATGAAGTGCTTTTGAAATTTCAGCAAGGGAGGAGACAGAAAGGATGGGCGTCAGCAAGTTTTTGGAGTCTCGGGATAGGGAGAGAAGGGAAAAGAGGCAAACTTCAAGTTCAAAGCACGAGTAATGCCCCCTCGAAGGAGAGATTTTGATTCTCTTGTTCAATCTCAACAGAAGTAAGCAATGCCTTTGGTCAAGTCGACATTCAATGGACGGATTCTCTATGGGATGAAGATGATGGCATTAGCCAAGAGAAGCAGTACTGACATGGTTTCACATGAATATATCCTTTCTTCATATAAATGCAATGATTATCGTAATTATGTTCAAATGAAAGAGATGAGAACAGAGTAAGAGGCTTTATAATGTTTGATATGCAAAGAATAGAAAATTCAAAATCGTACATCATATGAGGAGGAAGGAGAAAGAAATGTATAGGCAACAAGAACTTGGATGGAGGCTGTGAATGAACAAGGAGAATATTCATCTCCATTTATAAGGATTGAAAAAAGTTTGGACAATGCCACCTTGGATGTATCTTCTCATCGGTGAGAATTGATTTTAAACACAAACGATTCAAGGGATGAACTTGGGTTCTTTATTAGATGAAAATAAGAAAGAAAATGGAGGAACAACTCATTGAGTCTAATGGGGATTGTGATGTCGTGGAGGAATTGAAGCGGAGTCTTAGTAAAAGGTGCAAGTGGAAAGGAGGCTATTGAAAGAGTGACAATGAAAGGGATACCAGAAACTTTTGTTAGATGAGAGAAATCGGACATGTTCAATTGTTCTGACCGGAAGATAATACTGCGTACATCGAGGAAATACCAGATTTGATATTTGATGTAAGCAAGGAAGATCATACGAAACGAATGCATGCAAAGGAGCCTTTTCGGCGGTGATCATTTACCAAATTGGAAGGAGTGCCCTGACCAAGAAGTGGATGGGATCTGCACCTTTGTAGGTCTGTTAATAATCTAGACGTAAGTGATAACGTAAAGTATGTGAACATGGCAGTTTTCAAGAAAGAGGGATAGATCAATTGAGGGGGCATGAGAGATTAACATCGAATGGATCCTCTTATGAAGTGATGGATGCTTTGGGATAGAGAGAAACCATTGGATGTCAAGCTCTGTAGTGAAGCATCTCAAAGAGGAGTCCGTCAAGAATGTTCATACGGACAAATGACGAGATTTAAATTCCTTTATAGATCGAAAGAAAGTGAATGTGCTTAGAGTAACTACACATGAAGATATTGCATTTGTAAATGGTACTGTAGGTTGAGTTGGTGATCGATGTAAATGATGAAAGTGATGTAGAGATTCATGCAACACAGGCTGGATCGTAAGAATGCGTGAATCTAGGTATGACTTGTTCAATTTATGTTGTTTTTGGATGCAAAAATCCAGCAATTTAAAAGTCGTTAGTTGACAATTCACATAGATAACGTGCATAACATAATGGTCGTTATAGGAAAATGTTGCTTTGGTGGAAAAACAAGGAGTTTTATATTTTCTTTACCCTAGAGGCATTGTGAAAAGCGTGTTGGTGAAAAAGAGAATAGTTTTGGATTTGTCAGAGGAAACCGAAAGTGAGAATGATGTAAGAATGCATGCTACATATGCCCTAGATGAAGGTTATGCAACATAATGGCATTTGCAAAGATTGTCGTTGTATACTCTGGTAAAGAATAAAATTTAGTGAAATATTGAGAAGTTTTCAGAGGAAATGAAAGAAATGCTTGTTTGATTATCTGAGAAATCTAAACCAGGAGAATTTTTGTAGGTGCTTGTCGCATGCTTTTTTAAATAATCAAATGCAAGAACTGCTCAGTGCTATTTTTGGATGAAAGTAGTCAAGCTATTTGGGCTGAAGGCTGCCATGGAGACTGCAAGTAGACATCGTAGTGGTTGGATTGCAGAGGTTCCAACCTTTGGTTCACATTAATGAGAATCCTCATAAGCATGAATTCAATCAAGGATTTAAAAGATTCATCGGGATGATTGCAATTGTTAGAAATGATGATGACGCGATAGTAGTCAATTCTCGATGGATTTTATAAAAAAATTAGACTACTCATGTGCTTACCTAATGAAAATATCGTCAGCGAAAATTCTAGTTAACAAGCACAATGAAAATAATTAGTTGTTGAAAGATTTAGGATCCGTTTATAAAAATATCATGGAAGAGGAGTTTGCGATGATGAGATGTGGAAATGGTAGGAACGATAATGAGTGTGTTAGGAAAAACAAACTCCTAAGTATGCCCAGGTAAGTGTTACAAAGTTGTCATCAACAACCTTGAGTCGAGAGAGAAGAGGAGTCTTCTATGTTACCATGGACTAGTGAAACATGGCACATACATGTAACCATAAAATAGCTTCTTATATGGAGAAAGCTGAGATAATTTACATGGGCAGTAATAACTCGATGTATGGCCTCTGAAGTTCAAGAACCAAGAGGATATTTTCAAAGGCTACATTGTTTCCTCAGACAACTTCAGTGAGTACTCGTATTATACAATAAAGACATTACCGAGCTAAGTAAAGCTAATTGTGCACAAAGAAAAGCGTTCTCTAGTAATACAAGCATGTGAATTAAAAGAAGATGGCCATTCTTCTCCACACAAATGAAAAACATCACTTGAAAAACATTTGTCCGTTGGAAGTGTATTCTATGTAATAACATGTATTTCTAATTACCCAGTGTTATGAGGAAGTGGCGACATAGACACCGTATGTTTTTCTTCTTGCCAACTTACAAGTTGAAAAGGCATGTGAACAAGCCACTCTCACTATCATAATAGTGGATCACAAATTAGGAAATCACTTGGCACCGATATTTTTACTTTGAAAATGTCCAAGATCCGAATGTTTCATTATTCTAACATTCTAAGAAGTTTGACAAATGGCCATTGCTAATTTGAGTGAAAGTGATGCACCGAAAAAATCGTAGACTAAAAAAGTTTCTACTTCAATAGAACCTTTACCTTTCCACAAGGTGAGCTATTACAAAGTCTTAATTATTTGATCACTAAATATCTAACACCCAAGCATATTAGAACTTGTTGGAACATGAATTTTAGCTCTGCTAATGTCTTTAGTTTCAGCATCTCTGGCATTTCTAATTTGAGTCAATGTGATGCAGTGAAAAACTCGTAGACTAAAAATATATCTACTTCAACAGACCTTTCCCTTTCCAAAAGGTGAGCTATTACAAGTCTTCATAATTTTATCGGTAAATAGATAATGTGTATCGTAGAACTCGCTACGAAATGAATTTTAGATCCGCAATGTCTTTAGTTTCATAATCAAGTCTAAATGTAAAAATGAGGGAAAGCATTTTCATTATTCTTTTTATTGAGCACTTCACAGGATCGAATACGCATTAGAAGCCTCATCTTAAACAACAATCTAATGAATTAAAATTGAATGTGTGGGAAAGTGAATTGATGATTGTAGACACATTATGAAGATAGCCAAAACGGGCATGCGCAAGAGAGATGGAGATATCACAAGACTTCTCCATTGGTAGAGGAACCCGAAAATATTGAGAAATCAAAGCGATGCACCAAAAGCCACCTATCCTCGGAAACTTAATGCCCTAACATTTACTATCGAAAAAAATGTGACTAATGGTTATCAGGCAAGCAATGCAAAATGTTCATTTTAGCATGAAGATAGTGAATAGTTGTGCAAAGAAAACCGAAACAATCAAACCTAGAATTTCAAAAGAGTGGTAGTTATTGTCATTAGCATGGAAATGTATTATGGAGAGTGATCATACTAGCGTGACTAGTCTTATGAATGGGGAATTTGAAGAAAGGGGTAAAGCGAGTGGGGACTACCACGAAATAGAGGATGATCCCAACAGCACAGTGCTCATATGAAGCCGTATCCTGGAGAGTGTTTTGATGTAACCGTAACTAGCATAGAAATAAAGAATAGTCTTACTAATATGATCTTTTGAACTTGGAATTTGAACATAGTTTTAGAATAGTCGAACCGGCGATGATTGGAAAGCTTGTCATATCAACTTGGAATCTGAAATTCGTGTTAATGTAGGTCGCAGAGGCATTTGAAACAACACCATGAGATGGAAGGCAGTCGAAGTTGTGTGTTGAGCAATGCATCGAGCAATGAATCATGACTTCGATTCAGTAATTGTAAAATTGGTTCTCATTTTATTGACCCGATTGTTTAAGCAAATATGAACTCGATTGTAAAATTTGATACAATCGAGATGAAATTGACATGTAAAAAGGTAAAAATGACCTGATTGTAAAATTGGTTCTCATGCTGTATTGATAATGCATGTTCTATTCTGATGTACCTGGTGTCAACACTAAAGGTAATCTTCTCTGCGAGAGGTAGATTGTTGTTCACCCTATTAACTTAAAAGTATGTGGAAGTGTGCTCATAATTTTCAAGAGCCAAACTATTTCTTGTATAAACTATATATATATATATATATATATATATATATATATATATATATATATATATATATATATTATATATATATACAAAGTAGATTTCCTTGCACCCATTCCTTTTCTTCGTGCAAGACAACAAATAGATTTCTAACAACTAAGAGTGAAGAGTCTACAAATCGATATGAGTGCATATTGATCGCATTATTTGTTTTAGTTATTATAATCACATTCGCCCCACCCATAATTGATGAAGAAACCTAAGATGTCTAGGAGTAGGCAACTTTAGAACAAACTCACTAGAAGTAGGCAACTCACTACAAAGCATGATGCTTTAAAAAGCTCGAAAGACTTATTCAAGGTCTCGCCTCCAAGTAGCCAATGCAAAGATGGAATGTAGGATGAGCGTAAAGGGAAAGATGGAATGTCTAACCGGGAAGCTTGATGTCTAGTGATACCCACAGCATGTACACCTAGCTAAGTCCTCACTCAAATCTCGACTGTAGACGTATAATTGATCGCAGTCAAAGCTTTGTCCATAAACATCCCATCCCTCCTCCTTCAAAAAATATTTTCGCTATCCAAATAAAATACATAGTTGTATATGGCCTTCTTTCGCAAATAACATAACTTTGATATATCTAGGACCATATTTAATTTAAAAAATAAATCGGGATAGTCCCCTTGTACATGGGAACCCAAGTATACCATTCCAATTAAAATAAGATATGATCATAGCTCTCTAATAAACGATTCTAAACATGAGGATTGACAATATTTTGTCACAGATATCAATGAAATTTTGTATTTGTGTTGTTGCTTTATCAAGTACTTTGGCTTGCTTGCCTTGTCATTTTTGTTGCCAACATAGTATCCTGTTGTTACTACGCATTCATCAACATCATATGTTGGTGTAGTGATGGCTAGTATGAACATCCTTTAAATATTTTTTTCTCCATTTTTTATGCATAAAACTTAAAAAGTATACCTACATGAGGTTGTTGGCAAACCATCTTGCTTTAAAGCAGATAATGAAATCTAATCTCATACCTAAAAGAGCGATCACAATTTGTAATTCCTAAATTATTATAGCAATAACAGTAGGTTTAGCATGAGAATGATAGTAGTATTTGTCTGCCTCTAAGCTCACTTCTTAGCCTAATAGTGAAAACATACGCATTCCACAGTCCCATGTCACTATACGGTAGCATGCAATATACGAGCATAATACCCATATTTCAAGCATTTCCCAATATGGAAATTCCATGCAAGATGACCAAACATGCAGCTTTGACCAATGATGTTATCAAGGCATTTTTAGAACTTTTTTGTTAGTACCTAAGCCCACCTCAGGCAGAGAGGCATGGGACTTATAGGACATCACCCTCATCCAGTGACAAAACATACAATAAGGGATTGAGCTTTGTAGAGTTCATCACCTAGGTAATTAATGGTAATATCAAATTTTTCTTAAAGTAAAAGGATAGAAAATGTAAGATAAATGAAAATGTCGGGTTTTCAGAGGGTTGGCATGATTGTTAGCACTTTCGTCGGTTTCTCATGTAACATTATGAGGGTCCGGGATTGCAATTAGTCAAGACCACCAAGCCATGGATTTTTCCATAATGTAATCATTCTACGAGAATTAATATAGACATGGGACTCTACAAAATGTCATTTATGAATATCATTCTTATTGTATTTCATATTTTCTTAAAAGATAATATGTTACTTGAAATATAGTGTATTTTGTATTTTTTATATAACATGTTTCTCCCATATACCCATTTGGGAGGTCATGTTTTCAAGCATTCCCATTTTAAGCTTGTACACATGCCAATGTTTTATGCAAAGTGCTTAGTCTTGCACGATGTGTACTATATATTTCACGAGATCACTCTTTAACTCCCTAGCACTTATCTCCCATCCAAGAAGGTCGAGAAATCAAGAAATGAATGATTTCATGCAATAGAGGTCCATGAAGTGTATATACCATATGTAGTGAATTTACATTTCTTCCGATTCAATCTAAAAAGTTTGACAAATTTCTAGTGAATTTAGCTCTTCGTAAGATTCAAGGTCGAAAATTTACCCCGAAAATTGGCATACTTAGTAACGAGAGGTGTCTCTCTCAATATTTTTGAACAAGATCCATGTATATATTATTAATCTAAATTATATGTTCATAGAGGGTAAAAAGTTCTCCTATTTGATATTGGGATGTCATAATAGATCTCGAGGCATATCCATCACTCGGAAGTGGTCAAGTCATCCAGCCCCACATGACAAGTCTTTCACAGCATGGATAACCCGACCACCGAATTATTTGACATGCTATCGCAGCATCTAGATACTTTTTCCCACAACACAATGTCTAAAAATTCAACATGGGTGAATACGGATCCTTTCAATAAATGCCACTTTTGTGGCCACGGAACATAGAGGAAGGGCTTCATATGAAACATGAAATCAAGGTACAATTTCGCTTTGCAATGTTAGCTGCTAAAGAATATTTTCTAGGAAACTTATTACTTATCATTCAAGCTCTCTTATTTTTATGTCTATTATGGTTTTTATTCATCAAACAAGTTTTAATTGGAAGGAATATAATGGAAAAAATCACAATCACTAGAGATGCACTTCATACCATCAAAACCTGAACTCGGTCTCCATGTTCCTAGAACTTGACATGGAAAAGGCTTGTCATAGTTAAGATGACACTACCTAATTCCAATCCTTCAGTTGAACAACATATATTATCATAATCTCAATTGGGTTAAGAGCATTTGGTACTCCAACCAATATTTCGGTCCCCAGTTAGTATCTCTCCAACTCCGTTTGTATCAAACTTAAAGAGAATTCAAACAAGGCTATCGCCTTGTATCAATTCTTTGCATTTGATACAGACTTTCAATAAATGCCACTTTTGTGGCCATAGAACATAGAGGAAGGGGCCTCATATGAAACATGAAATCAAGATACAATTTCGGTTTGCAATGTCGCCTACAAAGAATACTTGCTAGGAACTTACTACTTATCATTCAAGCTCTCTTATTTTATGTCTATTATGGTCTTTGTTCATCAAACAAGTTTTCAACTGAAGGAATATAATGGCAAAAATCACAATCACTAGAGATGCACTTCATACCATCAAACCTGCAACCGGGCCTCCATGTTCCTAGAACTTGACATGGAAAAGGCTTGTCATAAGTTAGTCGACACTACCTAATTTCAATGCTTCACTGAACAACATATATTAGCATAATCTCGGTTTGGGTTAAGAGAATTTGGTACTCTAACCAACATTTCAATCCCAAATAGTATCTCTCCAACCCTGTTTGTATCCCACTTTAAAGAGAAGTCAAACAAGGTTGTCACCTGTATCGATCAATACATTTGGGAGACAGAGTAATTCAATAAATGCCACTTGTGGCCATAGAACATAGAGGAAGGGCCGCATATGAAACATGAAATCAAGATAAAATTTCGAGTTTGCAATGTCAATGTACAAATAATACTTGCTAGGAACTTACTACTTATCATTCAAGCTATCTTATTTTATGTCTATTATGGTCTTTGTTCATCAAACAAGTTTTCAATGGAAGTAATATAATGGAAAAAATCACAATGACTAGAGATACACTTCATACCACCAAAACCCGTGAACTGGCCTCCATGTTCCTAGAACTTGACATGGAAAAGGCTTGTCATAAGTTAGGGCTGATACCTACCTAATTTCAATCCTTCGGTTGAGACAACATATATTAGCATAATCTCAATTGGATTGAGAGCATTTGGTACTCAACCAACATTTCAAATTTCCGATTAGTAGCTCTCCAACTTGCTTTGTATCCCGCTTAAAGAGAATCAAACATAAATGCTGTCAGCTTTGTATCAATTCTTTGCATTTGACACATATCCTTCAATAAATTCCACTTTTGTGGCCATAGAACATAGAGGAAGGGGCTTCATATGAAACATGAAATCAAGATACAATTTCAGCTTGCAATGTCAGCTAAAAAGAATACTTGCTAGGGAACTTACTACTTATCATTCAAGCTCTCTTATTTTTATGTCTATTATGGTCTTTGTTCATCAAACAAGTTTTCAATGGAAGGAATATAATGTAAAAAAATCACAATCACTAGAGATACACTTCATACCATCAAAACCCGTAAAGCCGGCCTCCATGTTCCTAGAACTTGACACGGAAAATGCTTGTCATAAGTTGAGCCGACACTACCTAATTTCAATCCTTCAGTTGAACAACATATATTAGCATAATCTCAATTGGATTAAGATCATTTTGGTACTCAACCAACATTTCAGTCAGTTAGTAGCTCTCCAACTTGTTTGTATCCCACTTAAAGAGAGTCAAACAAGGTCATCTGGCTTGTATCAATTCTTTCGCATTTGATCGAAAGACAGACCTTTCTAACATCTTGATATGGATCCAAGAAGCAAGAATCCAACAAGGCAAGCAGCAGTGCCAAAAGAGAAGTGAAGGTAAACCACAAATCATTTGTTGATGATACAATTCGAGCATAAGAAAATAGCTAGAATATTTCCCTTGACATCTTTTGTGAAAGCTTCGGGATCAAAGGTCAACTTTCAAAAATTGCGCTCTACTTTTGATGTAATAATCCCCTTTGGTAGTGGTGCATCTTAAGCTGGAATTTATGTTTTGTTGTTATCATGATAGTTTTTCTAGGAAGAACATCTTTTATTTACATGGTATCACGGTACAACAATTTATTAAAGTGCACCCCTCTTTGCACACCTACTCATAGTGATTTAATTTTTTGGTGACTAATTGGTCATTTGGAAGGGAATTATGGCCATATTTTATCATTAACCTTTGTAAATGCATCTTGAGGTTGATTTAATTGTTCAATGTTTAAATGAATCTAATTTATCCAAATTAAGGTTAATAGCTTGGGCACCCTACTTCATTGAGTTTTCTTTTTCACTCTGCAAAGGGAAGGTGGCACATTACTTAGTCATCTTACTAAATTTGGAACATATCCTTGTAGGGAAAACTTGTGGAGTCACTTCTTACTATTCTTGAAGGTGTATACTTATTTATTACATGGATTTTTGGCATTGTCAAACATATATTTCAGTCCCGGACATATCAAAGAAAAGTCCAGGGCATAAATAGTTTTTTGCAAAATAAAAATCATCTTTTGCAAGAGATACGAATTCTAGTTGACACATTAGCTCCGATCTCCTAATACCAAAGAAAATATGACATAATTCAAGGAAGCACATGGGATCAGTAGAAGAGCCACAATGCACCCATAAGGTATCCCATCTACTTTCTAGAATAAACCGACCATTGTGAAAATCGAAAAAGGCCCATGTGTAGATCATTTCGAGCTTATCTACTATTGACGAGATCACATCTTAGGCCCACCCAGAACGCCCCATTCCCAAATATTAAAATATGAGAAAACACGCTCAATATAAGTGTGCAGTCATGTTCCTACTAGAATGAACATTAGATATACGTGAAACAATATATATATATATTACCGGCTCCATTGACAACTCCAGAAGAATATCCAGAATCATATAACCTTTCATCAGCAGAGAAATTCACCTCGATGTGTCACCTCTTCTTTAGATACCTCATAATCGCAACTCTGCTATTACAACATTGTGTGTAATTGTTAGTTGGTTTCCATCATCATGGTGAACTGGTAGACTGATTTTTTGGTCACTTTTTCCATGACTCCCCTTCATTTGATCACCCAATTTTAGAACCAAGAAACACCCTTCCCATTAAATGAAACATCGTGACATGATGAATAGCCCCATGAACATCTTCCCTCTTACGTTCCATTAGGAAAAAAATTCACCTCTTAATCCACGATCGGGAACAAAATCACTCGTTTGTCCCCTCGATTTTCTATTACTTCAGCCACCGAGTTTAACTTCACCTACAATGCTCTTAGTTCTATGGACGAAACCTCAACCCCGTGTATTTACCGCTATCATGGGTGCACCCATCCCAATACTTTCCACCACTTATTCCTAAACTAAACCCACCTCATGCTTCAAAAGTAACATTTCAACATTTAATGTCCCATCTCCTTCATCATTAGTGCTCAAGATTTGAATGCTTCCATGGCACTTTTTTTAGAAGATTGAGACCATCTACTCCAATGTCTATTTCAAGTGATTTCGAATGGTCTCGGGACCTGCGTATGAAACATCCATGCCATAGGATGCTCAATCTATAGCCCGAAGCTCTATGTTGTCCGTGTGCACTTTGATGTTCCACTGCATCTACCGACTTTCAATCATTGACTTCATCGGCATCGTGATTAACCACAGCCTTCCACACTATCAACATGCTATACCGTGATTGCGCACTCGTCCATTGTTCTTTCTCCTTCATCCATACCGTTTGTGAGCTCGAGGACCTCGTGACTCATATGACGATTCGCATGATCTCCAACTTCATTGCTAGTAGGTTTCCTAACATTGGATCCATGTCTTCTACGGGATCTTCCAAGGGTGCAACAATAGCAGGGAGTGTTGAAACGTGCCGTAGGTGGCCCGCAACTATTGTCGCATTCAATTACATACCTACATTCGAGTGTGATTTTCCATCAGATCGTAGTTGCGATCCCTCTCGCTTCATCTCGACCTTCAAAATTTTCCATATCCCTTGAATCAATAGCATACCATCATTCAATTCCACTCTTGTCGCACTTTACCCCATGAGTAAGTACTAACATTTTTCTTGTCTCCCGCGATGATCATTCCCACTAGAAAGAACACAAGATGGACGAGGAGCGAAACTGAAACTCCGCAGAGCCTAACGGTCACTCCACATAAGCTACAATCTAAAATCATTGTTGAAATATTATGTTGAGATTCGGATGTGAAAATATTTTTCTTTGTGATTTCTCTCTTTTTCTGAAAGTCTGTACTCGACCTTTGAAAACAACAACATGCTTTGGGCCCTGCTCACATGTTGGATGAAATTGACCTTAACTGACCAATGTGAACATGCATTTTCAATACAATCGAGTCAATACAATGAGAACCAATTTTACAATCGAGTCAATACAATCGGGATGAAAATTGACTCGACTCGACCAATAGAACATGCATTGACTGATTGTTTAACTATGAAAGCTTTATGCTTATTGGCAATATATTTTAAATACGCATGTGATCAAGAAATCGTTATGGTTAATTAAATTACTAATTAGGTACTACAAAAAGAGGATAATGTTGAGAGGGCTTTCTTGGGTGACTCGGGAGCAACCCGGAGGTGGTCGGCACAGTGCTCTTCTAAGTTACAAATTTGAAGAGAAAAATCTAGTGATGCATATGTGGTTGCTCCACTCGGGCTCTATTCGATCTATATACTGGATGTGTAAGGTATGTACAAAAGGCTTTCTAGCCATCCGGCGCAGCTTTCCAAAGAGTGATGCACATCTTGGGACAAAGACTGGTTTGGGAGTTCAGCAATGGAAAAAATATTCTAATTTGGAGTCGATCAATGCTCGCATCCGAAAACGCAATTCTCTTTGATTCACACCTACTTCACGGACTTCATCACAGTGGCATTATCTCTTTGATCTTATATCCGCTCGGAAACCTCTGGCTCCCCATATGGAAATCCACGGAGATGATGGGGTTACGCGCTACGAGTGAAGTACACAGCCGGGAATGCCATAAAGCTCTTTTACAAGCAATGAGATTATCTTTCAAAGGGGAAGGTGACATTCTCGTTTGGAATGGAAAATTCAAGGGATGGTGGATTACTCATTAAGGACGAGTATGAAAATCAAATTGCTAAAATGACTCCCAGACCCTACGTTGTCTCCTTTTTATATTGCATGGACTCTTAAAATCCCTACAAAGATAATATTATTTGCATGGTTATTGTGGAAAAAATAGAGTACTAACTTGGGAGGTATTATGAAAACGGGGATTTTTATGGTCCTCGGAATATGTACATTTTATCTCCGGCATGAAGAGATCGCTCTTCTCATCTTTTTCTTCACATGTACCTTCTGTCTTTCTATTTGGCAAAGATTTTGTTGGGCTTATAGGTGACCCTCTTCGGCGTCCTTCTCATTGTATTCAAGTTATCAAATCTTGGGTTCTTTTAAGTTTCTCTTACAAATCTTTACCTTTTATGTGTTTTGGGAAATCGGAATGCTCGGAATCGTTGGATTTTCAAAGGGTTCCCCCCACAACACTCCAAGATTACGGGGAATATTGCTTCATGGATTAATGATCGTCCTTGTATCCCACCAGCAGTAAGGATATTTCTAAGAGAATCCGGCCTGACAATATTGAGTCTCCTACTTTATATTTTGATGGTGCAAATAAGGATGGCATATGTGGATGTGGGGGCTGGATAAAGCTTGAAAACAAGGACCGATATCACATGTTTTGGAATGGAGGTGTTGGCTCAAACAATAAGGCCGAAATTATGAGTTATGGAGTGATAATGATTGCTTATCATCTAAATCTCCTTCAATTCACATATCCGGAGACTCAAAGTACACCATTGATGGGATCAACGACAGATGTGGAATGCAATGCAAGAATAGCATTGGTTGGGTACGGTGGATCAAGTATCTATTAGGAAAGTTTCAAGCCTACACTATTCAAGACATACATATGGAGAAAAATACGTGGCGACCTTCTCTCCAAAAAGAGGGTTGGAGTCCACATATGGTGCTATTCAAATCATGCATTACGAGCGCTTCCACTCTGTTGGACTCCTCAATCTTTTCCTCTCATCATAATCTACATCAAGCGTAGCCCGATCTACAAGCAACCTAGAATACATTTGCAAGCAGTGGGATATCCTTTTCTCTTATGTCGCTTTTATAGTGCTATATCTTCATTGTACATACCAGTATCCTTTTCGTCTTTCTCCATATTCTCCTTTATGTTGTTTTCAATCGATATGATGTTCCCACCGACCCTTGGTATGTATCTAGGCTCAATGATGTTCTATTCGCTTACATATTGGGCAGCTTTTTCGTGGTTGGTATGCCAAGTTTTTATGTGTCTTTATGGCCTTTGTACTCGTTCTTAGTGATGGATTTGGTTTGCCTCTTTCATGGGGTTCATGTATTGCCCGCTATCCGGCATATGCTAGAATGGTATGTCTAATGTGTCGGAAAATGATATTTGATCAACGAATATGAACTATTATATATAATGACATTGCGTCCCGATAAGAAAAAAGGTCGAATCAGACATACTAGTACATAGGGGTTTCAATCAATGTTGCGGAAATCCACGAATCTTTCCTCTAGGATTATAACCACGATATATTATCTTCAATTCCACTTAGGTTTTAGACATATTTATGTCTTGTTGCGATCACACTTCAAATTCGCTCAAGTCCTCCACTTCCATGCTAAGCTACGCAGCATTTCTAGTTACATGATATACACAACTCTTTCACAGCAGTGCGCAAGGCTTCTGAATCTTACGGAAGAGTAAGAAGCATACTAAGTCTACCATTACCTAAATTTTGAAAGCTTTGGCACTTACATGGAAAGCTTCAAACAATTTCATTGAAAAAACAATTTTACATGCGATGTTCATATAAAATAAAACGCTTTCACCGAAATGGGTTTAATACAAACTCTCACCCCGATTCATGGAGGTAACGAAAACCCGGATAGTTCATCTCGCTAGAAGTGATCGTGATCGTGGCCATCCACACCTCTTCGATAATCGCACTTGAAACCCTGTAATGGAGCTAATGGAGCTTTCCGTGGTAGTCTCGGAGATAGAAATCATCGTGATTGGAAGCACGAGATTCCAATTTTCGAGTTCAACCAAGTGTATCAAATAATAGTTGGATAGCATGGACGCGCCCTTCCTCCTTCATTGGACAAACCGCAACGCGAGGGGAAGAGACTAGGAAACGAAATTTTGATATTCGAAAAAACAAAAATCCCATGAACTAGTTTTACTCAAAAATCTAAGGAAAAAGGGTTTTGAGAGAGATTATTGAACACAAACTCTGACAAGGATTAGGAAAAGTTGTTTCCTACTACTAAGTTTTATTATGGTATGGTGGTTGATTATGGTATGGTGGTGTAAAAATTTGCATTAAGTAATAAAGTAATGGGTTACAATGGGGTTGGAAAAGATGAGATTTCAAAAGACTAAATGGCTATGAAGGACATAAAAGCCAAAAAGTAAGTTGAATAAGTTTTGAGGAAGTAGATATAATTAATGAGTGGTGGTTGAACTTGATGTGAGAAAATGAAGAAGGCAATGAGGATTTGCAAAAAGTAGATTAACTAGGAACAGAAAGTAGTGAAGTGAGGATGAGAGAGTTGGAGAATTTCAATGATAAAGGTGAGTTGGTGAGCGGATGGTTGTGAAACAAAGGGTTGATGATAAAAATATATCTCAATAAAAGAGTGGTAGTCAATGCACCTCAATGAGGTCTAATGAACACACCGGAGTGAGGTTACGGGAGATATGTGATTACGAAAGTAGCAGGTTGGATGCAATGTAGGATGAGATTGTGAATGAGAAAGAATCAAATGAACTAATGGGAAACCATATCCTAAGGCCAACAAAGGATGAGAACCTAGTAGTGGGCATGGCACTAAACAATAGCAAAGTTGGCCTTATACATTGTCTTGCCCCTTATGCTTCTTAAATACAAATAGGTAACACTACACTAGTGTGTTAATAATGGTTCAATTCCACCTCGTAGTCGATGCACTTATGGAGGAAAAATAACAATTAGAGAGTAGTATTAACGGTAGAAGTGCAATTTTGAATATTAAGAGTAGCACACTTGGGAGTTTTAGTTATTTAGAGAAAAAAACAAGAGTTTCATGAATAAAAGTACGTATGATGCTTTGACTTATAACCTAGGAGTCAAGAGAAATAATATTAGAGTGATGTACTACTTAAAAAATTTAGTCATATGTAAATGCTTTGGAAAAAAAACATAATGATCCACGTACCTTGATATAAAAAATAGCCTTAAAAATGTCACGTTTAAAAATCCCTTATGTAGTTACCTCATGTCATTCGGGTAGATATCGCAATTACTTATGTAAGTCACCTGTCCAATCATATTTTTCATTCTCTTGAAAGGAACTCTTTCTAGACATGCACCCCCATCACATAAATCATCCTAACATATACATTTTGAAGTAATATAAATCATCCTATGACTATCCTCGAAATAATTTCACCCATAGCCTTGGTGATGGTGTAAGGCTCGTATCAAAATGGTATGAGCTTCTTCTAGGAGTTTGTCAATTGAGGGTGTCTTTATATTTGCTTAGATATGATGTAACTTCTCCTGACAATAATAAACCTAGATGTTTTACTCCTTCAAGGTTTTTCTCAAAGGAATTGTTATAAAAGAAGTAGATCAAACACAGGGTATAATTTACATTATCAACATTTTTGAGCCGAATCCGTTACATGATGGTATTTTGGACTCCTAAAACATTTTCTAGCAGCTTTTCCTTTGATTGAAGGAAATATCCTCTTTAGGTCATATAGGTGATCCCAAAGTAGTGCTTTTCAGCAAGGGAATGCTTTTATATATTTTCGAGTGATTCTTTGTTTGTGGACCAAGCGAAGCCTATAATTGAAAGACGCAAAAGGTTTATCATGCCTCAGAAAGATGATTCTATTCACAAAATGTGGAAGAAGCATGCAGGGCGTGATTTCAATGCTGAGATTGTTTCCTTCCACACAGGTTCGATGGAGGAGAAGGATTGGTGTCAGATGAACTTCCCTAATGCCAAGGCGCTTATCTTGAACTTTTCTGCAAGTGAATACTTTCTTCCACCTTTCATGCAATCAATGGATAAATTAAAGGTTCTCATAATTGTAAATCACAATTCTAAGCGGGCTACTCTAAAAGGTATATCAGTCCTCTCTTCATTAACGCAGCTGAAAGTTATTCGGTTAGAGAGAGTAATTGTTCCTCCCCTCCAAGAATACTGTCAGTCCTAGAAAAAACTAGAGAAGTTATCCTTGGTTCTATGTGAGGGTTGTGGGAATGCTACAGGATTACATATGGGAGTGGATTTAAATTTCCCTGTCTTCTTGAGTTAGCTATCGATCACTGTAGTGATTTGAGGGAACTTCCTAGGAGTATTTGTAGTTGGAATACCCTTAAACGGTTGTTTGTCACAAATTGCCACTATCTTCATAAGTTATCGGAAGATATAGGTAATCTCAGCTCACTGCAGATGCTCAAATTGTATGCATGCCCAGATGCTCAAATTGTTTGCATGCCCAAGTTTAAAAGAACTACCATATTCAGTTTGCAAGCTAAGACAACTACAATTCCTTGATATTTCACTTTGTGGGTACCTAAAACAACTCCCAGATAAATTGGGCCAATTATCTAGTTTAAAAGAACTTGATATGAGGGAGTGCTCTCATGTGAAGCAACTTCCCAAATCAGCTAGTGACTTAAGGTCTCTGGTTCATGTCATCTGTGATGAGAAGATTCGGCATCAGTGGTTATCTATCAAGGCCTTTACCATTCCCAACCTCTGCGTGGAAGTTTCAGAAGAACACTTTCATCTGGATTGGCTTGAAGATTGATCGATTCATAATATATAGGATGGCACTTGCAGGGATTCTCTTTCTCTATGCAAATCTCCTGAGCCAAGGTGAAAAACTGGGTATCTAATAATCAGAGTTACATTGGAGCCCTGAACATTGCTGGTTGAAATTTGGAAAATAACAAAACCTCAGCATAATGGAGCTATGAGGTTTACTCAACAAGGAGCTCCAGGAGATCAACCCTACATAGTTTTTCACAGTGATAGAAACAATTTATTGTGTGCTTGGAAGACACTATCCTGAGGCATTGAGACTTTGTCAATTGGTACAAAGTATAACTTACTTTTATACATGATATTTTTATGTCTAATCATGTTCGCAGTGCATAATATGATCAATTTTGTCCAGCATCCGTGAACCTGGTAAACTTCCTGCAATTACTGAACTTTTGATGGCTTGGGCAGTAATAAACAACATGGCAACGTCATGCAGAGTGTGGCTCATGGCATAATGTGTCAGATGGCAGAAATAGGCACAAACGTTTAATTGGTACAATACCTGCAAGTTGGAAGGGCATACAGAGTTTTCACTTGTTATCATTGGAACATAACCAGTTTACAGGGTTTCTTCCAGAATGGATCTGGAAATTCAAGGATTTGCAAGTGCTCAGTTTCTCCAATAATTTGTTTTATGGAGAAATTCCCACCCAAGTATCTGAATTGAAAGTTCTTTGTACTACACCTGATCCAAAACTCAGTGGGGAAGTTTTGATGCGCTGTCTGCTAATGGTTTCACTAGATCGGACAAAACTGATGCTATGTTCTATGTTCAATTTCAAGGGCTAGGAACAAAATTTTCAATTTCAACTTCTTTATTCTTCTAAGGGTTTCATCAACTTGTCAAACAATAGGTTAACCGATAGAATTCCTTCACATTTTGGGTTAGTCAAAGGCCGAGTTTAGATATCTCCATCAATAAATTGACAGGACACAGACACATCAAAGATGGGGCCTAGACCAAAAAAATAAGTCAGAGACTACTGCAAACGCAACATGCAACTCAAATTCGAGACATCGAAATAAAAAAAATTCAATAAATTCGCTTGTAAAGCATTAAAATATGGGGTTTTCAGAAAATAGAAAAAGATTCAACTTGGTTATTTTGGGAGATTCATTTTATAAATACCTTGGGCAGGCTGTCGATGAAGGTGGGTAGCATCTTGAATTTACTTCCTCCTCAGAGGCCAATCCGGCGTGCATCTCAACAGCTATGGCATCAACCAGCTTCCTCAAATGATACGAGTAGAGCATCCATGCAGAATGCCCTGCAGAATGTTCCACTTTCAGGCGGGAATAAAAATTTATCAAAAAATAAAAAATAGAATCGTTCTTCCTTAAAAGTATTCAAATTGAGTTTTCAACCAATGCGACAGCGTGGGCGGAATTTTTTTGGAGGGGAATTGAAATCAATTTAAAATTAAAAATTAAAAATTAAAACAAAATTAAATTAAATTGCAATAATAATATTTAAAAAAAAATAATAATTATATATAATATTAAATTAAAAATTAAATATAAATAAATAAGATATTAAAATGTATATGAATTATTTAATATGTAAAAATTATAAACATAATTAATTAGTAGTTATAATTATTTATGTGGTCATCTTTAAATTAAAAGACTCAAAATTAAATTTATCTGGTTTTTCCTTCCTTTAATATAGACATAAAAAGGTATGATAAAATTTCATCTTTTAAGGTTTGATAGTTATTATTTTTTTTTACTAAGCTTTGATCTGTCATAATGAGGCCAATTGCCCAGATTTAGCATTATGAGAGTTGTTATAGTTGCTACAACACCACCCAAAATTTTGGGCATTTGTCGAACTTTGATGTTTTCCCCATTCGCACTTTACATGTTGCCCCCACACATCATGTGTTGCCTCAGATGTTGACATTATGACGACATTACGGTTTCGAAGGTGTGTCCCTTAGGTGATGTGCCAAGAGACTCCCTTCACTTCAAAACTTATCTTTCCCTAGTATGTATCGCAACCAACAGAAGAAAGTGAAGGGAGTCTCTTGGCTATACTAGGGTTTGGGAGAAACCATAATTTGGAAAGAAAGTGACTCCCTTTATGTGTTTAACCTATGCCTCTAAGGGGATAGTCTCATCGACACCGCACACCATGGTGAGATTTATTGCATAGCATGTCACCCTAGGCCCTTGACTGGTCCTATGCCTCAGCATGTGCAATAGGGTTTGAGAGAATTATATATTTTTCTCGGCATCCTTGAAACCTTAGGCGTTGGTGATTGAAGGTCCAACCCTGCCATGAATTAATCCTTACTCTCGAGGGTGATTATCATCTTCACCTTCTCATCTTATCTCGAAACTGGATCACTCATATGCATCGGGGTTTACAAGGTACCTCGTATAGCATTAGTCCTCATTCCCTCTCATTTCTTTAGGTTTTGGGCAGGTAGTTGTTGTCGGGAGTTATCTTGTCATCAACCTACATTTTCAAGGGTGTTTTCCCATTGGTCATATTGTGCATGTGCCCTTATTCTCTCCATTAATTTAGGGTTTGGATTATTATGGTCTTGTTCATATGTTATAAAATCCTAAGTTATCATAGCCATGAATCAAAGGTTAAAACCTTTTCCTCTTGAATTTCACTTTGGCACGTATTACTTGGGTTTCTCTCCACCAAGTTTTAAGGAATCATATCCATCATATCCATGTGCATAGGCATTATTTTCCCAAAATAAGGTTTGTTTATGTGTGAGAGAGTAAGCCTCCAAAGCTTGGCATTTCGCTTCATATGTTAATATTAGAAGGAATGTTTGAACATTCAAGTCATAATTGTTTACAAAACCACCTGAAAGTCTCTAGTGTAATTATCACAAGATATACTTAAGTTGAGAATAACCTGATCATGATCGTTGAAGTCCTTACTTAATGCATGCTTGAAATTCTGCTATTTGGTTGATAACCAAATCTTTATATTGCGAATGTGAAACAACTTTGGATAGTGATACCCTAGAGCCATAAAGAGACTTACTATTTGTATTAGTATTCATATTGTTTTATGTTATGGCTCATGCCTTCTTGTAATTACTATTTAGCTGGCAATTGATAGTAGAAAATCATTAGAGCAGAAGCCACTGGTTGGAGGGATCTATAATCTATTTCCTGGGATTGTTTGTTGGGCACGTGTTGTGATGTGTTCGCTTGGGGTATTGATTTTGAGATTGACTTGTGAATAGTATTCATGGAATTAAATTTTGTTTATTTGATAAAATGGAACTCTTGGCAAAGATAGTAGTCAAGAACTTGAACAAATCCATCTTTGAATGCAGACCTAGCCATGAAATCTGTCATCCTAACATTCTTAAAGATCCACAAGGGACGTTTTGATGCTAGAAGTGCAATGTATTTTCTTCACTAACCATCCAGTAATTTGTCTCCTACAAATTTATTTATGTGCCTATATCCATGACAATATTTCAATCCATCAAAAATGACATTTCAGCCGCCTAGAAGAATATAAAAGGGATTAGAACTTGTAGTAAAAAATGTTACCATGCTATCTTAAATTTTTAATTGATTATTTAATCAGTTTATTCATTCATCATGGCCCTCTCAATCCGATGCTAATAGAATGGGGTACCTCATATGATATATCAAGCCTTGAAAATGTGGTCAAATAGTAAATCTTTCCAGTGAAAGTGGTTTAGCAATCAAAATTCTTCAAGCTTATTTCTGGTCAAGGGTTTTCACTCTAATATGCGATAGGGAGGAAGAAATATGTGCCTGCTCCTTATGAAATTTTATCCATCCCAAGAACTCCTTTTTAGAGTTTCAATTCCATTACAAGTTGAAGTGAATATCTCCATAAGTGATTTCTATTTTTATTTTTTTTTAAATTGTGACAAATAAATGATTGCCTGTGTTCATTCTTGGTAGTTCTAAATGTTGTTTCTCATGAAACGCAGATTGCATTAACCCTGCTTAGTGCAGAGTCTTCATTATTATCAAGAACATACAACTTTCTGATTTTAGACATAAACATAATTACTTCAGGATGAATATTAGCTAGATGCTCTTTCACAACATCAACCTTCTCAGTCCATAGCACAATTGCGATCTGACTGATTGTCTCTTGCTCCATTATTTTTGCAACTTAATGTCCCTGTTAATGTTTCTGGCACTTTACCTCTGTGAATTTACTCCAAATTTGACATGCTAAGCCCCTGATCATCTCTAGTCGCCCTTAGTGATTCGATCACCTGCATTGACATAAACTAGAAAGAATGCATAGAACATCAAGAAAAACCTATTCCACTGCAGAAATGAGACATCTTACAAGAAAATCAAAACTGATGAATATGACAGCTAGTCCACCTTGTAACGAAACATCTCTGCACCTAGTGAAAATAAGGATGGCTTTACATATGTTTAAGGTTAACCTGCCCGCTGCTCCTTCCTTTGACTGGCTTTCATGAGAATCCTAGATCTTAAGCTTATAATGGTGGGTGTGAGTGTCCTATCCTCCTATTAAACCATCATATATCATTCAACAACTAAATCCATGCATTTGCACCATTGTATCAGCGTATGAATTTGCATCAATGTACTGAATTAATATGACTTCAAATTTTGAAATTTTCCTGCAATATAACATTTATCATTAAAAAAATCTGATCAAACATGAAGTAATCTCATGAATCCTTCAGATTTATATTGCAATATCCATCTCAGATCGATAGATCCAGAATCTTAAATATTATTATAAAAATGAATCTAGTTTCTCAAAAATATTAAAGAAGCTCAAACCACATAACAGAATCAAAAACCAATAATTTGGATGCAATAAATAGTACTTTTCCAATACTTCAGCAAAAATGGTTCAACACTAACATAACTTCAAAAATGATTGAACTCTAACGCAGAGCTATAAGAAAATATCTTTGTTCAAATCGAAATAAGGCAACAAAAATTAGAGAACCTTTGAGAAAACCATTTAAAAGTACATGCATCTCTAGTCAGAATTTGCAGTGGTCCTCGGGTTTTCACATTTGCAAATAGAAAAGTTGGATACTTAAATAATTCGAACAAAAATATGTAGTTAGGAAGATTCACATATTGTTGGTCCCCTGTCTGAATCGAATGGGAAATTGTGCCAAGATGAGATTTCAGTAAGAGGAGATTTAAAGGTGTGATTCCACATTTGTAGCTGAAACCATTGGCGTCTGATTGATCGTGTTAAGCCTAATATTTTTATTTTTTTTGATGATCATGGGCTCTTTCCAAAAACTAGCGCACAATGCATCATCCGATGAAGGAATTTTATCTGCCCATGTGTGCCATTCACTTTGATTTGGATCATATTGGGGGGAAATTCTACTAGCATCAATATTCTCAAGGGTTTGGCTGCATTCTAAACCATTCTAATGAAAGCCAAGAAAATCATGAATATATCCCCCAATCCTGCATCTTGACTATTGGACTTAGTAGAATACCTGAAGAATGCAGTTTCGAAAACCGCAGATTGTTGAGACTGAAATTGCACCCGGAAGAAATTGCAATAGATCCCCCAATCCTACATCTTGACTATTGAAATTAATAGAATCCATGAAGAATGCAGCTTTGAAAACCACAGATTGTTGAGACTGAAATTGCACCTAGAAGAAAATGCATTAGATCCCCCAATCCTGCATCTTAACTATTGAACTTAGTAGAATCCTTGAAGAATGCAACTTCGAAAACTGCAGATTGTTGAGACTGAACTGGCACCCAGAAGAAATTGCAGTAAGGCAGTTGCAAGAACAAGACCCACAACAAAAACTCTAATCACTAAGCCGGTGGGAGATAACATAAACACATGTTTTGGGCGGGAGAAATGTTATTTTAATTGGAGGTCTAAAATTTAAAATAAAAATGAATACTCTCGCCCTCCATTTTTCCAAACATCATTTTTAATATTATGCCTTCAAATATCATTTTAATATCATACCCATTGTTTTTCTTATGGATGTTGAGCACACTCCATGATTCTTTGTAATGCCAACAATTGATTTAAAAGGAAGCTTCAAAAATCAATTCAATTTAATTCTAATAAATTTATTTTAAAAACATTGATGGTGAACCACACAATGATTGGTTCGAAATACGTGTACCTTAAAAATTTTATGTGATTTATCCATAAGAGTTTTTAAAGAAATTAATTAATTAATTATTAAAATAAAATTGAGATAAAATAGTAAATTTAGGAGAGGTTTTTGTAACCCATGGTTTTTCTCATGGTATTCCACCTTGCCAACAAGGGGAATTAACCCAATCATAGGTCCCAACTAGACCTGCTCTCGTTTGGAATGGCTAATCCCAACGGGTTTTAAGGATTATTATAAGGGTTAGGGGAATAATTAGTTAGTGGTTAAGGGATTAAGGATTAGGGGCTTAGGGCTTAGGGGTTAGAGGTTTAGGGTTTAGAGGTTAGGGGAATAATGAGATAGTGGTTAAGGGGTTAGGGATTGGGGGCTTAGGGGTTAAGGGGTTAGGGATTGAGGGCTTAGGGGTTAGGTGATTTAGGAGCATTTATGGGTTAGGGGAATAATGAGTTAGTTGTTAAATGGGTTAGGGGTTAAGGGAATATTATGCATTTAGAGGTTAAGGGGTCAATATTATGCATTTAGAGGTTTATGGTTTAGGGGGTTAAATGGGTTAGGCATTGGGAATTAGGGTTTAATGGGTTAGGGGTTAAGGGGTTATAGGTTTAGGGTTTAGGGGGTTAAATGGGTTAGGGGTTTAGGGGGTTAGGGGATTTAGCAGTTAAGGATTTTAGGGGTTAGAAGTTAAGGGCTAATGGGGTTAGGTTTTAGGGGGTTAGATGGGTTAGAGGTCAGGAATTAGGGTTTAAGGGGTTAGGGTTAAGGTTTTAAAGGTTTAGGGTTCAAGGGGTTAGGGGTTAGGGGTTTATAGGTTTAGGGTTTAGGGGGTTAAATGGGTTAGGAGTTTACTAGGGGTTTAGGGGGTTAAATGGGTTAGGGGTTAAGGGTTTATAGGTTTATGGTTTAGGGGTTAAATGGGTTAGGGGTTTAGAGGTTTAGGTGGTTAATTGGGTTAGGGGTTGGGAATTAGTGTTTAAGGGGTTAGGGGTTAAGATGATAGTTTCATCGGTCTTTGTTTGTGCACAATAGTTGCTTATTCTTTGCGTCTCAATATAAAAATTTTGTAAGTATTTTTGCTTGTTGCCATGTCTTCTTTATTTATTAATTTATAGCATTTGTTAGCCATTGCTTTACATTTATTGATGAAAATGTCTATTGCAATCAAACCAAATTTATGTTCAATCTCCAGTTTCAAACTCAGCCACAGTGTTGTCACACAATTTAAGTCCAGAGAATGGCCATCTGATGAAGTCTTAATAACCAGACTGCACCTCATGACTACTCCAGAAAATCTTAAGTTCGAGTGTCCCACATTCATGAGAAATTTGGCTCTTATACTCTTGCTCCACCTGACTGTGTCTTGGAAATACCCTTGTTTATTGCAAAAACATCCTAATTTTGTCGACCTTGTCCCTTAATAGACCAAGGAAACATATGTGACTGAGAGGAATGGAAAGCACTACAAAGTTGAAGAGAGTACAAAAGACTAAGATGGTTTAAAGGATAATCTTGAATAATGTAGCAGTGTTGAAACAAATAAAAGTTGTCCCAAACAAATAGTTGATAATGTGAAACCTTCTTTTGTACTAGTCAAGCAAGACTACATTCATGTGAGAGCAAGAAGAGGCCAAGCGACTGATAGGCATAGCCTGGAAGATAGGGTATGGTTCCCTCTTTTTGATGAAATATTTGATCTACATTTTGTCTATCGAAGATTAACCATTTTAACCTTGCCAACAAGGCAGAATTAACCCAATCGTAGGTCCCAATATGTCATGATATATATTAACTCTAGATATATATGAGAAGGAATAATAAAGACATATATTGATAGAGGTGGCGAGACAAGGGGAGTCACAAGGAAGAGATGGAGATAAACTGAAGGAGAGGGGAGAGAAGGAATGGAGAGAGAGAGAGAGGGAGAGGAGTGAGAGAGGTAGAGAAGGGTAAGAGAGGGAGATAGTGACACAAAGATGGAAGGGAGGCAGAAATGAGGATAGAAGGAGGGATATAGTGAGAGGATTGGAGGGTAGAGAGAGAGAGAGAGAGAGAGAGAGAGAGAGAGAGAGGTAGGAGAGAAAGGGAGAGAGAAGAAGGACAAGAGATAGGACTTAACAGAGAGGAACCAGTATCATAGAAGAAAGAATATGTGACCAAATTACTCTATATGGGGATGGGAGATAGGGGCACCCTACCTACCTACTAAATGTCTAAACCAAATGTGGTGTAAATGTCTGTAATGGTGGTCGATTATACGAGGAGAGGATTTTATGAGGAGGCATTGGATTTTTAATATGATATGTAAAAAACAAGAACTGAACCTAACCATTTCCAACAACCACACATATACAACAGTGTGAATACAAAGGGAGTGTGAATTGAGATTGCTAAGTACTGCTCCTATAAAATAAAATAAAAGATCAATTAAGTAAAAAGCATATATAAACTAAACTATACTAGAAATGATTTTTGTATTATAGCAGAATGAAATGGAAGAGATGAGATGTGATGCAGAAATATGCAAATACTATTGAAAACAAGAGAATACCCTCAGAGAATTAAAAAATCCTAACAACAGGATTGAACTTTAGTATCTGCCTATCAAAATTTCAGTTTTGTTCAAGCAGAAATTGAAGGATGCAAATTCAAGAGTGAAAACACAACATGTACAATGGATTAAAACAACAAATATATTAGGCCCACTCTACACAAACCTGCAATCTGATAATTCAGGATAAAAAGAGCAGGCTCCAACAACAATTGCATAGAAGTCTTTATTACTCAAATAGAAGAATGTCATAGCAAGTTGTCATCTCACAAAAGCTCCTACTACAACCTACAAGCTAACAGTACTCATTCTTATTATTTATTTCTACAAATGTCTAACTAGTGTGCCCATCCTTTTCATTTATAAGTTAAGAGAAGGTGTTATTAGAAAACAGGCTAATGATAGCGTTAGTGGTGCATCTCCCTTGAGCATGAGCAACTCCCTCATAACTTTGCCTTGTATGAAAGGCTTTTCTTTTAGAGTAGTGCATTATCATAGTAGATATAACTCCTCTCCTAAAGTTGTCTCATTCCATAAGTGTACACTCATGAATGCACCTGAGATGATGGTGTTAATCTCCTCAACTAGTGTGCCATACTTGGTGGGTGTGACCCAACAACTAGTTTGTCTATCCTCGAAGGTGTCGTTATAGCTTCTAGCTGTATTTAAGAATCTTTCTGACTGGTGTACCACAATCTAGCTTTGCAATCCTAGTTATGCTCAACTTCTCAAGGCTGAGGTGAGACCAACTAGGTAATATAACACTCTTGAGAATTTTTTTTTTCCAATAACCCAAGATTCTCCCCCAACTTGTCAAACTTCCCCTTTGTTAGGAGCTTTGTCAAACTATTAACCATATGCAACTTTGTCATAATGTGGTCCAACACTACCAACTCCCTAATGAACTTGGAATCTTAGGAAATTGTATTGAATATCAATGTGTTTGAAATGGTCATGACACATTGGATTTTCATAGAGCTTGATGTAACTTTGATTCTCACAAGAGACAATATTGGGCTTCAACAACTGATTGGTTGACTCTATAATCAAGTTGCAAATCTAGATAGCTTCATAATAAGTATATGAAACTGCCATATACTTTGCTTCAGTGGAACTGAATGCAATTGTTTCTTTCTTCTTGTTGATTTAATAAAAATGATTTATAAAATGATAATGATGATGTTTAAAATGAGCCTTATGATGGTCTATTTATACACATTGATTGTTCACAAGGTGTAGGGGTATGTTTATAACATCACTGCCCTTGAAAGCTTTGTCTTGAAAGCACAATAATTATAATTTTCTTTAGTTAAGCACATTTTTGTGGTGGAATGAAGTTTATCAGATATCTATTTATACTTTGTAGAGGTTATGAGTGTTGGTGAGGTTTCTTTGTATTTTTTGCATCATAGTCTAAAGTATTTTGACTTGATTGTTTAACATGAAAGCTTTATGCTTATTGGAAATATATTTTAAATACCTACATGATCAAGAAACTGTTATGGTTAATTAAATTACTAATTAGGTACTACAGAAAGAGGATGATGTTGAGAGGGCTTGCTTGGGTGACTCTGGGAGCAACTCGGAGGTGGTCAGACAAAGCTCTTCTAATTTACAAATCTGAAGAGAAAAAACTAGTGATGTATATGTGGTTGCTCCACCTGCACTCTATGGAAAATCTTGGCAGAGAGTGTTTACCTTTTCGTGTCCTCACGAAAGTAGGTTGTCTAGTCACAGAATAAGATCACTACATGTAGGTGATGGTTCGGTAGTAAGTTCTCAGCCTTATCTTCAGAATGGCTAACAGAGAGGATCAGGTTTGAATACAGGATATAATTTGATGAATTTGGAGATTTAGAGTTAAAGAAAAAATTGTGGTGATGTTTGGATGGGTGCTAATTTGTAGGGTTTTCCATTTTTATAATTTTCTTTGTTGTGATTTCTACCATGCTACCTAGTTGCTTTCCTGTTTCCCTAGCATTTTAACTTTTTCGATGTCTATCTCTCTATTGTTTCTTGCCCCATTTGAAATGTCATCCTTATTTGGTAGGTGTTTTCTTCAATATAGTGTGAATATTTTTCCATCACACAGCTTCTGTGGGGTTTGTCTATGCAAATATCTTGTAAGGTCCATTCATCGAGGTATTTGATGAAATGAAATGATTATCGATGATCACCAACTAATGGTACCTGCAGAGATTTACTCTAACAATTCTATAGTTTTCTTGTGCCAACAATTATACAACATTTTAACCTCATGAATTAGTCTCCTCTGTTCTCTTAGTTGATTCTATAAGCACTTATTGTTGTTGTCAAAGCTTTTACTCTCTAATCCCATTGAGCTATTTCAGTTATTTGTGGACATTGATCTATTTTCATTTCATTTCTTCAATTTTTCTGACTGTTATGCGTTGCCTTTGACTAGTGCCTTCTTTCTTACCTATGATTTTTCTGCTTAAGAATTCCAACCAGCCAGAGCAACAGGGGCAGCAGGAGCCACGCAGTCCAGCCAAATCCTAACAGGGGCAGCGCAGAGGCAGCAGGAGCTACACAAGGCTGATGCAGGCCCAGTCAGGGCAACGCAGGGGCAGTGTAAGCCCTTCAGGTGTGACGCAAGCCCTTGCTGAGCAGCGCAGAGGCCGACGCAGGCCAGTTAGGCTAATGTAGAGGGATTCAGAGCAACGTATTACTGCCGTTTTTATTTCTCTGTTGGGTAAACCAATTTTGGTGCCCAGGATTGTTGTACTTAGATTTTGCATAATAATGAAAACCCTCCAGAGCTAGCTGCACCGGTTTTCCCACATTGGGTTTTTTTCGGGGATAGTTGTCCAGAAAATCTGTGTGTCACTTTGTGTATGAGCATGTTATTCAGTATTTGATCTGTATGTGTAGGTTGCTAGTTGTATTTACTATTTACTTCGCTAAGTTATTGAATATTTTAGAAATTAACTTGTAACTTGATTCAAGTCGGAGAAGTAAATCAAGATACTGTAATAGGGTTTCTTAGATTAAGAAATTTTCACATTCCCTAGGTCTAGCCCCATTAGGTCACCTAGGGCAACAATTTGCCAGGAATCTAGCTAGAGGAAAACTTCTATCTTCTAGAGGTAGTTGCATTGCTGGGTGCCCTTACTCTCCTCAGAGCTTGGACCAATTCCAACGGCAGAATATCCGGATACCTCAAGCCCTAGCTCTAGGATCAAGTTTTGCCTAGGTGTTCCCAAGGATAGAACCTAGTAAGATCAATTTGGCCTATCGAAGTAAAAACACTTTTCTGGTCCTTTCCCATCACCTTGTCCAGGATAGGAACATCATTGGTTGCTAAATTCCATCCTCGAACTTGGGCTGGGTCCACTTGGCCCCGTGTGGTCCCATTTGGTGTCAAAGGCCTTTCATCAAGGACCATTTGGAAATCCAAGTTCCCAAAGGATTTTAGGGATTGAGAACTTCCTTCGTAAGTCTTATTCTTCTCCCTCAACCCTTCAATCCCCCTCCTCTCTCCCTAGAAGATAATTCCCTTGCCTAAAAGGAAAGCAAGTCCCACTCTTTATTTTATCTTAGGGAAAGGGTTTCGAGGGTCACTTCCCACCTATTCATTGAACTATACTCTACAAGTGACTTCCTAAACTACTGGGACTCCACCCATCGGTGAAAGTCCATGAAGAGCAAGGAGCCTTAGCTGTGGTGACAATGGGCTAAGCCTCCATCGTTTCCCTTGTCCTAGCAGTTGCCCTCTTAGGAACCCCTTTTAGATCCACTACTAGTTTGAGTGGTAACAAGTTGTTCACAATTACATTTGTGAACAACTCTTTGGTATGCCCACTTTTTCCATACTACAACTCCAAGATGAGAAGTCCAGGGCTATGGAGGCTACCCTTCTTCTCACTGAATCAATCCTCTACAATATAGTGAACTAGGGCTAGTTGGTTGGCCCACTTGATTGTTACTTTAGTCCTTCAAAGTCTGCACATCCTTAGGCCCTATACACCTACCCTTCTACCAATTTTGTTGTCCTTCACCAGAACAAGAGTCAGGGCTCTTCTTTGACAGTAACCTAACAACCCTCCAACTGTACTTGGACTACCATCAATCTGCCCAACCACAGTCAATTCTTTTTACTGATCTAGGGCCCACAATATTGTCTTCATCTAGGGCTCTTCAAATCTGCCACCTAAAAATGGTTTGAGTCCTCTCAAGATCATTGTTCTTGTGTATTGACAATTTTATCTTTTTTGTCCAATCTATGAACAAATATGAACTACTAGTCCTCTTATCATACTTCTAACAATCTATAGATGACTGAACTAGGGTAAAAAATCAGCCACTAACAATCCATTTACTAATTTTTTATAGGTTTCTTCAGATCTTTGTCTAAAAATCTATGGAAAGTCCACCAAAATCAACTCCTCTACATGTCAATCCATTCTTCATATGGCACATTTCTTCTGCATGATCAATCTTCTGCTTAGGTTCCACCCTCCTTTGGATATGTTGTCTCCACACATACTGAATCTACAAACCATCTTCCAGATCTGCGTTTTTTATTGCAGAAATAAACCTCGCTCTAAGGGTCACAACCCATTTTCTTCTATGAAAATTTTTCACAGTCTTAAGGTCATACCTTATGAACTAAACATGCTAGGAAACTGTCCTAACTAGGGCATTATACTTATGTACTTCTAATTGTTGTAGAACAAACCCTATCCACACATAGAAAAAACATGACTCTTGCCTCCATAAGAGACTCGACCTAGCTCACATGGATCCATAGATTCTGGGCATTTCTTTGACTGAATCTTGACATGAACTTCAGATCTCAATGTCGACCCTCAAACTAGAAACTAGGGTTAACTCAGTCAATATTACACCTGCGTCAGCTTTTGTTATGGCTCTAAATTATAGTGCAAGCCCTCCTCCATTTATGTTGGTCTTTATCACAGACCTTGCGGCCTACTAACCACCACAAGGCAATATGGTATCAACCCTCTCTTCTATTTCATGTAGAAAACCTAACCAACGGGATTCAATCTGATCTTGTAATCATGTACTAAAACAAGATACCGAATCCTTCCTACAATTTGTGGAAACAAAACAAAATCGCACAATCACATATAAGTAAGAGAAACAAGTTATCAATCGCACAACACAAGATGTATCTGGGGAAGAAACTGCTCAAAACCCTCTATCTATATTTTGTATTAAGTCAAGGAATCATGAAACAACACAATGCTTAATCTCTCTTGAGATTCTCCAGCGCTTTGCCAATTGTCTCTTGCTGATCTAGGAAAAATCGGTCTAGTACTTAGCCAATTCTCAACCTTCCTTCAACCTGCCTTTCTCACGCAATTCATATGGAATTATCTCCATATTAATTAGGAAAATCAACCTTCCTTGATTCGCAATCCATCATGGCATCCCAATGACTTTATAATTGCACATGGGAAATTTTCTATAAATACAACTGATAGTTATGTTCCTCTGAACTGTGTTACAATAAGGATCAAGGGTCTTTTTATTATTTAAAATAAGATAAAACCCTAAACAACCAAAACCCTATCCTAAGGAGATGTAACACCAAGAGTTTATGGGCCCTGTTGGGGTTAGTTGGGCAACCAACTTCCCGGGGTCGTAACTTTGTCATATGATCTTCGTTTGACGCACACGATACCTCGTTAGAAATATCCCTCCGAGGACTACAACTAACAATACAATTTCTATGAAATTGCCAAATATTTAATGCCCAAAAAACATCGTTTGGGGCCTCAAAATGGCTTCGAAAGTTTAGGACCCAAAAAACTGAAAAAAAAAATAGTAAATTGTGTTATAATTAAGGAAACTGAAAAACTGAAAGAGACAATGGTGAGGGCCCAAGTGGAATAGGTGGGTGGCCACAAATATCCACCTCGATCACCTTAAATTGAATTTCTTGAGCTAACTCACTCATCATGACTTACTTAATTGACACAAGTTGTTATGAGACGAAATTACAATTTATTGTCCAAAATATTTAAGGGAAAAATAAACTAGACGCCTCACATTCCTCACTCCTGGTACATCAAAATTCCTCACCAGTGTGGGTGCATTTTTTTTGTCCTTTCTAGTCGCCAATTTCACTGTTTCTTGTTGCAAATTTCAACACTCCCTCTCAACAAGAAAGGAATTCAATATATCCCCATTCGGTACCTTTGGAATGTTTTGCATGCTACACTTCTCTAGTGTTGTTTGCACCTGCAAATCCTGAAATTGAATAGCCTTTGAACAACTGAATTAGTATAATGCATCTATCATCAGAGTCTTCTGACTGCTGCTAGCTACTGCACCTGTCTAGTACTGGATTCTCTGCACTACTGCTGACATCTGCATCCGCGCCCTTTAAACTGTTGCTAACTATATTTGTGCTCCAATATTTGACATCTATCACTCTGATTTCTGTCTTGCTGACATCTGACTACATCAATCTAATTGATCCTTCCTAATACTGTTGTATTGTGGGCTCCTCGTAGCCAAGTTCGATCCATGAGACAAACCATTTCAATGGACCTAGCCCAAATTTCTTATCTTGAGTATGTCTACACATAAACCCACCTTACACCTCAAGGTATGGTTGCTCCCTCTTCCAATTTGGCTCGAAATTTCCCCCTCATGGAGGTCTCTTCTTGAGTGGGTGCTTCCACTCGGTCTCCTCTCTACTTCTCCAATTGTGGTAGCTACTCCACAACCTTCTGAGACTGCTTCTCATGAGGATGCACGTTGAGAGGTAATTTATGCTCCCTCTAAACCACCAAGTCTCTAACTTCTTCAATTCTCCTCAAAGCTTTGCATGCATCTGGTACCTCAAGTGCATATAGGTTCTTGACTCACACACAGTGTAATTGTCCCGAAGTTACAAAAAGTTTCTAAAAAAGAGTTGATTTTAAATCGATGATATCTCCCTCATCCGAGCTCCAATTTGACCGATTTTTTTTTTTTTGGGTAGATTTTCGCAAGGAATCCAAATATTCTATTTGTTTTCGAAAATTTTACACCAAAATTTTCATATATTCTCTACAAACACGCTGCCCAAAAAGTTCCTGCTCTGATACCATGTAGAAAATCTAACCAACGAGATTCAATATGATCTTGTAATCTACTAAAACAAGATACTGAATCCTTCCTACAATTTACGGAAACAAAACACGATCGCATAATCACATATAAGTAAGAGAAATAAATTATCAATCGCACAACAACATGATGTATTTGGGGAAAGCAACTAATCAAAACCCCTCTATCTCTATTGTGTATTAAGTCAAGGAATCATGAAACAATACAATGCTTAATCTCTCATGAGATTATCCAGCACTCTGTCAATTGTATGCCATTGATCTAGGCAAACTCGGTCTAGTAATTAGTCAATTCTCATCCTTACTTCAGCCTACCTTGCTCATGCAATTCCTAGGGAATTAACTCCTTATTAATTAGGAAAATCAGTCTTCCTTGATTGCACAATCCATCATGGCATCCTAATGACATTATAAATGCACATGGGAAATTTTCTCTGAATACAACTAATAGTTATGTTCCCTTTAACCTCTGTCTCAACTGGGTATTCCTCAAAACTGACATGCATGCAACTATTAATAGCGAATTCTCAGTTATTTGATTGATCACTCATTGTGAATTAAATCTAATTTAATTCACTGGACCTCTCACTAGCTCATCACTTAGTTAGAACTAGTTAAAATGATTTTAAATCATTTAATTGAGTTAATTACACTTGCACCCCACTAATGCATCAACTTCAATTGGACCCCAAAAATATTAGAATCCCTCTAGATGCCTCATATTAGACCCTCAACTCGAATTTTTTGAGCTAACTCGGTCATCATGACTTAATTAACTGACACAAGTTGTTATGAGATGAAATTACAATTTATTGTCCAATTTATTTAAGGGAAAAATAAATTAGACGCCCCACATTCCTCACTTCTGGTGCATCAAAATTCCTCACTAGTGTGGGTGCATTTTTTTTTGTCCTTTCTGGTTTCCAATCTCACTGTTTTTTTGCAAATTTCAACATTTCAAAATTTGATGCGGCCTTCACACAAAGACACCATTGAAATCACATACCCAGATTCTCATGAGAAACCTCTCTTAAGCTTGATCTGCCAAAAGAGAACCAACAATATGCCATCCTACTTCCTAGCGCAAACCAACCATTAAGGTATGCAACATTCTTCTGAACCCTCACATGATGATCTTTCTCTTGTAGGATGATCATGACCTCCCTTTAGCAACCCTTACTCGGCCCTCGTACTCAACCTACTTTAGGACTACATCTCTCTTCACCCCCTTGATGTGCCAGATAGTGGGAATACATGTCAAACATGCTAAGATGTGCCAAGCGATAAGGCATGCCAAGATGTGCAAGGGTGTGTCAATGTGTTTCAGGGATTGTCAAGACAACAAAATGGAGAAAAAATTTAGACTACAAGGAAATGAACACATAAGAGGGTTAATAAGTCATCAATTTACCTTTTCCAAGAGGGGCATGCTAGGCACACTAACACTAGGAAGCAATAGGTGCCAAGTGCAAAGTCTTAGTGCATTCTAAGTGCCAAGTATTTCTTTGTTGCTTCTCATCTACTTTCCAACAATTGATCATCACAAATAAATTTAGTATTAAACCATGCTAAATCATACCAAGGCATCTCAACATATTCCGTACATGCTAATACTTTCCAAGCGCCAACACATGCCAAGCGCCAATATGTGTCAGGGAATACTGTTATGAATGTTATGAAGTGGAAGGGAATGTTGAAGAGTGCTAAGGTGTGCTAGAGAGTGATAATGCATGTCGATGAGTGTTAAGGAGTACTAGGAAAAAAATTAAGGGAGCACTAGGTAAAAATTCATGGAAGTTAATGAATACGAGGAACGTGTACTGGGAGAGACTAGTGTTAATGGTCAGTGTTAGTTGTCATGCCAAGGAGGGAGTGACAAGGTATGCTAAGCATTGGTAAGGCATGCTAGGGAATATCAAGTCATGTTAAGAATTCCCAAAGTGTGCTTGGGAGTTCCAAGGTGTGCTAATTATATCATGTGCCAATTAATAGTGCCAATATATGACAATACATGCTAGGTGCTAAGGATGTGGCGCAGGGTGCCAGGGTATGTCAATATGTGTCAAGGCAACAAAAGGAAGAACCAATAAGAGGGTTAATAAGTGAGGACTTTATCTTTTTGAAAAGGGGCATGCTAGGCACACTAATAATAGGTCCCAATACATGCCAAGTGGCATTGTGTGCCAAGTGCTAATGTATGTCAATGCATTCAACCAAGGTGTTCCAGGGCATGCTAGGGACTATATGTAGCATGCCAACACATGCTAGGAGATTTCCATGTTGTGCTAGCGCATGCCACCATGTGCTTGGGCATCAGTGTCATCACAAGATGTTCTAGGTACAAAGATATTCCAAGACATGTGGGGTGCTAAGAAATGTTAGTGTGTGCCAAAGCATTAATTTAAGGTGTGCCCAGATTGTTGAGGATTGTTAGGTCTTTCTCATTAATAGAATTGTCAGAGCTTGATTATGTATTAAACAATATATTTCCTACACAGAATAGTGGAACTTTATCTAAATGGAATTTGCTAGATAATAAACTTAATAGATATGAATCATGTGTTGACTCATAGGAAATCTCTATTCGACTAGTCATTACTTAAGGGAAATGATACACGCTTATTACTTCTTAAAAAATTGACTGACCCTAACCACTATGGCCTTAGACATATTATAAAAAATTCTCCACAATAATGGTATTAAATCGTTATCTTTTGACAAAAAATATATTAACAGGCACATAGCATCATCAAAAACTCATTGGAATGATCAATGATGACAAAAAAAATTTTATCGTCACCAAAACTAACAAAAAGAGCATTGGTGAGGGTCATTAAAATTTCGTCACTAGAAGTGTCACCAAAGAGAGAATTAGTGATGGGCCTTTAACGACCCTCACCAAAATTGAAATGTCTTTGGTGACAGACCATAAAGGACCATCACTGTATACACTTACAGTGACAGTTTTTAGTGATCAATGATGACAGACATTTTTTGACCGTCACCAAAAGTAACAAAAAGAGCAATGGTGAGGGTCATTAATAGTTCGTCACTAGAAGTGTCACCAAAGAGAGAATTAGTGATGGGCCTTTAACGACCCTCACCAAAAGTGTCATTGAAAATGTCTTTGGTGACGGACCATAAAGGACCATCACTATATACACTTACAGTGACAGTTTTTTAAGGACCGTCACATATATATTTCATCCGCCTTTTCATTTAAAACTATCTTATCACCTTTCTCATGTCATTACTCTCACTTAACTCGTAAAACCGCAGGCGCGAAGGAGCAAACGACTATGCAAAGCACTCACAGAACATTATGGGTAATAAAGAGAAGATTTCAAATTCTGAAAATAGAGAAATGGCTTCACTGTATACAGACACTGCTTGCAATAAGGATGCTGGTATAACCACCTGGGAAGGAATGTATAATTTGCTTGAAGAAGAAAATCCTGTGGTGATGCAAGTTGCGGCTACAACAGGCTCAAGAAATTCATCTGAGGCAACCCTTAAAGAACTGTCTTGTTCATTTCTGCATAGGATAGCGGCAAGGCCAAGAATTCTCCCATATACAGACATGGTGAAATGGGTGCTGGGCAGCACCGATATTTCAGACAGGAAATTTAGAACTCCAACTCAAGAGCTAATTGGGTCGTTCACTACGGAAGATTTGAGGCTGATGTATCATTTACCAGAACCTCAGGCGACTTATAATAAACAGTTTATGGAGAATTTTTCCAAAGAACATGCAAATTTGTCGGAATGCACACAGGAATGGACCAAAAGAGATGAACCGTTGAAGAAAAACAAACATGGTATGTACAGTACTGGTTCACTTACCTCTCCATATTGTTTTGCTGCTGCCATGTTATGCAGGCTTTTTGGAAATCCTGACATAAATATGATCTTGCCTGAATGGCTCCCTTTGTTGAATGCTGTTGTTAATTCTACAATTGTAGACTGGGCCAAAATATTATCTGATAATTTGACCACTGCTATTTTTCATTACCGGTCTAAACGAAGTGTTTCTCAGAGGATTTATCCTCCTTTTTATCTATCTGCTTATGTTATGGACGCTATCTGCTTTGTTTCCAAATTCCCTTTGATGGGTTGGCAATGGACGATTCAAGATCCTTTGCCTATTCATGTGTATCACAAGGAACTATGGGAATCTAAGTTTGTCCCCCATTTTTACAAAATTTGCCATGGTATAATGCTGCCATTGTACAGAACATTGCATAATAAGGATGCCCCAAGGTTATCCCCAGAAACAGAGGTCGACATTCTCCCTGTCGCGAGATGGTTTGGAGAAGAGTTGTTCACTTATGTTAGGGGTTTTGGAAGTTCTGCTTCACCTCATGTTTTACCCTTATATGTTTCTGATAAGCTTATAGCTCGGGAAATTTCTTATCAAACCTGTGGTCAAGGAGGTTTGAAAAATGAATTAAAAGAGAAGAAGAAAGGCATTTGGCCACAATTTCCCATAACCTGTGGAAAATTTTCACTGTTTGATGTTGGTCATGCATTCAAAGAGGTAAGAAACATTACATGCTTACAACTGTTCAAGTTTTCGAGAAGGTTATTTGACCCAAATAATGTTGTTAAAATTTTTACCAATGCAATCAGAGTAAGGGAAGTTTCCGGGGAACAGGATCTTTTTGATGATATGTTCCAAACAAAAGGTTCATTTAAAGAAGTTTTGAATTCAGCTCAAATGCAGTTATCTCCAGAGGAATTCCAGGAATTTAAACTTTACAGAGAGAGAAGACTAATTACTATTCCTTTGGAAAATCTACGCTTGGAACCTGCAAGGGAACAAACTCCTAGCGTTAGTCTTAACGACAGTTCGAGTACAGATAAATCTAAGTCAAAATCTGAAAGAGAGACTTCTGAACGTTCTAATAAGTCTAAAGAAGAGGAAGATAAAATTGAAGAATCAGTGAAAGATTCTGCTCAATCGAAAGAGCTTCCTCAACAACAAATTTTGACTTCTCAGCAGATAAATCCTCCTCCTACCAATGTACAGCAACAGTCAGTCACCATTGAATTAGACAAAGAATGGGAAAGCTTTAATCAATTGATTAATGTAGAAGGACAGAATATAAAGACCCCTGTATATACAACCAAAGTTTTGAGCACAAGAATAAGTAGCACAGTCACAGAAACTGAGCACATACCTATCACACCCTCCTCTGAAATTGTACTTAATGTAGAGGAAATTCCTCCTCTAGATGTATTCTACAGCCCAAAATACAAAGCAGTAGTAAAGAAAAAAAGGAAAAAGAGAAAGTTAGAAGGTGCAATTGCTACTGAAGCAGAACAACTAGATGTATTATGGAAGGATCCTACCACAGAACCTACTGATAATCTTGCTAAGTTATCTCAAATTACAGGGGCTTATGCTTCTGCAACTATTGACAAAGCATTTGAGATACAACTCTTATTAAATGAAAAAGAATAACAGATAAAAGTTCTGCAACAACAATTGCAACAGGTACAGGCCAATAATGAAGCACAGATGAAACTTGAAAAGTTACAGCAACAACTTCAAGAAATGCAAATTGGACATCAAAACATTTTGGCTGATAAAGAGAAACAAATGCAGATTATCCAAGATCAGCACAAAGATGATCCTAAGCTTCCAGAGTTTATTTCAGAAACTATCTCTTTAAACAATAAACTACTGCAACAAGAAGAAGTATTATGCCAAAAAAATTTGGAATGGAATTCTTTCTTCCAAGAGAGTGATAAAATCACTAATCATGTCGTAGATTTACAAAATGATTATGATTTAATTAATGAAAAGATTACTGATTATTTGGTATGGAAAAAAACAGAGGAAGGAAGAAAAGCTGGTGCACCAATTATTAATGAAAACCATAAAGAAATACTTTTCAATAACTGGGATGCACAAATCAGAAGGGCAGAGAAAGCAGCAGAGGAGGCGGCTACAGCAGCAAACAGTCTTACTGATTGTATAAATGATAATTTGCACAAAGCAAATTTGATTTCAGAAACTGTTCCGGGATATCTCCCACAGGCACATCAACAACAAACAGAATGGAGGCAAAAGGCAAAAGAAAGAGAAAAATCAATCCAAGGGTTGAAAAGATTAAACTGGGACTCTTACTGGACATACTTAGTGAAACCACACAGTCAGCACAGTGTGCTTAATTGTATCATCAATTCTGCTGAAAAGATTGCGCCTACACTTGCCGATTCTGTCTTTTCAGGATAGTTGAAATCTGAAGTCGGTCAACCACATCTTCTCAAAACAATGCTAGATGCCTGCAAGTTTAAAGATCAAATTCATAAGTAGTTAGTTAATAGTCTTTATTTTTAGATTTAGTTTTAGTTTTACTATATTTTTGCCTAGGAAAAGGACGGTCATTTAAACCGAATCCTTAATTTTTGTAATAAACTATTTTTAGATTTAGCTAAGTAGTATTTAAACCCTTCTCATGCATTTAGAGAAGGGTCCTGGATTTTAATATTTTTGACTTGGAGATTACATTTCTGTACTCCACTGGCTTATATATTTTTTAAAAGGATCACATCTGGCGATTTTATGCGGAATTATCTTTAAAGTGTTGCATTTATGTACCTTGGATTTGATTTTGCATCAGAATTACTGGATTAGAGTATCATATTTCATTCTAAAGATTTCAAGATGAATAAGGTATTTCTATCTGTTCACTGTTGATTTCTTTTGTCTTATGATATTCGCTTTAAAATTTGCTATCATTTACAGATATTTGTTTTCATAACGTTTCTTTATATATATCATTTTTTAGTATAATTGAAATGTTATCTTTCATAAGTATATGTAAATGATATATTATGATGAATGCAATATGCTAATACAACTCTGTTTAATTTCTTAAACAGAGTTATCTTTATTTTTTTCTGCACATTTCGATTTAAATGATAATACATTTTTATGGTTATTGTTTAAAATGAATAATCTGAAGTTGTATTCACATATGATTGCCTGGGTTAGTGTTAAAATTTCTTTATCAGTATTTAGTTTAAATTAGATAGTTTTATTTCAGTCAATTTAGTCTCACTCTCACTCATCCAAATCAACCCATCACCAACCCATTAGTTATAAGGAAACTGGTCCTTTAAATCCAGTCGGAGCCACCATACCAAACGGAAAAGGAGTTGTCCTAAGGTCCCGACCGGGTGGTTTTCCCCAATGTTTGAAGCAGAGATTTTCTAGGCTTCAACACCTTCCAATCCAGCTTCTTCCAGTGTTCATCTGACTTTGTCGTTGGTTTAGTACCCAGATCTACCGTGATCCAATGATATTTATCCACCAGCAGATCCTCCATCTTGAGCTTCCACAACTCAAAACTCTGACCATTAAATTTCTTGATCTCTATCTTCTCGCCACTCGCCATCTTCTTTCGCCGCAAGAATCTATCTCGTAGATCTCCCACTGAATAGGGTCTACCTCAGGCCCGAGAAAAAAAACCCTCAGTAGCAAAGGCATCCCCTTGAAGCCGAAACTGCTCTAATACCAAATGTAGGTTTTAACCCTATACAGAAATTATCTACAAATGAATCTCAAAAACAGAAAATAAATAGTAGCAAGAGCATAAAACATAAAACATATAAGCACAGAGATTTTCTCCTGGATCCCAAATCGGGACGACCAACTTGATTTTTCATTATAAACCTTTTAGTGTTACAACACATATATATACATGCCGAAGCATACATAAACCCCAGTCCATTAACCCTGGATTAGAACATAACTGTAGTTCCCTTGACCAGATCTACAAAATACCAGGGGACGAAAACCATCGTACCCCAAAACCATGTGCAAACCCATGCACAAAACCATGGGTGGATCTGCCCACCGAAAAATAAGGACCAAATTTTTTTTCTGGGGTGGTGCCTCGGACCCCGACAAGGGGGGCTACCGCCCCCCTGACGTTGCGCCCAGTGCAACGTACAGGGGGGCGATACCCCTTGCGCATGATTACTCATGGAAATAATATAACACAAACCCAAAAAATTAGTAGATATTGAAAAGAGATATTCATCAGGAAAATCATCCTCTACTGGAGTATCATTATTGTTGTTTTGAATTCTAGACAAGAAATCAACAACTGTGTTTTGTTTTCCAGGTTGGTCTAGAATGGTGATGTTAAATTCTTCCAGGATTAATAACCATCTTATGATTCTGCCATTAGTGATAGATTTATTCATTAAATACCTAATTGAAGAATGATCTGTGTAAATAAAGGTTTCATAACTGGTAATGTAGTGTCTAAAATTGTTAATAGCATCGACAACAACTAGAAACTCTTTTCAGTAACAGTGTAATTTAACTCAGTAGGAGTCAAATTTTTTCTTGTGTAATAGATGGAATAGGGGATAAAATATTTTTTTCCTAACACAACTCCCATAGTTGTGTATGAAGCATTTGTTGAAATATGAAAAGGTATTTTCCAATTTGGTCCTCTTATGATGGGTGCTTCAGATATTTTTTTTTTTAAGTTTCAAATGCCAATTAGCAATCAAGATTCCAACTAAATTCACAATCTTTGGTAAGAAATTTGAAGAGTGGGGATGGAATTTTCGTGAAGTTTTCTATAAATCTTCTATAGTACCCTGTAAAACCTATAAAAATTCTAACATCCTTTTGACAATTTTGAATTGATAATTTGGATATGACTTTAACTTTGGATGAGTCTACTTTAATTCCATCCCCTAAAATGTGATGTCCTAAAAGAATTCCTTCAATAAACATCATAAATCACTTTTCATGACTTAGTGAAAGATTAGCTTCTTTACATCTTTTAAGAACATTTTCCAAATTTTCAAGAGCCTATTTAAAAGAATTTCCATAAACTGTAAAATCATCCATATATGCTTCCACACAATCATGTATTAGATCAGAGAAAATTCCTAATAATGCTCTTTGGAATGTTGCGGGTTCATTGAAAAATCCAAAAGGAATTACTTGGTAGGCATAGGCTCCCCATGGACATGTGAATGTGGTTTTGTCTTGGTCTTCAGGTGCTACTTGAATTTCATTGTAACCACTAAAACCATCCAAGAATGAGAAATACTTCTTACTTGCTAATGTATCTAATACTTGATCTATGAAAGGAAATGGAAAATGAACTTTTAGAGTAGCTTTATTAAATTCTCTATAATCAATACATACCCTCCATTTACCATTATTTTTAGGTACAATCACCAAAGGAGAAACCCATTAACTATCTGAAATTGGATAAATGAAGTTTACATTCAAAATTTTTTGCAATTTTTCTTCCACAATTTCCCTAAGATTTGGATTCATCCTTCTTTGAGGTTGTTTGATAGGCCTAGAGTTTTCCTCAATGTAGATATGATGTATGCAAGTCTCAGGATTAATTCCCTTCATGTCAGTGTACTCCCATGCATATGTAGAATAATGTATTTTCAATGTTTTGATTAACTCTTAATGTTGGAATTTCTCCAAGTTTTTATTTATGTTTAAATATTTACTTGGAAAGATTTCAACTACATAGTTACCAAATTACTCCATGGTATATAAATATATCTGTCTGGAAGAAAAGTATTCATTATTTCATTGTTCTTGAAAATTATGATCATCTTCACATTGTGAAGATGTTTCAAAATTTTCTTTTGAATTTAAAATTTGACTTTCTTCACTAATATGAGAAATATTAAAGAGAGCTTGTATATCATTGTCATCATCCATCCATTCTTCATTTTCTATTTCTTTGATTGTTTTTTCTAGAGGATATAGAGTGAATTTATTTGTTGAATTACCATAAGAAATAAACATATCACCAGATCTAGAACTAATGAAAGCATCCACTGTAGCTAACCAAGGTCTTCCTAAAATTAATGAATGCCCCCCAGGTTGTTCTTGGAAGTTAAGATCATGCAGTCAACATGATATTCCCAAGAGTCTAAGGACACATATATGTCTTCTAATACACCATCTAGCTTGATTACTGATCTGTCTGCTAATTGCAGTAATGTTGGTGTATACTGAAGGTTTGGAAGCCTAACTTGTTCCATGTTTTGTTTGCTCGTGATTTTTATGGCTGCTCCTAAGTCAATAAATGTATTTGGAATATCAATACCATTGATATGTGTTTTTACAGCTGGACTTCCTAGGTCCAAATATTTTTATATGGCTATTTTTCCCATCATAATGTCAGCAATTTTTCCTACTATCTAAATCCTTTTTACTTCTTTTGTTTTGCTTCCTGATTTTTTTATGCTTAACTCTCTTATTGTTTTAGCTAGGATAGGAGTCTCTTTAATGGATTGTAATAAAGGGATTTTGATACAAACATTTTTCAATTCATCTAGAAAATCATAGTTAGGAAACAATTTTTTTTTTTCTATCCCTCTATCGATTTGTAATATTTCAAGAAAAGGAGGGTTAGAAATAGATACTGAAGGTTTCTCTATGATAGGAGTTGAGTTTATTAGATTTTCTTGTTTTTGATTTTCTGAATTTTGATTCTGTTGAAGGGGTGTCCCTTCTCCATAATTTTTATTTGTCCGTAGAGAAATTTATTCATCATGATCATCTTTTTCTTGAATAACAACAGAAGACTTTTTCCTTTCTAATATCCTACCAGATCTAAGTTGGACATTGTTAAGGTCTAATGGAGTAATCATATACGATGGAAAATTTGGTCCTTCTATGTTATAACCAGTTTGAGCATTTTTATTATTTGGATTTGGCAATGGCTAGGCATGTTGTTGATTTAGTCTTTGTGGAAATGGTAATGAAAGTTGTGGGTTATGATTTTGGAACTGGGTTTGTTGATTATGTTGTGGAAAATGTTAGGGAGGATAGTTTGGATAATATTGTGGATACTAGTGATAATGAGAGTATTTTCCATAAGGATTTTGAATCCCTTGTGTCCAAGGTTGAGGCTGGGACCAAGGTTGCTGCCATGATCAATTCCAATTGTTTGGTGGGGGCTGATTATACATTTTATTAGCAAAACCTTGAGTCTGTGGTCCCTTCCATGGTCTTCTAGAGACAAAACAAAGAGGTTCTACTGGATGTGGAGCTACTTATTCTTGGAAAATAGCCTTAAGACCTAGTATAGAGGGACATCTTTTTGTTTCATGGTTTTCCGCACAAATAACACAGGTATCTATGACTTTTACATCAAGAGGACATTCTCTTAAAGCATGTTTCTTTCTACATTTAGGACAAAAAATAGTTAAGGCATCGATTTCAACTTTCTGCTTGTTTGGTAATTTTAGGGTGTCTATTTGTTCACTAATAATCCCTAAGATATATGTTTTAAATTAATCGAGCAAATTTTCAATTTCTTCCCTACTTACTGTTATAGTTGCAAATTTATTCACTCTAGAGAGAATATGATCTCTTGTATTTTTCCCAAATTTTGACTTTCCTCTCAAAAGATGAATGTATAATTTAGTGATTCCAGGTAATGGTAGTTGAGAGATATATCCCTTTCATATCATGTTAAGAATATCTATCCATTCATCTTTGATGGCTTTCAACAAGAGAGATTTTAAAGTATCTTGATCTAAGTTTTCCGTTTACCTATTTTTGAATTGTAACTGAATCTCTCAATTAAGTCTTCCAAGTTTTCATCCTCTTTTTGCATCATTTTAAATACTTCATCCTTCCTATTAATAGGCATGCAATAATCCAGATATCTTTATAAAAATTCACTTTTCATCTCATCCCATGTCCTAATAGATTGTGTTATCAAACCAATGAACCATTTTAAAGCTGCATCCTTGAGTGTTGCAGGAAATAGATTCAATTTTTGAGAGTCTTGTAAGTAGTCATATGATCTACAGAAAACCACAAATTCAAATAAATTTTTTTAGGATCTTCACTCCTTAATCCATGGAAATTTGGAAGGATGGAAGGTGAAATATTTTTCATTGTGGCATTTGTATCCTCATCAACTATAGGAAATCCAACAGAGTTATGGTCTCCTCTTCCTCTACCTCTTCCTCCACCTCTTCTTCCTCCTCCTATTCTTAAGGCATCTCCATTTAGAACTTCTCCTTCTCCTTCTCCTTCTCCTGCCATTGTAGATTCCTCATAACTAATGTAAGGTTATAATTGTAGAGTTATTTGTTATTCCTCTGGTTCTTCTATCGATGGGATATTGAAGAAAGTTTATTCTTCTTCTTCCTCAATAGGGATTTCTAACTCTTGAGCTAGAACATGTTCTCCTGTAGAGGTGAAAAAGGTTACTCCTTCTGTTGGAGATCTAGGATCTTCTTCTTCTAATACTATCTCGGTAGATGAAGTTTGAGAATCTCCTGGTTGGATTTCTGACCTTAAGACTTCAGGAAGTCTATGTCTTGTAGTGAAAAATGGAATATGAGTTTGAGATGGTGGTGTGGCACTTCGTGGTCTTGGTGGATTGAGTGGTCTTGTTGGAATCAAACTTCTACCTCTAGCTATGAATCTACCCCTAGAGTCTCTTTCTCTACGCATATCATTTTTTTTTATATGTAAGAAATAAAGCTTCCTAATTACACTTCCCCAGCAATGACGCCAAAATTTTTAGTCAATTTAATGTCTTAAATTTCTATCATAAATTATCAACCGAGATTAGTAATATGATGAAGTGTGGTGCACTATATATGCTTATATGACCTTCTCTCTTACTTTTCTGTGTATTTTATATATTTTTTGGGGGAGTTTTGTATTTTATTCCTAAAGTTAAGAACTGAAATTGATCTAAGGAATGAAATCTAAGCTTCTAAAACAAATATTTAAATACTAGGGAACAACTAAAATGAGGGAGATTTAATGATGAAAACTTAATCTTAAAGAAGGAAGAAAAGGAAATGTTATTTTTACTCTAGGAAAAGAAATTGATATACAAATTGCTTTTAAAAAAATGAATGAAATATAACATCTAAAAGAAGGTAGAAAAGGAAATGTTAATTAACTAATCTAATTTGCATAAAAATACATCAAACTCTGGATGGTTAAAATCTGAGCTATGTTTGTTTTATTCTAGGCCGGAAAAGCATCTATGGAAAACATCTAATTAAACTGATTCTTCATTTAAACAAAGCGATGTTCTAAATTTGATTGAATTCTATTAATCTCTGAATAATGTTCTAACTATCAACACAATGAAAATAAAGCCATATTGTATTTTACCAATTGAAATCATTAATTCTATGAAAACAGAGCATTTGATCTACTTTAAGAATAATCAAAGTACAATTCTAATATACATCTGTCATAGTTTTAAATATAAGAATTATTGGAATATAATTTTAATCTAATTCTATTCTATGTTCCATGGAATGAAAGCATACAATCTATTTCTATGAAATTAAACTATTGTGCTGATTGAAATCAAATTTAACTAAGGAAAGCAAGAAATGACAAAGTATCTATTGTGCAAAACAACATGTTTAATCTTAAAGCCTATGGTTTCTATGTAATAAAATGCACGAATCTATTCAATTGGAAGATGAAAGAGTCACATTCATGAGATGATTCAGACGGGTATAATTTCTAACAATCAACAACTAATTTAGAAAACATTTAAAAACTAATTGACATGAAATTAAACTACAAAACAGTGAGAAATTCAACTACGAATAGAGGAGAATATAATTATGAAATAACGAGGAATTTAAACTATGAATTGACGAGAAATTAACTATGAATAAATAGAAAATTAAACTATGAAATTGACAATAAACTAAACTAAAAAAGAACTATAAAAACATCCTTTCCGTGCAGGGACCCTCTGCAATAGAATGAGTGTGAAATCTACTTAGACTATCCGCACATCAGTCATCTAGAACTAGTCTTTTTATTAGAAAAACATCGTATATAAGTGTATCACAGTATTATCACAAAATTAAGCTTATTCCTGGTTTCAACAGACCGATATTTATATAGGTTTTTAATTTAATTGTCTGAGACAATTCCGCTTATGGAAAGAAAAATAAAACTAAGATGAAGTCTATTTAGAAGCAAAGTCTTCATGGCTTTCTCTTGATTTGCTACATAAGAGAAAATTGAGAGTCTTCGTCTACTGATATTGTTCATTGAATGATATTTGACTGCGACTATAAGCATGATTCCTTATTGAATTCAGATAGGTAAGTAGGATACGATCCATGTATGGACCATTTCAAAGATGCCCATATGACTCGTTTCTTCATTTAATTCTCAAAACCTGTTAAACAATAATAGTGGCTATAGAAACAAAGGTTAGCTACAAAATTGCACGAATTTTGTAGCTAATTACAAAAAATCTAAATAAAAATAAACATTATAATATAACATAGAGATCATCTAAATGCCTTCTCAGATGTAAAATATGTCAATTATCACTGATTGAGTTTATGGATTTGTGAAAAAGGAAGAAGAAACGATGAAAAAGGATGTCAAATTAGGAATAGTTTTGAGGTTCAACACAACCTTCACCTTAGAATCCTTGCAGTTACAAAACCATTCCAAGTTCTCTTCAATATAATCTAAATCATTGAGAGTAGTTGAATACGGAGAAGACGAATCAAAAATTTGATTTCCAGATTTCCTAACATCAACATCATTACAAAGAGGCATGAAAATTGGTACTAAGAAAGGATGAGGACAAGGAAAAAAAGAAATAATAGTTTCCTCCTCACATATTTGGGGTGTTTTGTGATCAAAATAAGCTGGAAGAGTAGAACCATTCAAGGGTTGAGATTCAAATTATTTCATGGAGAGAAGAATCAAGCTTTGAAATTTTTCGCTGATAAAATTATAGTCAAAATATTCTCCAGGAAACAGATAACAAAGGTGAATAAAACAATTAAGAAAATCCTCCAAATATTCACCAAATTTAATTCTAATCTAATCGATTCTATAACATACATCTTGATAATAATACACTTCAAAGGCTTCACAAAGTTCCTTAACAAGTTTCCCAAATGAATGGATAGAAGCATGTGGTAATGTATGCCACCATTTCTTGAATTGACCTTCAAGTGTGAGGGTGAACAAATTTCTCTGAACATATTTACAATGAATTCTATTAGAGAGACAAAAATGAACAAATCAAACCAAGTGTACAAGGACAATTAGTTCACCCTCACCATATAAATTAAATTGAGACAATTTATGAAAATTTTCTGCGGGAATGATAAGGTCAATATCCTTGGAAAAACATATTAGGATTATGATTTGGGAATGAGCCATTTAAGATAAAAGATTCAAAATATATTTTTAGTCATCAGTAATTTTTGCCTGCATAGATGAATAAATTTTTTCCCTAGATTTCTAGAAACAAAGTTCTTGAACATTGTGAGTTCTAGAAATCTCACTACCTTCATCATCCTTAAAAATAGTTTTTCACTATTTCATATTTCCATCACGTCTAGCATTGTTTACTAGTCCCAGAAAACCCATTAATGGCTTATGCCACTCTTATTGTCTATATGATTTCACCTTTGACTCAAATCCTCTGTCTTGTTTTTCCTAAAAAACCCCCCACTGCTACCTAAGCCCACCAATCAAACAAATTTGTTGTGTCTCCCAAAATACTCTCAAACATTGATCATCTCAAACTATCTCTGTAGAATCTTTAGATAAATCAAGTACATTGGATTTTGGATCTTCAATACATCGGTCTATCATAAACTCTATCTTGCACTTGGTAATCCCAAATTTTAGGTCTCAGTCCAAAAACCAAGTCCAAGAAAGCCTCCACTAGGTCACCTAGGGTTTTCACAAAGTCATAGGGTGGATTTGGTGCCCTACAAACTCTGTCGTTCCTGTATGATGAAACTACATTCAAAGGAGAAAAGGACAGGTGATCTTGTCCAAAATGATCAAAAGGTTATTCAAGGAATGTTTTTGGCCTAAAAACATGAATCTTGCAAAGGGACAGTTGCCCTTTGCTCACATTTCTACAAGAAGAAAGCAGAAAGCACATGTTCGACAAAAATCAGGGTTTTATGACTGTTTTGACCAAGCAGGAATCAGTATTAGGGTTACAAGGGCAAAGGTCACCTCAATTCTTTAAGTGCACATTGAAATACGTTAGGAATAATTAATGAGTTTAAGAAGTTTCAGAGAACTTAGAAGACAACACTATATAATTTTTCCTAAGCAGCCCTAAAACCTAACAGTTTGGGAAAGTTGACAAAACTAGTCAAAGAATGATAACAGAACCTCCTTCATAACAGTAGAGGGTTTTAGAGGGTTTCAGACTAATCCTCTAAGGTTTGGCCAAGAGGCACTAACTCCACTTCATCAAAGGTTAAAATAAAAGAGCTAAAGAGATCTAAGAAGGCAGACTCAAACACCAGTACCCCACTTCACCAAAGGGTATCAACAAAAAAAGACAGAAATATCAGTTCAAAGCTTGTCTTCTCAAAGAAAGGACACAAACAAATTCAAAGATGTCAAGGAGGCAAGCATGAGGGAATAAATTTCCAAAGGAGGCAACTATGGAAAACATGGGTCATTACTGATAAATGAGTTGTCCAAGTTCAAAAGAGACAGTGATCAAAGGAAGAAATTGTGTAGGCACTTGCAAGCACAAAAGTGGCCATGAAAGACACAAAAAAGGGTTTAAAATAGCTTGCCCCTCTCACTAGACCTACATCATTGTCAAAGTTGTCTAAAGAAAAAATATGCCACTAATTTACAGTAGAGCAGTAAAACCTCCAACAAGGGTCACCCTATCAAATGAATATTCTGCAAGAGATGGATTATGCCATAAATAACACTTCTACAAACTGTTAAGGATGGCTACCTACAGGAGGAGTTGATAAGAGCATAAGTTCCAAATGAATGTTTGTAGTGATAACAACACATAAAGATTAAAAAGTTCATTGATGCTTACTGTTAAGCTTTTTCTCCCACCAAGGGGTTTCTCCTCACTACTTCACAGAAAAATAGGACATAATGTAAAACAGAGGAAAGAAATGGAAAAATATGACAAAATTTGTTGTGTATAAGTGGTGGGAATCACGAAAGGGTTTCATTTTCCAAATATAGATGAGAAGCATAGTTTTTTCCTCTTCAGGAAGTTTATCAATATGAAAATAACATTTAAAGGCTTCCGCAAAGAAAAAGCCATTTTTGCCACCTACAGGACCAAAAGGCTAAAAGGGCAGAGTGAGAAAAATAAAGAGAAAGCAAACATTATGAGAATGGGTTTTGGCTTTCAAATTTATTTTTCAAAATGTTATAAATATATTTTTGAATATCTCCCCACCTCATTTATCATTTTCAAAGGAGAGAGAACCATTGAAGGAAGTCTAAAGGTTTCTGTGCAAAACTAGTGAAAATTTGCAGGCACTGCGCACCGAGGCCGGCGCTATGCACCTGGCCATCAGCTCTGCACTGAGACGAGGTAGCCACACTGTTATTTAACACAACATTGTGCACCAGAAGCCCAACACTACGCACATGGGCGGACGCTACACACAGGCACAGGAGAAGCCCGAATGCCCACCAAATTGACCAACGCTGTGCTTCGACAGACCCGACATGCCCTTCCTGGCCCGAAGTGACCCAGTGCTACGCTCCAATAGGCTAGCCCGACCCGACTTGAACGTGCAGTCGGGCAGGCGCTACATAGACTGGGTTTGTCCCAAATTGCTCAAAAAGGGCCAAAATCAATGTTTTTTTCCTCCAACTCTTCTGTAAACAGTGAAATAAGGTTGGTAACTCCTTTCCCTCACTTACCAACTGTTATTTGCATAATCTAGAAAGGCATCTTTTAGCCTAATATAACCAAACCCTAGGCTGCATAAAAATCAATTTTTTGGCCTCCTAAGTTAGTGTTTGCAAATTTGAAAGGGTTATCATAATGTGAAAAGACTCTCAGTACCATCAGACCTACTTCTAAAAAGTTGAACCCACTCCTTAAGAGCTTCATCTTGGCCCTCATTTGCAAACTTTGCCCTCACATCACTCATTTCCACCCTTTGACCTAAAGGCTCTCAAACAAGTTTAAAAAGCCTTCCGTGCTAAAAACCAGTCACCATGTTTGAAGAAGAGATTCATACCAGCAGTGATGAAAGTCAAAAGACTACCAATCCTAAGCACAAGGGAGGAAGGGTTATTAGGTTTGAACCCTTGGACACCATTCAAATCACCTCCTCTCTAATGATACTTACTTTTTTTCAAGATGTTGGGTGTTATCAATTTTGTGAGAAGGCTAAGCAAGTCCAAAGCCATTCAGATTTGACTAGGTTGTTCATCCTTAGTTTGAAAAATCACCAAGTCAACCTAGCAGGAGTGAATTTTGAACTCTCATCTGAATCCATTGCTAAATCCACAAGAATTATAGATATTGGTGAGAGATGGTTTAAACAAAATAAATTGGAATTGAGTTATTATGAGCCCTACCTCAAACCTAGCTGTCAACAAGGCTACAAGGCTATCTTCCCCTTCTCCCACCTGCTAGAGAGGCATGCCCTGTTGATGATGCAAATTATCAAGTACTTCACCTGTGAGGGGAGGTACTCCAGGTTTTTCTCTTATCACGTAAGGATTTTGATGCACTTCACCAGGGTTTAGTCACTTCAAAATGATTGTCTTACACCAGCTGGAGTAGTAAGGGATCCCTTGGGAAGTTTTTATCTCTCATGATGTATTTTCCAATCCCTGAGCCTTTATTCTGCAGAATCTTCCATCCACTTCACTTCCACTTACCTCCACTCCTCCTTCATCTCCACATATGCCTTCTCCACAAAGAAATTCACCTCCTATCCCTTCTCCTAATGCATAAAATGAAGGAGCTGACAGTAGCCCTAATGAGGAGCAAAAAAATGACAATAATGAGAAAGAAGACAGTGAGGTAGAAACTAAGGTAGATGAAGAAAACAAAGAAGAGGTCAGTAGTGAGCAGGAAGATGATGATAGAAACAATGAACAAGAAAGTGAGGAAAACATAAATGAGGAGATGAATGAAAGTGATGCAAGGGCAGAAAACATTGATACCAATATAGAGCTTAATCAAGAATATGATGAGGAAAGTGAAGAAAACAATGGGGCAGAAACAAAGCTTAATAGTGAAGAAGATGGTGATGATGACATAAAGGAAGAGGATGAACATAGCAGCCCTGAAGGGAAAGACAGTGATGGAGAGGAGAAAAATAGTGACAGTGATGACACTCATAAAACAATGTTAGATGTAGGAAAGAGTGTTGATGAAGATCAAGATGACAACCAAGAGGCTTATGAAAAGAACCATGAAGATGACAATGAGCAGGAGACTGTACAAGACAGTAAAGGAAATGATGAATTTTAACATGATAGTGAGCCCAATCACAGTGACAAAAGTGTTGAAATGAATGAAGAAAATGAAAATGAAGAGATAGAGGGAGAGGATGAAGAAATTGAAAACAAAGAGTGGATAACTGATGAGGTTGAAACAAAACTTGAAGATGAAGGCATTGACCAAGACAGTGATACAAAGGAGACAGTCAATGATGAGCAAGAAAATAGTCACGACAGTCATGATAGTTGTCATGACTGTTATGACACTAATCAGCCTCCAAATTACCAAGAAATCCAAAGTGACAGTGCGGAAAGTGGAAGAGAAGAAAGCCTCAGTGAAGGAAAGAGACAAAATGAGGCAAGTGAGGAGGATAGTGGTAAGTTTGAGAGCCAAGATGTTAGTGAAGGAAAAACTAAGGAAAGCAAGGATGATGATGAGGTTGAAGGTCAAGAAATCAGTGACCCAATGGAGCATGAAGTCACTCATGAAAGCCATGACAAAGATGAAAAGGCTTGTGACTTTATCAAGAATCAAGGCACCCTCATCACTCCTCTCACATGCACCTACCACAGAGGAAAAAGAGATGTGTTTGCTGCCTCAAAAAGGCAAAGGGACATCTCTCCTCTAGCTATCAAGTAGAAAGACAAAGGCAAGGAAAATATGGACAAAGGTGAGCAACAGGTCAAGGTGAGGAGAAGTAAAAGGATCAAGAGGACTTCTCAAGGGCCTCAATTCATTGATTTATATAGTGACACTAAGGAAAAGGAGATGAACACAAGATTGCTTCTCTTGGAGAAAGATGCTCAGCTACAGGAGTGGGAAAGAGACTTTGAGATGGCACAACGTGTCATCCACTATTACAAAGAGGAGCATTATCATTTCAAAGAGGTGAAGAGAGGCCTTGCCCTACAAAAGAAGATGACAAAGCATTATGCAAGGAAGAACATGCTTGCATGTGCCAAACTAAGGAAGGCCCTCATTGAACTAGAAGACCTAAAAAGAGCCAAAGTGTAGGACAGCCTTGGAATTTTTGCTGAGGCTTCTCAATAGGTGTCCAAGACCTCTTGAGGGACCTCCCCACAAATTTTGAGGCAAATTGGACAACTTTATGTTTTTTTTCCAAATTTTGACCCCTCGGAGCACAACACCCTAGGAGCTACGCACAAAATTGGTGAATCATAAGCTCTCAAATTTTGTATTTTTGGATTTATCAGATCACCGATAGTCTGCTCACCAATTTTTATATCATTTGGAACATTTTTATCCCCTCAAAAGGTCAAAAAACATCAAAAATTTAACCTTTCTGCCCCATTTTTAGACCAGGCGCTGTGCATAGAGTAGTGTTGGGATTTTTTTTTTTTGGATAGGGAAATGGCACCCACACAACAAAAATCAAGAATTTATAGAAATTTGACTCATCAGGCTTTCCAACGGGCCATCATGGAGCCAAATCCGGTGTCGGGAAGGGGTCCAAAACTATGCTGCAAGAGACCCTATTTTCTGTTGAAGTGGCGCTATGCACAGAGACTACCTAGTTTGTTTTGGACCAAAAGTCAACAAAACACACTCATTTATTGCAAATAGATATTTTTGTGTTTTTTGAGGCAAATTAATCTAGAATTAGGTGCAAATATTTATTTTAGCATTTATTTCTTGGGATATTATGTGCCTTGGGCCTTGCATGGTCTCTTGGCCATAAATGATATTTATGACTATATTTGACATTTTCCTACCACATTTAGGGTTTTAGTCCTCATTTGATCCATAAATATAGAATGAGTCCCCTATGAATTTTGTTGGAATTTGATGAGCTTGAAGAGCAATATACATGGTTTTGTGAGCTTGGAGAAGAAATTGGTTTTGTGAAGTGGATGAATGGCTTGCTTGGCTTGATGATGGAGAAGCTTGTTTGTAGGATTCCATAGCTTGGTGAATGGTGATGTTTTCCTAATTTTTCTATTATTTCCTTTGTTATCATTATGTTTCATGTTTCTTAGCTACTATTAAACATAAAATTATAGGTTGAGGCATGTTCTTTGAGGCACCTCAGTCCTCCTGTTTGTTATAGCCTTTATGTTTTCTCTTTTGGCCATCTTAAGGAATTATTTACTGCTCCTTAGGTCCACCAAAAATTGTTTTTGTTTCATGTATGGTTATTATGCTAGCTTACAAGTAAGATTCATGGTATGCCCTGATTATTTGAAGTTTTCAAAACCCTATCTTGAAGCCTTTCTGTGAAATATTGACTGTTAGGTTAAGTCAAAGAGGTCTCGTTCGATATTTCCCTTTGTCCATGCTTGCAAACTTGTTTCATAGTTCCCAATAACTTGATATATGTGTTTAGGAGTTCCCTCTCCATAAATTGAGTTATTTGTATTGTCTTATGTGTTTCCCAAATTCTGAAGGTGATTTTCTAAAGTTAGAAGCTCTTATGCTCTCTATGTATCACTAGAATATTTCTCTTGGATGTTTATTAGTTTATATTATGGTTTATTGAGATCAATGGTTTTCTCTACCTCATAGATTGTAAATTTTAAACTATATATGTTTAAGACCTCTTAGTATTTCCCAAACTTAATGTTCACTACACATCATACATCAGTTTAACGATCCATTGACCTTGCTAAATCAGTCCTGCAACACACTCTGTTTCATCATTTAGACACTCTTGAATTTCACTTGACTCCATATCCCAATGGCTTTGACATACTCTCACTCCACCTATTTAATTTGACCATCTTTCCCAACCAAAACAATAAACAAACCCTACACCTAATCAATAGCCTAAAATCAAATCCCTAGAGCAAAAAGAACACATCCTTTGTTCACAATAGAGAGATCCCTCTCTAAGTCCAAGAAGGCTAGGTCCTCGGACTCCAAAGCTTGGTTCCATGTTACCTTGTCATTTGGTCTGTCAATCTACCAAATCACGGGACCCTAACATTCTGGCAATCACGGTGGGACCTTCTGAGTATATAGTTTCTTGAATACCTCTTAAGACTCTTTAGATCCTCATTTTGACTTAGAAAAACTAGTGAATCTGCCACCTCATTGCCATCCTAACATTCTGGTGATCATGGTGGGATGTTTTGAGTTAGTGAAAATCTAAGTTTCCCTTAGGACTCCGGAATGCCTTGTTAAAGAGTATCCAGTGATCATTTTTCCACCTCATCGCCACACTAACATTCTGGCGATCACGGTGGGACCTTCTAAGTATATATCTGCTTAGAAAACTCCTATAGACTCATTTGACCCTTCTATTGAGTTTAGAAAATTGACTGATAGTATTTGATGGCTCATATTATACCTCATCACCACACTAATACAATGGTGATCATGATGGATCTTCTGAGTTAGTGACAAACTAAGCAACCCTTAGGACTTCATATACCCTCATTAAAATCATTAAGAAACACACACTATCAGCCAAAGAGTATACTCTATTTGTTTAGTCATCCTAGAAAAATGATAACTCAGTTATAGGACACTATCACAAACTTTAAGAGACTCAGAAAACCCCAAAACTCCCTTAGATTTTTTTTTTTTTTTTTTTTTTTTTTTCAGTTATTGGTGGTGGACCATAAACATACATCCTTAAAACAACAAAAAATATCCACCTGGCGACTCCACTAGCCTCTAGTAGGCCTATTACCTCATTAGCACTCATTTGGATTCCTAGATTTGTTTCACACCAACCCTAAGAAGCTTATGAACCCATTCATATACTGTAATAAGTACCAAGAATTAAGAGAGGTCAGCCTTAAGAAACGGTACTAAAAATTTTAGCCTCTATGAATTTTGAAATTTAAAATCTGGCTTCACATATGATCAGTACCAGATCTCATCCAGACCCAAACCCTCCCAACATAGTTGATGACCCAAAGAATATTTTGTGAAAAACTTCTGGATCTGGAAACTTAACCACTATTAGGACCATCCATAGAACAAGATTTGTGCCTGAAAATCTCACAGCTTTGCAAGATCCCTAGTTTGACTTACACCATACCAGAAACCTCTTCAAAAACAGGTCTCAAACTGATATTGACAAAACTAACCTCTAACCCTTAGATTTGCATTAGAGTTTGAGTAGAGAAGCCTCTCCTTCCACACCACCTGAATTTCAGCTTCTCCATCACTTCAACTCTTTCCATACCAAGTCTACTCAAAATCAGGTTTTTGGTCCAAGTACTTCCACCACACCCATCCATACCACCACTATGAAAACCACTCCACTTCATCCTACACCCCACTATCACAAACCCACCTTTTGTAAATCCTCAAGCTCCCATCATGGCAGCTTGGTATGCACCTTTGGTCTTACCCCAACCCCTAGTGCCTTTGCCAAATGACTATCAATCTAAGATCCCTCATTTTACCGGGGTTGAATACATCACTGCCCAACAACATGTAGATAAAATCAATGATGCTTTTGATTACATGGAGATAGAGGAAAGAACCATTAAGATGAGAATATTTGCACAAAGCCTAGGAGGAGAAGCCAAAAAATGGTTCAAAACATTAACTCCTAATTCAATACATGACCTCCCTTCCCTCTACCAAAATTTTATAAACAAATGGGAAATCAAGAAAAAACCCCTCCAAATCCCATCTGAATACAACAACCTTAAAAGGAATGTAGGAGAAAGTGTGCAAGACTATTGCACCAGGTTTAACAGTGTGTATAATGCTCTCCCGCCTCACATGAAACCCCCACAAGGCCTAGCACCGGTGAAATTCCCTGAAGGTTTTGACCAAGATATGACTTTCCAATTAAGAGAAAGAGACCTTGAAACCTTATAAAAAATGCAAAAAGCAGCAATTAGTGTAGAGGTAAACTTAATTGAAAAAAGAGCTAGGTTGAAATCAAATAAGAGAGTAACCTATAAGGTTGAAACTATGCCTTCAACCTCCTCCTCTGATTCTAAATTAGACAACCTAATGAGGACTTTGGAGAAAATGATAGATAAGATACACTTAAATGAGAGGACACTTCCTAGGGACAACCAAGTCAACTCCCAAAATCGAAACAGAACTCAAAACTTCAGAAGAGATACCCCTCAAATCAAACAAAGGGAAAATGACCAACAAATCAGACCTCCCTTTTAAAAAAATTGTGTAGATGAGGAAGAAGAAGAAATTATAGAACCTGAGGAAAACCACATAAATCTAATAGGTTCTGATAATGAAGAAGATGTTTTTATCACCGAAGAAGAACAAGGCTTCTCTTCCTCAGATCAAACTGACACAAACTATGAGGATTCTGAAGACTACTGTTTGGGATTTGAAAATGCTATCATGGAAATCCATAAGCAATATGATCTTAGGAGAAAAAAATACCTAGGTTCAGCTAAGAAAGACCAAATATATGTTGCTATCTGGAAAGTACCTGAAAACACCTCCAAGAAAATAATAGATAATTTCAACACTATGGTTAAGAAAGTTGAAGCGAACACAGGAAAAGTCAGTCAGCCAAACAATGACCTTAGTTGTCCTAGTACCTCCACCATTCACCCCGAGAAGACCATTTTGTCTAAAACTCCAAATCAAGATAAACAAATCAAGAATGTAGAAAAGATCATGGTTGATAAATCTGATGTTAATATGTCCAAAAAATTAGTGGCTTTCAGTTTTGATGGAGAGATTTCCAAAATCAAGATAAATATGCCCCTCATTGAACTGGTTACTCAGTATATATATATAGATCTCAGATGTTGAAGGTACTAAACATAGGAAATGATGCTGACACTTTACACTTGGCTGATGACACACCTGAGTTGTTTTTTGGACCCAAAATAGAAGGAAAGTATCAGGAAGGAGGCATTCCCCCTTTCTATATCAACCTAAACATACATGAAAAAATATTACATAATGCCATGCTGGATTCTGGTGCCTCTCACAATCTCATGCCCAAAGTTGTGATGGAGAGATTAGGTCTAGAAATAACTAAACCTTAGAAATACTTGTACTCCTTCAATTCCAGTAGGGTCAAATGTTTGGGCCTCATCAAGGACCTTTTGTTAACCTGGCACAAGTTCCTGCAAATAATCTAGTCATGGACATAGTAGTGGCAGATATTCCTCCCAAGTGTGGCATGCTTTTATCCAGATCTCGAGGAGCCAAGCTTCAGGGGAACCTTCAACTAGATATGTCCTATGCAACCATCCCTATTTTCAACCAGACAAGAAGATTATATCTAAAATCACATATGAAATATATGGTTAGTAGTCAGGACAGACCAGATAACACTCCTCTCTATTCTATTGACTCAAATATTGATTATTTCATACTATATAATGAGGAAGACAATGTTGATCAGGTATATGAAGTTGAAACACATCAAGGCACACTACAATATTCAAATCAGTATTTACATAGAGAAATCAGTATTCAGACCTTTAGCAATCTTTAACAAACACATCATGAAAAAATCAAACTTGAATCTCTACAGACTAACAATGAAACCTCAAAACCAATGGTTAGTTTGACATAGATCAGGTTGCTCAAAGGGAGGGAAAAAATTAGAAACCCAACCCTTCCCTTTTACCTATTCCAAAATGCTAAGATGCCCTCATAGAACAAAAATATTAGGTGATCCTAAACAAAAAATTCTTATGTTCTTACCTTATCTAAACACCTCCTTATCAGAGAGTCTTGTTCCTCCTGAAAAGATATTGACCCTCATTGATGTGGCCATCAATCCTAAAGGGATGTCTATTGAAACCGATATAGAGGGATACAATATAGACAGTCTAAGGAGACCGAAGGTGATTAACTTATCCAAAACATTTCTATTACACAAAAAAATCAAATACTTGAGGTTATGAAAGAAATTTTAGGATGCTTTTGTTTATATAAGTAAAATCTCAAAACCTGATGGCATGGACTTTGTTCCAAAGGGACCTATTTTTAAGAAGAACTATGAAACCTTTGGACAAATCCTGATACTAACTAAGAAAACAAAAGGATTCAGATTGTGTATGGACTTTAGACACTTAGGCAAACCTTCCATGGAATACAAACACCCTTTTTTCAAGATAAGTCATCCTATGCCAAAAATAGGAAATTATAACAAGGTGACTTTGATTGGTAGTGTTTTAGATTTTCATGATATGATACCACTTCAAATCAATCAACACAAAGACAATTTCAAAATTCCTTGGGATGACTACCTACTTGAAATTTTTTTTCCTGGAATAAGGAAAGCTAAAGACACCTTCCAAGAGGCCACAGCTCCTATTACCAACTTTTTCACTATGATTTACATTGATGACTTTGTCATTAATTTAGGAGATGATGAAGATGGCCTTTTTCACCTAGTCAGTTTCTTTCACAGAAACAAGGTTTGGAAACAAAACTCAAAGAGGGAATGTAAAGGAGAACATGGCATATTTGAAAATTCTTGGCAGAAATCTTGCATCATGACCCCAAATGTTGAAATTTGGTTACTGGAGGACATGTGGTTCCCTAAGGCTTTGATATTTGGCATAAGGAAAAGTGTCCAAAAGAATTTAATTTTTCTCCTAAAGTGACTTTATAAAGTTATAAAGTCAAATCTAATTTAAAAGTGAATTTAAGTGATAAAGTTACTAAATTCTAATTTTAAAGTGACTTTAATAAAGTCAATGTGAAATTAGAAAGGAAAAGTGACTTTGGAAATAAATGACTAAGTGGGTCTTTATTAAAGGGGGGTGAATTAAAAAATATAAAGTGAGATTTAAATGAGCATTAAATCTCAGCCCTAGATCTAAAGCTATCTCAGCCATTAGATTTAGGGATCCCCAAAAGTCACTTAGGGTTAGGTTAAAGGAAGAAAAGGAGGGAAAAGGTCATTCATTCTTTTATGAGGAGATTGAGAGAGGAGGAGAAAGCTGAAGAGAAATGTCTGAGCAGAGGGAGAGTAGCAAAAGACACACAGAAAATCCATGTAGCAGGAGAGCACACTTTCCAAGGCTAAAAAATCCGTACAACAGCATTTACTGGCACGATTACTGAGGCAGAAAATTCATACAGCAGTTTGCAGGCATTTCATGGAAAGGACATCACTGTTTTCGAGGAATAGAATCAACAACAAAGGAGCACGATTTTTGAGGAAAAATTTCTAGGCATGGAAATTGAGGACGGGGCTGCTGTCCTATCTGTAAAAAATCCATACAGTCCGTATAGGAAATTCTGGCACGTTTTTTGAGGCAGCAAGGACAACATTTAATGCTATAATTTTTTTAATTTTTCTGCTTGCTATTTGGCATGATTTTCAAGGTGGAATGTGGCATAAAAATCGAGATAAGTGGTTTTAGTGTTTGCTGTAATTTTTACTGTGAATTTTTGTTCACTGTAAAAGCATTTATCAGAAATAAGAAGAAGCTTTCGAACTAGTTTTCCCCAAGAGTTGTAGGGGGTTTTTCCAGGGTCACATTGACCAAAAATTAGTGTGTCTAAAATCTATGTGTGGCTGATTTATTTTTCTGGTTTTTATTTCTGCATTTCAGCATTGTGAAATTTTCAGAATTTGTGTTTTCAGAAAATAATTAGTTTTCAGCTTGTTAATGTATGGCTATGGGAATGGGAATTTAACTATATGGGAGAAATAAGGAGAAACTGAAAATCGGGGTTGGGTTGTCAAATATCTACATGGTATCAGAGCTATTTTGCTGAAAAGGGCAGTTTGGGACAGCAAGAAGAAAAATTATAGTAAGCTGATTTTTCACACAGAAAATATTACCTTTACTACAACAGTGTTATTTTAAGTTTATTAGGTCAAAAAGTATGTCTTTGGGCTTGAGGGTGGAGGATAGGTTGGATGGGCATAGTAACTACAATGTTTGGAAGGAGAAAATGCAGAGTATCTTTGAGGAGGCAGAAGTCTGGGATATCATGGTGCATACCGCACAGAACCCTGTTAATGTGCCTACAAATGTTGTTCAATTGGCAGCCTTTCATAAGAAGAATAAAAAGGGTAAGAGACTGATTCTAGATGGAATCAAAGACCATTGCATTCCTCATGTGAGAGGAAAGAGATATGCTCATGAGATGTGGACAACATTGACCAAACTTTACCAGAGTACCAATGAGAATAGGAAAATGTTCCTAAGACAGAAGCTGAAGACCATTAAGATGCGTAAGACTGATAGTGCAGCTGGATATCTCACAAAGATCACTAATGTGAGAGATGCATTGGCAGCAGTTGGAGAGGTCATTCCACCCACTAAGTTGGTGCGAATTGTAGTGAATGGACATCCCAGTTCATGGTTGAACTTTGCTGATGGGGTTTGTGCACATGAGACCCTTCCCACTTGGGAGAGGTTCTGGGATGATTGCATACAGATAGAAATTAGAAAGACCCAGCTTGGGGGAGCCAAACCAGTTGAGCAGGAAGAGGATGTAGCACTGTTGGCAAGAGGAAAGAAAGGCAAGGGAAAGAAGCAAGCTTCCACAAGTAATGGTGGGGGAAAAGGAAAAGGTAAAGGCAAACAGGGGAACACACAAAAGGAATATTCCAAGGTGAAGTGTTGGAATTTTCAGAATATGGGACACTATGTAGTTGTGTGTCCAGAGAAGAAGAAGAAGGGGAAGAACCATAGCATGGCATCATCAACAGAGATAGAGGACTTTAAGGATAGCTTTGACCAGGAGTTTGGGTTTATTGCTTGTGATTCCACTAGTGCAGGATCACCTGCCCCTGAGGTTGAGAGGGAATGTGCATTTCCCTCCACTAGCAGAGCATATTCAGGTATTTGGTATGTTGACAGTGGGGCTTCACGTCATATGACAGGAGTCCGTGAGTACTTCTTAGAGATTTCAGAGAGTGGCATTGATATAAAGGTAGTACTCGGAGATGACAACATTGTTAGAGCAGTCGATGTGGGGACATTGACATTTGATAGGGAACCCAAACCTCCCTTGAAGGTGTCAGATGTTCCATATGTGCCAGGGATGAGGAAGAACCTCATATCCGTCTCAGCATTGGAGGACAGAGGATATGAGATATTTTTAAGGAGAGGAAAGGTGCTGATATATCTGAGGGACGCTCTAGCTGATTCAGCTATAGTGATAGGTGTACACCATGCAAAGGTGTACAAGTTTGAATTTCAGCCCCTTTTGGCATTGAGCAGTAGTACTGGAAGCAGAGCTACCAGTTTAGAGCTGTGTGATATTTGGCACCGCAGGATGGGGCACATGTATCATGGAGCCTTAAGGACATTGCGGGAGATCACTATAGGTGTGCTAGATTTCAGTACTGATCACTGTTGTGGTGGATTTGACACATGGGTGTACGAAATCACATGAGCTTAGAGAGTGTGGTCTACTCTATAAACTATTGGCAATAGGTGGTATGTTGGGGGAGCTCAAAAGCATAAAACTTAAATGAAATAATATGTTGAAGTATGCTCTGGTTAAAAAACTAAAACTAAAAACACAAAAGAAGCTATATAGAGGGATCTAAACAGTAATAATGCAAACGATGGCTTGATGGCCTCTTCTTATTGAATTCTTGGAATAAAATAAAATCTTACCCACTTGATAAAGGGCCCCTAGGCAATGGCTTTAGGTCTTGATGCAAGGATGTTTGTCTTTCAAGTTCTGCCTTCTGACGCAGTCTAACTCTCTCTCTCTACTATGGTGGACTAAGATGTTGGGTGGCCAACTATCGAGTCCTCTTTAGCTCCAGCTCCTTGGGTCACACACAATGCTGGTGTTGCTTGGTAAAATTTGGCCAGCATAACCTTGTGATCACCATTTTTTCATCTCTTGGTGGGTTTATATAGGTGATCTTCAAATCCACCTTCCCTCCCTTGGTACATGATGGATGGTGACCCAAGGGAGAGGTGTGATTCCATTGTGTGGTCACATAATGTCTAAGGAGGCAATGGTGGCTGTCCTTAGATGGATTTCACATAAGGAGTAACTGTCCTTTGCTTGTAGTGGTCCCAGAAAGTGACTTTTTTCCATTTCCAGGAATGCGTGCGTTTCGAGAAAAAGGGCGCACAGAAGGCGCTCTTCTCGAAGGAAAAAGCGCGCATTTGAGCATTTATGACTAGTTCAAATTTGATTTTCTCAAAACCTTAGAGATTTTAAATACTTCTTGATTTCATATTTTATTCCTGTCTTGTAAATCCTTGGGCTCGACATTAATTTATGTCATTTTTTGTTGTATGGTTTTCCAGTGTTAACAGTTTCCCCCTAATGTGTGAGGTCTAGGAAGATTTTTATAGCCGAAATACATTATAGTTTATTTTCTGTATCGTATTCAGAGAGAGAGAGAGGCCTGTGTGTGTTTTGGGAATAGAAAACACCTTGCACCATTTCTGAGATAACCACAGCCTAAGGGACCCCTTGCAAGCAGACAAAATATACAACATATTTGCGAAATTTCAACGAGGCGGACATGTCCCATGCTCGTGATGCTATGGCTAGTTAAACAAAATTGACAGATACATGCACTGTCTGTGTCACTACTATGGTAGTGATTCTGGTGGTTGTTGACGACGACTGTTGATGCCCTCAGGGGCGTTTTTTCTTTCATGATAGATGGAATGTGGTACCCATATGTGTAATCCTGGTATGGCATATCACTGTGCCATGTATGCATATGTACTGGCTGGGACCTTCCTATGTAAGCATTGTTGTTAGAGACGCTTATAAAGGCACGGGTCTTCGATGGATCCTGATCAAAGTGCAATGGTTGTAAGGTATGATACCATCGTAACATGAAAGCTTTTGTTGTAGGCGAATGTCAAGAGGATTGATGACATCTATGGAAAATGATGTCTCCCATAATGCCACTCGAGGATACCCCTTTATTGGGGAGGGGTCATCCAAGGTACCACTTCCTTTTTGGAAAAGAGGTGTTGATGTCGACAAAAAGGAAGCCTTAACCAAACCATAATGGGTTTAACATAGGCATGTTGGTGAGTAGTAGATGAAAATGGATGATAGGGATTCAGTGGCCCAAGGTCTAAGTATACTTGAGCAGCTTGGCGGAAGTCATAGGTATTTCTGAAGGGAAAAAGTCCCTGGGGTCAGTAGGACTTCTAGGGTGGGTATGAACTGGCTATGATTGTCATAATGGTGCATGCAAGGGGGAGATGAAATACTTTGACCAAGGGAGATGGGGGACTGCTGCCATGGGAGAAAAGGTGAAATATGAGGGTGAAGTGGCGAAAGGCATCGTTTGTGGTCTTTGTACACTTACCAAAAGAATTAAATAATGGGGTTTGGTTTGTACAAAACACAGAGACGGGTACCCCAAAACATGAAAGATGGTCACTCACTGAAGGTGTGAGGACAATTTTTTGCTGGGGGTAGGGGTCCCATTGGTTGGTCTCATGTGCGGGGTTGATGAAGCAAAAGATGTCGTAGATGGTGTTGAGCTCCAAGAATGTTATTTCTTCCACCACATTCCACTCCATTTCTTTTGTCCATTATTATTCACAAGCTCAAATGATCAATGAAATTAGTTAAAATTTCTTTAAGAATGAATATCATGACTAACTTGCTATGTTTTTATGATTTTGTCATTGTAGTACTGTTTGAACTAGATCTAGCTACAGAATGCAGACATTCTATAGCTAGTTGCCGATTTTATGGTTGTCTTTATGTCTACGCAGGTTCTAGGTGTCATCTTGGATAAAAACACATATGGGCATATTCCACATCATTCCCTCATCATTTTTTGCTCTCCACGAAGTTTGAACGAAATTCTGTAGGCAGTTATGTACGTGGGAACTCAAACTAGGAGAGAGACTCCTAATAGGACAAGGACAGTCCAGATGTCCTTAATTATATTACGTGACCACCATCAGAGTCCTAGTTTGGTTTTTATTTTGAAAGACAATTATCTCTAGGTTATCTCAAGACAGTTATGTAATTTTGATTATAAATATGGCTCGGGAAACCGAGGGACAAGGTTAGATTTTGTGATTGATTATTAGATTTCAGAAGTCCGAAAACACTCTGTTTTGAAGTAATTTCTCTCTAATGCAAGAAGTATCACTTTATTGAAAGCACTGAGTCAATCTTGAAGTAGATTTTGCATGGTACTCCGGTGGTAGAGGGCCCCTTCCTCCTGAGCAGGCTTGTTTATACGGTTTAGATAAGTATTTTAGTCTCATTTTTCATTTCTAGCTTAAGTAGATTTCTAAATTTTATGTTTCATACTTGTTTACATTAATCATCACAGCTAGACTTACTCTTATAAAATCTTCCAAAATATCATCACGATGAATAAGGCATAGCTGTGGTGTTGTAGGTTTTAGTTGCATTTCCTTTCGTTAATTATCACAGCTAGACTTACTCTTATAAACTCTTCCAAAATATCATCACGATGAATAAGGCATAGCTGTGGTATTGTAGGTTTTAGTTGCTTGTTTACACTAAGTGTCACAGCCGGTCTTACTCTTACAAACTCTTCAAAAACATCATTAACAACGAATAAGAAACAGATGTGGTGTCTTAGATTCTAGTTGTATTTGTTTTCAGTCTTATGTTTATGTTCAACTGCATTGAATAATACAACCATACTTGTTTTACAAACTCTTCCAAAATATCATTCCTATTGAACGAGATGGACTGTAGAATTCCATAGACTAGTTGCATGTTAATTTAGTTACAACACTCCGGAGGTAGAATGCATTTAGTTTAGCTTTGTCATTTCATTTCAAGTTTGATAATGGCTTTTTAGTTTAACACTGTTCACTGTACTTCAAGTATACTAGTAACACTCTATTTTAGTCTTATATCACTGTATTAACATTCCAAGTTTAGTTGCTATCCATTGCATTTTAAATTGTATTATTTGTTAAATTTAAATACCACGGTCTTCATTATTTACAAAACTTCTTTTGTTCCAAACTCATATTAATATATAATCATCTGGACAGAAGCTAGTATCAGTCTAAGGCCTGGAGTATTTTGCAACCTTTTTACCATTTCACAAATAAGCCTTTTCTCAAAGACTATTCTAAAAATAAATCTATAACTTTTGAGTGAGGCCTAGTGGTGCTAAATTGAGTTGCATAACAGAATTAGAAGCTAGTTTAGAGTAGAAATATTATTATGCTACAAATTTTCTTTTCCAAATATGTTCCAATAAACCTTTAACCATGGATGAGATGTTGTAACATTGTAAGTTGATTGTTTGATTGTTTAGTTAGGAGAACTTCATTTACACTTAACTTGTCCATTTCCCAAGCTCTTCCAACACATCTTTAATGAATGAATTGGATAAGTTTAAGTTCATGTTGTGATTTATTTTCTTGCACTGAAGTCATTATCAAACTTTGCATTTGTTGTTTTCCATCCATAGTTTAGGCTTTGTTCTGTTTTAACACAACCAATAGCTTCTTTTCACCAGCACTTAGTTCTTTCCTTTTTCAACATAAAACCATAAAACCAAAAACATCAGAAAACACTAAACACAACGTAGTGAGAAACAAATACCTAGGCACATATAGTGCACCACACTTCAGCAGTTTACTAGCCCTGGTTGACAATTAATGAACTCAATTTAGGAACACTAGGTTGAGCACAAACAGATGGGAGTATGCTGATGGAGGTAAGGTGGGAAAATGCGGTGCGTGGAGGTGCACTTTCATTCTGCTTGTACAACTCGATCATCCGGGAAGGGGGTTGAGTTTAAATGGTGAACTTGACCTTATGCATGGTATGTGGATGGGCATGAGGTGCTTCCTGGACTAAAATGGTATGGCCATGGCGTCACTTGTGGGGTGATGTATGGTCTACTTTGTATGAAGATCGCCATGGAGGGGAGGCTCTACCGACCATCGCGGAAGTTTATCATATGCAGGGTGAGGTGATGATAAATTTGGTCGGGTATGAGGACCCTATGGTTTATTTCTTATGGAGAAATGAAGTCAGGATATGCAAAATTTTTTGGGACTCTATCATGCTAAGGGTATAATGATACCTGCTCTGGAACTTTCAGTGGGTGGTGTTGTGAAGGGTTTGTGGGTTCTTCCTGCAAAAAACAACTACCTCAAGTGAAAGCATCTTCTTTTCACCAATATTATTGAAAAACATGAATTTTGGAAAGGAAGATGGGAGGGTGCATACCTGCCGGCGCTTGAAAAAATATTTCTTTAGGAATCGAATGTGGGGCATCGCTTTCATTCATCATGGTATACTAATGATGGTGCAACTTATGGTTTGCAGAATAGACCTTCTGATCTCCTGTTATGGACCTCCGAAGTTCTGGAAAAGGGCGATAAATATGGGATTATGGCCCTAATACTATTCATTTGTACTTGCTGAGTTTTGGGAGATCAGAGGTGATAGCAGAGCCTTTCTTGTCGTTGCGGTCAGCCTGTTTATCAGGGATTAGCAATATTATGCTGAGGTAGCTTCCATGACATCCTGCATTTCAATTTTTTCAGTTTGGTGATGTCGGGGGCCGTACAAATTAGGTTTGTACGGCCTCAAAGAGGATTTTTTCCCTAGATTGCGCGGGCAATCTAGGGAAAGAGGTGCCCCCCTTGTGCACATTTTCGAGGTACAACCACACGAAGGCGTGTTGTTCGTTCCTTTTTGCACACAAGGGCGCGCCTGTGAACGAAACAGGTGCACAAGGACAGTGTTTTTGAAAAAAATTGGGTTTTTTGTTGTCCCTTATGATGTTTCTCCTTTGTACTGATGGGTGCCTGTTGCTTAGCAGGTTTGTGTGGAGAGAAAAAGATTGGTCTGAGATTCGGACTGCTCTGGCTGCTGATGCTGGGGTGCATCGTTAGTTGGCAGCATGGGGCCTCCTGAAATTTGTTGAAAACGATTTCCTTCAGTCACAGGACTGATTGTTATGCTATATCATACAACATTGGTGCAGGAGGTGCAACATGTTTGTCCTGAGGGAGAAGAACTTAATTATCCGTCCATAGACGGATATTTATTTTGTGACCGGATTACTGCCTCAGGGTGAGGCGCTAAGGTATCCACTTCCTGTTGGACGAGTGAACGTGGATAGGTTCCAAAGGAGGCATTGCGGTGGTGCGCCTCTTACTAAGGGATGCATCAATATCACCTTAGTGACAGATGTGGTCGAGCAGTGTGCTCTGGCCATTATTGTGCGACTGACGGGGTCATTTCCGCCTCATCGGGCATCGGGCCCATAGGTGGGGGTTTTATGTCATTTGAGGAACAGGCATTTTTTTTATTGTTCCCACTTCTGTTTTGATGGTATGGTGTCGCAGCTGAACAGGGTCCAACGTGGATCTAAATCCTTTACATATGCTAGCATTTTGTGTAGCATTATGTATGAAAGGGTCGTGCTGCTGAGGCCCTTGGTGGCTGTGCCTATTGGGGGGCCGAGGGAGCCACGCATGAGGAGGTGGGCTCCTATGATGCCACGTGGCAGTGGTGACATGGTGGGTCATTATTCGAACAACACGATAGAGGCCTGGTTCAAGGCTAATCTGTAGATGTTTTTGCCATACCCTTATGTGGGGATGGAATTTCAGGGTGATCCAGATATTGGTCTCCCTTTCAGTTATGTTTGGGGTCCTGCAGGTACGTGCTATATTTCTGCATTTGTTTGATTTTTTTGTGTACTTGAGTGCTTTCTATTAACACTGAAATTATTTTGGTTACTCATGTAGATGTTGGAAAGGTGGGATGCCCAGTGGCTTGACTGGTGGGTCACGACCCTCTACCATGACCGCCAGGTGGTCGAGGAGGAGGTGTCGTAGGTGGACCGGGCAGGGGTGCCAGTGGACCTGGCGGGGATGGTGTTGTACCTTCTGGTGAGGGCAGTAGCTCAGATGCAGCTGAGAGAGCTCATGTGGATGTAGCTGAGGTGCGCATCGCAGTACTTACGGCTCAGGTGGAGGCTTTAAAGGATTTCCAGGGTTGAGTGGACCATTTGAATCAACAGATGCCTGCCCGAGGTTTCATGGATGACTTCGAGGAGGCATGGCTAGAGAAAGTGATGGCCTGCGAGAGGGACTACCGGCCTACTCTATGACAGGCAGCTATCGCGGTGGTGACAGCAGCTCTGGTGGTGGCACCAGGAGTAGTGGTGGGCCCAGGTTCTCCTCTTGAGGGGGTACCCCCTAGAGTAGATTTGTACACAGGGAAAATATGAGGATGCTTCCCTTATTTTTGATGACCGTTGTATTTTTGGGCTAGCCAATGGGCCAGTGATATTATTTTTGTACTATGATACACATATTTTTGATATATATATGAGAGATCTTTTTTGCGGCTCTTCATGGTGTGGTGTTTATTTTGGTTTATGAATTTTGTGTTATGCTGATGGATATACATGTTTTTGGCTTTTTATGTATGATGGTTTATTCGTGATGCATTCCAGTGTAGGATATTCTTAGCTATGCGATCAGCTATTTGGTTTTGATTCCTTGATACATGTGAGAATGTAATATAATCAAATTTTTTGCTTAATATTCTGGCACGCAAATATTTTCTAAATAGGTTTGTGTCTCTGGTTTCAAATGTTTGGTTTAATTGCGATACCATTAACTGGGAATATAGGTAGACATACATATGGTGGATGCCCTGATGGAGGGCCTCGCACATAAGTCCGATAACGGCATCATATTCTGCCTGATTGTTGGTTGTTGATCCGATGCACACACCGTTTGAACAAAGTGGTGATTGGTCAGGGTAGTAGATGACCCAGGCAGCTACAGTTAAGTTTTGAGACCATCGTGATGCTCCGTCAACAAATCTGAAATAGGGTTCAAGTTGGTGATCCATGGTGATATTTTGAGCGCGTTTAGGTTTTTTGGGTCAAAAATATTTTGGTATTGGAATTTTTGTGTACTCTAACTCTAGGGGATAAGGGCTACAGGGGCCCTTATGGGTAGAACTTCTTGAGGTAAAGGCTGTTAACGGGGTTAGTGAGGTAAGTCCCGTCTGGTTCCTTCAAGATGTATGCCCCCTGCCGGAGGAAATGTTTGATGATATAGGGCCTTTCCACAGGTTTTCGAACTTTCCTGGCCCTAAGGCATCTTTTGCGACATCATAACGAAGGAGTAGCTCTCCTTCGATAAATGAGCGAGGGATGATGTGGCGGTCGAATGATGATTTTACCCTTTTCTTATGGACCTCATTGTGTTGCAGTGATTGTCGCCTGTTTTCGTCAACTAACTCTAGTTATACGAGGCATTGTTCTAGAGGTTTGGTGTCATCAAGGAGTTAAATGGCAGTATGAAAGCTTTGGATTTCATGGAAATCTATGCAAAGGCGTAAGGAGCCTTGGTCTTTTGTGACATGAATCAACTAGAATTCCTATGACGAGGAGGTTGTTGAAATCCAGTTTTGGGCGTGCGATGACACAAGTTGTATGTGATGAATTGTGTCGATGGCATGCAGTGGGGGAAGGATCTCTGAAATGGAGTCTTGTCTGAGTCGATGGCTGGCTTTCCCGCTAGGATAGTCAATTCCCGGTAGGTGAAATTTGTTTTTATCATAGAGGTGCCTGAACGCTTTTAGCAGCGGGCATTCGTCTGGCTTGTGATTATGACTGGTGCAAATGGTGCAAGGTATCACAACACTGACATAGTAGATAGTGTGAGAATCTACACTACTCGATGTTTGATATGTGGACGCTTGGAAAGGGTTGGTTGCAGACCAGGTTGTCTTTTGTTTCCATTTTTGCATCGTAGGTTGAAACTTGCCTACCTTTTTGGTGGGTGGTTGAATTAATGCCGCTCTAGCTACTCTTAGCTTGGGGAAATGTGTGCACTTAAATGTATGATGAAAGTGTGAGAAAATTTGGCAGTAAGTGTGTGTGATATTCTCTTAATTAGAGATAAGTTTTTGAGGGAGAGGCGAGATTATGTGGAGACTATTTACAAGGGGTTTGAGTTCTTTGCATTGGTTAATCCAGTGATCATTTAGATCGCATAGGCCACATGTTATCCTAGGCTTGGTCTGAGGTCTACGTGCTTGGTGTGTGGTCTTATTAGGCTTGACACACCATTGCGGTGGTGGGGACATTGAGCCAGCGACATATCTTATGCCATTCTTGGAGATCGCTCGTCCTCTTTTCTACAGCATTAATCATGTCGATAGTGGGAAGGATTCGTGATACATAAGTATAATGTCATTCATAATGATCACCCTGACATATCATGAAAAATGTCCGTGATATGGGGGTCCCATTGTGCTTGGTCTGAGGACGAGCAGGGTACCATCGTCGCAATGCTGCTAAGTCAGGGCAGTGGGCTACTATATGATCTGTTTGCTTGCATAATGTGCATGTGAGTGGGTTTCATGAAGTGCCTGTAGGGGTAACTATGGGTTCCATGCTAGGCTATTCTTTGCCTGACAAGAACATGATCGACCCGCTCATCTCCTCTGCTTGGGTCATGGAGCTACCGACGGATTTGGCATCCATATCGTATTCTTGGGAAAGATGAACTATGGCTGAGCGGAGGCTAGAAAGAGCTAGCTGGAAGAGAGGTATGTAGTGAAAATCCTCAAATAAGTGATTGTTGGCACATAAAAGGCATGTGAAATGGGTTGCTCGTAGCCCCACATAGTAAACTCTTTCGATTGGATACCATCTGTGGATGAGTTCCACTATGGCACACTCTTCAAGGTAGTGGCCACGTTCATCTTATAGCATGCAACATATGATGGGCATTACTAGGGGGCGCTCTACGTATCAGTGCTCCTCTTGTAAGTATAGGATGGTACGAAGCTCCTCATTGATAGACTGGGTAGAGGGATCTTCTTGATAGGATCGCTCGATCGCATGTAAGGCATCCCTATACCGTAGTATTTCTGGAAAATGGTGGATATAATGCCCATAGGTGTCACAGAGGGCACATGCGTGATTGGTACGTAGTGGTTTTCCTATACTTTTGGTGGCAAGTTCCTTTTTATGGGAATGCCATTTTGAGGTGCCTGCCTCGCAACCGAGGAGTGGTTTTAACTCGTCCAACTCTGAGCATATGTGAGTAGGGTGTCCTGTGACATCACATATAGTGCAGGCTAATGACTCCCTCTGCATGGTGGGGGTCACCATTTTCTTTCCTTTCTTGGCGATTTTATTTATCGTGGTCCCCAGTTTCGCAGTGGAGGGTAGTTTCGATTACTACTTGGGTAGATTGGGGCTCCTCGGGACTGGGGAGTTTTAGCCCAAACACAGTAATGTTGGTAACTGGCGTTTCTGGAGGGGGAATGAGATACCACATTGGGAACACCAATGATATATTGGGTAATACCAGTGTTGCCAAGACCCTCTGGGAGGTGAAGCCAGGAGGTGGGTAGAGGAAAGGAGTTTGGGAGGCGGCATAGACTATGGAGGCTGCAGTAGTTGATGCCTCGGTGTCGTTACTGCTTGAGTCTGTGTCCTGACTAACCTTGGTGCTTGATGTGGACATCATGCATACAGGGGCCCCTATGGCATCGGGCGATACCTCAGGGATAATAGGAGGATCTCCTACGAATGACCGTAGGATGGACGACGGTTTGAATTGGCCAGGGCCATATTCTTGATATTGTAAAAGACCATTTTTGGCTGTATCTACATAGGGTATAACCATATCTGTGTTGGTCAAGGGATGCTTTTCTGTGTGCGTTAGCTGGTCTACTGTGATTATGCAATCCTTGTGGGGGAACATCATAATGCGGAAAATGGAGGATGCTATGGTAGACATGGCGTACATGCAACTCCGCCCAAGGAGTATATTGTAATCCAAGTGAGCGTCCAAGACTTCAATGTCTATGTGGACCATTTTTCCAGCTAAGTAGACTAGTACATTTTGGAAGAGACCAACGGGGGTCGTGGGATGACCGTCGTATGCTCTGAGTGTGATGACGGAAGGTTTGAGTTTAGGGGCTCCAAACTTATGCCATACATTTTTCGACATGATGCATGTGGATGCACCCTCGTCAATGACACATCAGTGAATGGTGATATTTTGTACCGATATTGGTATCTGGAAGGCGACCATGGAGGGAAGCCTAGGGGTGGCTTCATCTAAGTCAAAAGCCATCATGCGCGTGTCGGCAGGGTCGACGGCGCCTAATGCAGAAAGTAGGGCTTTCCATTGCTTCGGGCATGACTGCAGTACCTCCAAAGCAGACATAGTAGCAGGTGATTGGGCTAAATCATCTACGATGCTATAATTATGGGCTGCTTTGGAGTAGTTACCTGCTCACCTATTAGGCCCTTTAACCATTTTTGGCAATGGTTCCAAAGGAATATTTGGAATGGTTAAAGGTGTAGTTGGCGCGCTCGTACTAGCCCCTAACATACTGGTGTCTAGTGGGGTGTTGTAGCTGCGATTCCGAGTTTGGAAAAACATTTCTTCCCCAGCCATGTAAATTTCATGGTTTTTTTTCCTAGAATCGTTGGAGTTTTGCTACTGAGTGCTGACCGTTCCTTGATGGGGGAAGGGTTCTTGCATAACCGTAGTTGTCTAGGAAGATCCTCCTTGTCCTCAGTTACTCTGAAGCTTTTTAAGTTCAGGGAGTTCAGGAAAGTGGTGAGTATAGTGCCCGTACTCACCACATATTGAACATGAATGATTTTTTTCGTAGAGGTGGCCTTTTGCCTTGCTTTTGGGCATTTCTTGGCTCCTGGTTTTGATTCTGGTTAAATTTGCCTCCAGCCTGGGATCGCAGTGGGCGTTTTTGGTTGATACCCCCCTATCCAGGGTTCCCTTTGGTTTTTTTTTTATCTTTATTTTAACCATGTTAGGAGGGTAATTCTCCTGATCATACTGGTGTGGTTGATTTTGGGATAGCTGCACAAAGTTCACCTGTGCATTGTTTTGCGTCGGTGGGTTATGTGCTTGGGACTGAGCATACTACTATCCCTTATTTTCACCTGGCCGTTGGGGGGGAGTTCTTCCGTCAATTTTTCTTCTTGCGTACTGGGTCCTTTCAGCCGGAGGGTAAGGTCCTTCTTGGTGATACGCTGGCGCCCTATTAGTCAAATTTTGCTGCTGCATATGATGACTTTGAAATATGGGTTGAGACATGTTCTGGGTAGACCCATGTGTGTAACCGAGATTCTGACTGCTGCTCCCTAGGTACCCTTGGGTCATTGACCCATTAAGTCAGTTTTCAAAGTTCGACGTGCCAGGTAATTCTTGGTAAGATTGCAGGTGCGGGGTGTTGGGCAGGATATTGTATATGTATCCTGATTGTGTGTAGATCAGTTCAAGTTATTTGGCTTTACTGATTGCATCCTCTTTGGATGTGGGGTTACGTTGCACCACATCCTTTGAAATCTCCACTGTCAGAGTTTTCAAGAATAAATCTAAAAGGACTCGGTCGTCGAGTTGTGCTTTGCATAAAATGCAACGCCGTCTCCACTCATGGAGATGTTCTGAAATATGGGTAGAGGGGGATTGTTTGAAATGATTCAGTAACTCCATTCCCGAATCATGGTGAATGGGTAACTGAAATTATGTGAGGAACGCAGTAGCGAGGGCACTAAAGGTTCTATGTGAAGGAGGAGGTTGCTCCACGTACCATTTCACGGCCACTCCTGTGAGAGTGTGTTGAAATTGTTTCAACCGAATAGTATCGTCGATGATGCTATTCAATAAGCACCATAGGTGAAAAATAATTATATGATTTCCTGGGTCTTCTGCTTGCTTGCCTTCAAACTTTGGTATGTTTGAAGAGAGCTTCGTGGGCATGGGAGGCCAATTGGGGTTGTGTGCAATGGGGTCATTGGTGAGCTTGGTTAAATCTGGTAGATTTAATGCCGCTAAGAAGGGTGATTGAGAGGTTGATGCCATGGAAACATGTGAAGACACGAAGTTTTGGTTAGACCGAGGGTGAGTCTGTGACGTACCCTGTTGTGAATTCAGATGGCTTCTCGTATGGGATGCACTCTTCTACCCCCCAGGGGACGAGGGGGGAGTGGTGTTCGCTGTGGTGTTGGGAGACCGACTAGGGTTCCCAACTAAGGTTGCTCCAAGAAAGGAGGACCCAACCACTATGGAAATGTTCCGTCTTTGATGCCTAAATGACGAAAGACCTGGAACCCCTCTCGGTAAAGGGGGGAGGTCCAAAAGATGCCTGGACCAACGAGGTTCCATTGGAATAGTTTGAGTGTCGACCAGGTTAGGTTTTGGAATTTTTTTTTGAGGGGATCGAGTCTTTGATGATGAAAAATTTATGGCCACATACATAAAACAAAGCAAAAATGAAATTAATTTTCCTTAACTTAATCTATGTGATCAATCAAGAAATTTTATTTTTTTTTGTTTGCGCGTGATACTAAAAATCCTGGAAGACTTAAGAAATCCTCACACACTCAAAAGTAATTGGGCCTTGAGAGTATTTCTTGCGATTGCTGGCACAACGTCCCAAAAGAGCTAGCGACGCCCCTAGTCAGCCGAAGAGAATCAACCAAGGTAAGGGTAGAGGGTCTGGTGCTTGCCTGCACTGTCACCTATAGGGTAAAGGATGCCCTAGTTTTGGCCGCTAAGAACCACCATCCCACGTGAGAATTCAAGTCTTGGGCTTCTTGGTAGTCAGCTAACAGTACCGAGTATTAGCTGGGTCAGGTAGCCCCAACTGATACTGCACGCACTACGCCTAAGCCTAACCCCCTCTGAATTGGGTCTCTGCCGCGCTTGGATTTTCTTTTCTGTGGGATGATAGGTGGATTTTAAAGCTCCCTAAAAACACAAATTATATGTTTCAAATGTGAAGCATGATCAAGGCAGCTTATTGGATGCCTAACCCCTTGACCCTAACTTAATCTATAATTTCTCTTGTGGCCCCTGTGGGGAAAAATAAGTGAGTTAATTTAAGCTATTTTTAGGTGGCTTTCTTTCCTTAGTGGGTGAATGTGTGTGAGCGTATGGTGAACAATATCATAATTTGAACATATGGATATTGGTGATCCTTTACAAAATTCCCCTAATTAAACTATGTGACGTTGTTCCTTGCTCAAATAGAAAGCATTTGCGGATAATGGTCCACTTCCAAAACCTCCTAGTTAGTCTATGTGAGTAACTAAAGGGAGATGGCGAATCAGAAATGTAGAGTGTTCATATGCTTGTATAGGGTCACAAAATGGTGCAAAGAAAACATAGATTACTTGCTCTAATTGGTGATTCAATCCTAGTCCTGCAATTTCCTAAATGCAAAAATTGAATTTAAACTGAACAATTTCTACACTAGCTTATGCATGTGTGGTCCCGAGCCACCTACTTGGACTAGTTAAACTAAGTGTGCATACCATAATTTGCAAAAAACATAAATTTTTCGGAAAGCAATGGTTAATTCGTCCCCTACTTAAGCTATGTGAACACTTTTTGCAAAAACCAACTTAAATGAAAACTAACTAAATGCCTACAAAAAGAAGCAAAAAATCAGTTCTCAGAAGCTATGGGGTATCAACATAGGTGTTGGAAAATACATTAGGGGCTTCCCAACACACTTACAAGCAGAAAAAATGCAAAAAATAGGGAGAAAAAAATCTCTATGCAATTTGTGTGCAAAAACCCCTGATAGGTGTGCTTTCCTGCGCGCAGGTCACTCCTGAACGCGCGTAAAAACCCCTGACATGTGCACTTTCCCACGCGTAGGTCACTCTTGAATGCACACAATGTGCTTCTGTGTGAAAAAAATGCGCGCAAAAGTCCTACAAGTAAAATATTAGGAGCTGCCTTCTTCAGTTTGTCACTTTAGTGAATCTAGGGACTGCAAGATGAGTAAGAGGACTGTCAGCTCCACTCTAGCATAGACTAAGGGTCTCCTGAAAAATATGGCACAACCACATAAAATTGAAACATGTCAGTGGAGTCACCAATCCTATTGTGGTGGATTTGACACACGGGTGTATGAAATCACATGAGCTTAGAGAGTGTGGTCTACTCTCTAAACTATTAGTAACATGCAGTATGTGGGGGGAGCTCAAAAGCATAAAACTTAAATGAAATAATATGCTGAAGTATGCTCTGGTTAAAAAACTAAAACTAAAAACACAAAAGAAGCTATATAGAGACTTCCAAATAGTAATAATGCAAACGATGGCCTCTTCTTATTGAATGCTTGGAATAAAAGAAAATCTTACCCACTTGCCAAAGGGCCCCTAGGAAATGGCTCTAGGTCCCGATGCAAGGATGTTTGTCTTTCAAGTTCTGCCTTCTGACGCAGTCTAACTCTCTCTCTCTCTCTCTCTCTGCTGTGGTGGACTAAGATGTTAGGTGGCCAACTATCGAGTCCTCTTTAGCTCCAGCTCCTTGGGTCAAACACAATGCTTGTGTTACTTGGGAAACTTTGGCCAGCATAACATTGTGATCACCATTTTTTAATCTCTTGGTGGGTTTATATATGTGAGCTTCAAAACCTCCTTTCCTCCCTTGGTACATGATGGATGGTGACCCAAGGGAGAGGTGTGATTCCATTGTGTGCTCAAATATTCTTTTGTGTGCTCACATAATGTCTAAGGAGGTGCTTGTGGCTGTCCTTAGGCGGCTTTCACATAAGGAGTAACTGTCCTTTGCTTGTAGTGGTCCAAGAAAGTGACCTTTTTTTTCCATTTCCAGGAATTGACATTAATTTATGTCATCTTCTACTGTATGATTTTCTAGTGTTAAAAATCACTTTGATACATGTAGAGGATGTGCGATGGGAAAGTTTGCTAAATCCCCTTTTCCCAGCTGTGACAACAAAGCAACTGGGATAATTGATTTGATTCATTCCGATGTGAGCGTTCAGATGTCTCATGTTTCCTTGAGTGCATATGAGTATTATGTTTTATTCATTGATGATCACTCTAAGAGGACTGGATTTATTTCTTGAAGACAAAGAGTGAGGTTTTCAAGTGGTTTTAGGAGTTCAGAGCTCTTGTGGAGACTTAGACAGGTTGGAAGATCAAGTCCCTGAGGTCGGAAAATGGAGAGTACACCCTTGGTGAGTTTTTTCATTATTGTGTGGAGGCATGCATTAGGAGGGAGTTCACCATTCCTTACAACCCCCAGCAGAACGGGGTTGCAGAGAGGAAGAACAAATCCGTCGGAGGGGCTACCAAAGATGTGTTACATGATCAGGGGTTACCATTGTTTTTGTGGGCAGAGGCCTGCAACGCTGTTGTATATTTGCAGAATAGGAGTCTGCATCGTGCTTTGGGGCATGTGACTCCGGAGGAGGCTTTTTCTGGGAAGAAGCCTGATGTTGGTCATATTTGTATCTTTGGGTGTATTTCATACTCCTATGTACCCAAGGAGAGGAGGACCAAGCTAGAGCCCACTGCAGAGAAGAGTGTCTTTGTGGGCTACAATGAGACTTCAAAGGCCTTTTAGATTTATATTCCTGCACAGTGGAGAGTTTTTTTCAGGAAGGATGTGAAGTTTGAGGAGGACAAGGCTTTCAAGAGGTCATGGGAGTTAGAGTATCTGGATCAGCCAAAACCTCAGGAGCAGCTGAGTTAGTCGCAGGGATCAGGAGGATCCAAAGGTACATCGATTATGGTATCAGGTCTGTCAGTGAGTAGTGGCTCACAGAGCTAGAGGGGTGGTGCTTCGGGCAGCATGCAGAGAAGTTCACTAGGTTGTCCATTGATGGACAGGTCACATGGTACTTTAGCATCTACAGGTTCAGGTTTAGGCAGGAGGACAACAGACAAACAGTCAGGAGTTCAAGCTCCTGATGATGAGGAGGAAGAGTTTCATTCTTCAGTGGGAGAAGTGTGCTCAGGGAAGAGGAAGCCCAAGTGGCTTCAGGATACCTTGAGAGAGGCCACATCTTTTTTTAGGCCTAAGAGGCCGGTTAGAGAGAGAATACCACCTGATAGGTTCTATAGCTATATGGCAATGGTTTCCAACATCCTTGACTTTGAGCCTTCTAGCTATGAGGAGGAAGCTAGCTAGCAGGTCTGGAGAGAGGCCATGTAGGAGGATTATTATTCTATCATGAAAAATGATGTTTAGGAGGTGGTGCCGAGGCTTGAGGGAAAATCCGTGGTTACTTCCAGATGGCTTTAAAAGGTAAAGCATGCTGCAGATGGAAGCATTGAGAAATTAAAAGCAAGGTTTGTGGCTAGAGGGTTCTCCCAGGTAGAGGGAGTTGATTATGAGGAGACCTTCACTTCCTTGGCTCAATATACTTCGATTCACTACATCATATCGATAGCAGCAGAGATGGGTTGGAAGATCCACCAGATGGATGTGAAGACCACATTTCTCAATGGCTTCATACAAGAGGAGGTGTACATTGAGAAGCCACAGGGATTTGAGGTGCATGGGAAGGAGTCCCATGTGTGTAGGCTGAACAAGGCACTTTATGGCCTGAAGAAAGCTCCCAGAGCTTGGTACTCCAGGATAGATACATACTTGCAAAAGATGGGTTTCAAAAAGAGTGAGGCAGATCCGAACCTTTACTTTATTTTGATAGGTGAGCAGCCTCTCATTCTGGTGTTGTATGTGGATGACTTGGTCATTAGGGTGCAGAGAGACTCATAGAGCACTGCAAGATTGCGTCAGAGTTTGAGATGAAGGACATTGGCTTGATGCATTAATTTTTGGGTTTGGAGGTGTGGCAAGTGTTGGAAATACTGAGAGGGGGGTTGAATCAATATTTCTTTCAATTAGAGAATTAGTTAATATTAAATTATTATCAGTGTTTGTACAATGATAGCAACAAACAAGAGGAAAAAAATGCACACAATTTTAAGGTGGAAACCCACTCCGGGACAAAAACCACCTAATGCTTTTCTAATAATTATTTTTAACTCCAATTGAAAATAAAGCTCCAACTTCCTAGAATCTAGAAAAGCATTCTTCTCCAGCTCCCACTGGATGGACGCTCCAACACCCGAGATTCTTCAGTAGTCACTAAATGGATGCCCCAACACCAAATGAGCTTCAACTCACCCTAGCACCACCCTACCACCCTATACAAGAATAAAAGAAGAATGGACTCCCGTACCAGGGAAAATGGTCCACTTTACAATGATATAGAATGATGTAGAAGAAGAAGATATACTAGACCATAACCCCAACTTTGACACAACCACCTAATGATGATCCTAGACCTCCCAACACTTCTTCTTCAACCCTTGGCAGATAGACACTAGTACAATTTGTACAATAATGTATTTACAATTACTAAGTACAATGATTGTATGCAGTGCTGCCCACTTGAAGACTTCATATGATGAACTTCTTGCTGCTGTTATGCACCTTGGTTGTTGCTCTTGTCATGCTACCCTCTGCTGCACCTTGTTTTTCTTTTATGCCATAGAAAGTCTGGTCCTTTGTAATCCTTGACAACACATGAGCTAGCTGTTTCTTGCCTTCTAGGAGCTCGATATTGAATCTGGTGTATCTCTGTTATTTCAGATCCTCAATATCTGATTTTCAGTCATATATTAGTCCTCTAAGTCTTCTTTCCAATGCCACAGGTTTGACCCAATTTGGATTCTTCAAGAGAGAGTTATACCGAATTTCTCACACTGCCCTAATTATGGACTGTTTCAGCAAAGCGCACTTGTACGGCACACCACGTGTCACTGTTTTATTTATTTGCTTCTGAAATTAATAGAGAAAAAATCAAATACTGTGAAATATCCGTCACTTTTTATGGCATTCCAATATGATACTCAGAGAGAGAGTTATGACAAATTTACCAAGGTCACTTCTTTGAGATGAATTTCAGGAGCCTGCAAAAACCCTTACTTCCACAGATCATATCTCCAAAAATATTGCGTAGCTTGATCTAAAATTTTTACTGCAACTTCCTCAGGATTTCGGCTTCACCTCATAAAAATTTCAGCTTCTGAGCCTTCGTAGAAAAAACGATAGAGCGAAAATTCCACAATGACCTGTTTCAGATGGCCGAATCCTTTACCTAAGGAGGAAATGAAGATCACAATATATATGAATGCTTAAGTTGAGAGGGGCTTCAACAAGTGAACATGGGAAGGATCTTAGGAGCTTAAAAAATATTAATTATGAATTTTCAATGACCCATGCCCCAACCCCATGGGGTTTTAGCCCACTAACTGGGGGTACAAAATTCAAACATGAATATCTCTCAAACCATGAATAATTACATGGCGTGCCATATATCAACGGAAACATCTCGAAAAGTAGAAACCATCAAAAGAATTATTGACACAGAATATTTTAATTTTTTAGGTAAAAATTCCCATGCAATATTGGGTTAGTCCCTAGTGCTGCTTGGGTTGACATCAACGACAACTGCTGATCAACATTATCCCCCTTTGGCATTGATGGCAACACAAGTACTCCCCCTGTGATCATGACACCTCTTCCTTCAACATTCTCTCCCCCTTTGACAGCAATGGCAAAGGGTATCTCCCCTTGAAACACAACCATCCTGCAGACTTGTACACACTTCCACTCCCGATGACACATAATCCTCATGCAGACGTATACACACTTCCACTCCCGCTTTATATTCTTGAAAAAGGAAAATCTAATGAGAACTTGGGAGAATCCCAAGCTTTTGTCGAAGATATTCAAATGCTTCACGAGGTAAAGGTTTAGTGAAGATATCAGCAATTTTTTCTTTTGTACAAACATACTCAAATTTGATATTCTTTTCAGCGACTTGTTCTCTAGAAAAATGATATTTGATTGGAATGTGTTTTTTTTTTTAATGCATGACAGGATTCTTGGAGATGCTGATGGCACTGGTGTTGTCACAGAATATGGCAATAGGCTCACTGAATTGTACTTGAAGATCTTGCAAAGTTTGTTTCATCCAAAGGACTTGAGTACAACATAATGCTACTGCAATGTATTCTGCTTCCGTTGTAGATAACGAGATTGAAGTTTGCTTTTTGCTCAACCATGATAGGAGACAACCACCTAGATATAATGCTGCTCCACTAGTACTCTTATGATCATCAACGCTTCCTACCCAATCTGCATCTGTAAAGGCTTGAATAATGAGATTGTTACCCTTGGGATACCACAAGCCATATTCTTCTATGCCCTTTAGATATCGAAGAGTTCTTTTGATGGCAATAATATGTGATTCTTTTGGTGCTTCTTAGAATCTTGCTACTTGTCCAACTGCTTGCATAGCATCTGGCCGAGAGGCTGTTACATATAGAAGACTACCAATCATAGATCTGTACAAATTCTTATCCGCATCCTTAGATGAGTCGTCTATGCTCAATTTTCAACCTGTTACCATTGGAGTAAGGACGGGTTTGCAATCTTCCATTTTGAATTTCTTGAGCATTTCCTTGATGTACTTGGCTTGACATATAAATATTCCTTTCTCTTGCTGAGATATTTGAAGCCCTAAGAAGTATTTCAACTCACCAAGTAAAGGCATCTCAAACTCACTTTGCATCTTTGTAGAAAATTTCTTACTTAGTCGATCATCATTGCTACCAAATATTATATCGTCCACATATACCTCAACAATTGTTAAATTATCTTTATCTATTTGTACATAAATATTGCTATCAACAGTACCTTTCTTGAACCCTTGTTGATGTAGATATCCATCAATATGAGCATACCATGCTCTGGGAGCCTGCTTGAGACCATATAGAGCCTTCTTTAACCTGTAGACATAGTCTTATTTTTGTGATAGTAGAAAACCTTCAGGTTGTTCGATGTAAACTTCTTCTTCTAATTCTCCATTCAGAAATGCAGACTTAACATCCATTTGGTAGACTTTACCTTTTCGAATGCTGCATAGCAGAAATGACTGATGGTTTCCATTTTGGCAATCGCAAATGTTTCGTCGAAATCAATTCCTTCCACTTGTGCATAGCCTTTGCAAACCAATCTTGCTTTGTTTCTGGTAACCTGCTCATCTTCATTCAATTTGTTCCTGAACACCCATTTAGTCCCAATGACATTTTTATCTTTTTGTCGTGGAACTAATTCCCAGGTGTTATTCTTCTCAATTTGATCAAATTATTCATTCATAGCTGCTACCCAATGTTCATTTTGGCTGGCTTCCTCAAAACTACTAGGCTCAAAGGTTGCTAGAAAAGCAACGTGAGCTTGTTGTAATGAACGAAGTTGTCGACCTTCATTTATGTCACCAATGATTTGATTTGATGGATGGTTCTTTTGAATCCACTCTTTTGTTCTCCTTGGAGGAGCTTCTTGTTGTTGTTCTGGTATATCTTGATGATCATTGTTTAGTTCTTCCTCGTTGATAGTTGCTTCTTGTTCTACAATTTTATCTGTGTCTTTTTCAGCCCCTGTCTCAAGTTTCAAAGATTCTAGATCCTCATCATTACTCGCTAGAACACCATCTTCGTCAAATGTAACATTTATGCTCTCCACTATCTGTTTTCGTCTTAGATTATAACGTTTATAGGCCTTTATTTTGTGTGAGTAACCAACAAAGATACCTTCATCAACACGTGATTCAAGCTTACCCAAATTTTGATCTTCTCTTTTGATATAACATTTGCTTCCGAAGATTCTGAAATATTTTACATTAGATGGTTTTCCTTTCCATAATTCATATGGAGTCTTGTTGCAATTATTTCTGAGAAGACTTCGGTTGATAATGAAGACTGTCGTATCAATTGCTTGAACCCAGAATTTTTCATCCAATTTTGAGTCCTTCAACATTGTTCTACCCATTTCCTGTACATTTCTATTCTTTCTTTCAGAAACTCCATTTTGCTGAGGTGTTTGTGCTGTTGAAAATTCCCTTTTTATTTGATTTTCGTCATAGTATTGTTGAAATAATTTGGAAGTGAATTCTCCACCATTATCTGATATTAAACACTTTATTTTCAAATCAGTTTCATTTTCAACCAACTCCTTGTCGATGTTAAAGCACTCAAATGCTTTAGATTTTTTCTTTAGGAAACTGACGGTTGTCATCCTGGTATAGTCATCTATCATCAACATGAAATATAATTATTTGTCTAAGCCTTTTGTTCTCACAGGACCACATAGATCAGTATGTATCAATTCCAATGGATGTGATGAAAAGTGTTCTTTTGTTTTAAATTGGACTTTTGTCTACTTTCCATGCCGACATGCCTCACATAGTGCGTTGGAAGGTTTTGATATTTTCGGCATTTCTCATACTGCTTCCTTTTTGCTTATCCTGACAAGATTTTCAAAGTTTATGTGACCCATTTGTTTGTGCCATAAACAAATTTCATCTTCTTTAGCTAGTAGACATGCTTTAGTTGCTTCATCCAGAACATATATTTCATTTGGAGCTCGACTTGCTGTAGCCACAATTTTACCATACCCGCCTTTCTTGATTTCACGTTTTGTGGAGTTGAATAGCATTGTGTGTCCTTGATCACACATTTGTCCAACACTGAGCAGATTGTGATTCATGTTTTTGACCAATAGAACATTCTTGGCTATAACATATTTGCTTCCAAGAGTGACAATACCTGATCCTATAACATTTGAAGATCCATCATTTCCAAAGGATATGGTTCCATCCTTCTTCTCTTTCAGAGATACAAATTTTCTTCTTCCATGTTTGTTCATTCTGTGGCTTCGAAGATTCTTCTGGAGGATTTTCAAGTCTACAGTCTCTGGCTATGTGTCCAAAGTTCTGACATTTGTAACATTCCATATTATTTCTTAAATTTTCAAATCTATTGATGTTTCGTTGAGCCCTGGGAGGTTCATATTTGAAGAATCTCTTGAAATTGTATTAGTTCATAGAGTACGTGCGACATTCTACAGCTTTATGACCAAATTTTCCACATGAATAACAATAGCCATGAAAAATATGTTGGTACCTAGATGAAAATCTTCATCGAGGAATCGTCTTCCAAGGATGTGCTTGCGAATCTTGTCTAATGAAGTCTTCATGTATGTTAGATCTCATAGGTTCATTGTATTTTGTTGTAGAAGGTCCTGCTTCTTCTTCTTTGTAACTGAGGCCAGTTTTGTCGTTGTAATATCGTTGATTGTTGATGAGTTCTTCCAATTCCCTTGAGCTGTTGGTATATTTTTGGACAGTTTTTCCTTTCTTCACTTCCTTACGTAGCGAGACTACTTCAGATTCTAATGCTTCCCTTTCTTTGTTGCTTTCTTCCAACTTCTTTTGAAGTGACTCTTTAATACATTTGTGTTATTCAACCTCAATTTTGAGACCTTGAACTTTTTATTCAAGAGTGTTGGAACAGATTTTCTCAGCATTGAGCTCTTTTATAAGCTTGATTGCATCCTCATAAAATTCTTCTATGGTCAACTCTTATTCTTCATTGTTTGATACTTCTTGTTTATTGTGCTTGGCCATAAACAATACTTTGTCATTGGCTTCTTCTTTGCTGTCATTTTCTTCATCGGATGATGAGCTATCTTATTTATAGAGAAAGTTCCTTTTGTATCCTTGCTTGTTGAATTTCTTGAAGCCTTTCTTTCTTTTTGAGTTGCCATTACTTTTGTTTGGACATTTTGCTGCAAAATTACCAACCTCATTACAGCTGAAACATATCAATGGAAGTTTACCTTTGAATTGAACCTTACCAATTTGTAGTTTTCTCATGAAGTAAGCATATTCTTCATCTGAAAGACCTTCTTCATCATCTCCCTTTTCTTCACACTTGCAGGTGCATGTCTTTTCAATTGAAGGTTGTTTATCCTTATTGGTTTTCTTAGATGCAACGAACACAGTTTCTAGATGTGAAGTACCCTCTTCTTCATCAAGTCTCATTTCATATGCTATGAGGACTCCATGTAATTCCTCTTTGCTGAGTTTTTCCAAATTTAAACTATATTCTAAGATCGATACCTTTGGGTTGAATCTCCCTGGTAACATTCTAAGAATCTTCCGTATAATAGTCTTCTCATAAACTGTCTCTCCCAATCCTTCCAGAGTATTGGTTATTTCATCAACATATTGAAAGTATGCAGCAATGTTGCAATCTTCTTTCATTCTGAGTTTCTCAAATTTTTCTCTATAGATTTGAAGCTTTAGATTCCCAATATTTCATGGGAATTTTTAGCTACCAAATTAATATATTTTGGTTCAATAATTCTTTTTATGGTTTCTACTTGTCGAGATGTTTCCGTTGATATATGGCACACCATGTAATTCTTCACGGTTTGAGAGATATTCATGTTTGAAGTTTGTACCCCCAGTTAGTGGGCTAAAACCCCATGGGGTTGGGGCATGGGTCATTGAAAATTCATAATTAATATTTTTAATGACCCATGCCCCAAACCCATGGGGTTTTAGCCCACTAACTGGGGGTACAAACTTCAAACATGAATATATCTCAAACCATGAAGAATTACATGGCGTGCCATATATGAACGGAAAAATATTGACAAGTAGAAACCATCAAAAGCATTATTGACCGAGAATATATTAATTTGGTAGGTAAAAATTCCCATGCAATATTAGGTTAGTCCCTGGTGCTGCTTGGGTTGACATCAATGACAACCGCTAATCAACAACAAGAGGAGGGGCATTTCTTCCTTGGGCAGGGAAGTATATTGTGGACATCCTTGGCAGATTCCACATGGAGGATTGTAGACCCATGTCGACACCGATGATCACCAACTGGAAGAAGCTTCATGCATAAGATTTCAAGTTGGTGGACCCCACATTGTATAGACAGCTGATTGGTTCCTTGATGCATTTGGTCAACACTATAATAGATATATATTTTGCAGTCACGATGAGCCAGTTCATCTATGAGCCCAGGAGGGTGCACTGGGTTGCTGCAAAACAAATTTTGCAGTACTTGCAGGGGACAATACTTGCAGGGGACAATGGATTATGGTCTAGATTATAGGTAGAAGGATGGAGTGAGATTGGCAGGTTACACTAGTTCTGATTGGGCAAGTTGTGCTTCTGATAAGAAGAGCACTTCAAGGTGTTTTTTTTGGGTTGGGTTCGGCAGTGGTGTCGTGGTTCAGCTGGAAGCAGTAGTTAGTAGCATTGAGTTCAGAGGAAGCAGAGTACATGGCAACCAATCTAGCTAGTTTTGAGGCCATCTGACTTCGCAAGATGTTGTTTGGCTTATTTGGTTAGCTGTTGAGACCTTCAGTGATATACTATGATAATCAGAGTTGCATTAAACTCACGGAGAATCCAATATTTCATGACAGGTCAAAGCATATCAGCATCAGATATCACTTCATCAGAGACTATATCAGAAGGCAGCTGTGAAGCTTGAGTATATTCTCACTGATGAGCAGGTTGCAGATATTCTTACCAAAGCCTTACCACGGGACAAGCATGTCTACTTCAGAGACAAGATGGGTGTGGTGAGGAACACCTTCCTCGGTAAGAGGGAGTGTTGAAATTTGGTTACCGAAGGATAGGTGGTTCCCTGAGGCTTTGATCTTTGGCCTAGGGAAAGTGTCCAAAAGAATTTAATTTTTCTTCTAAAGTGACTTTATAAAGTTATAAATTCAAATCTAATTTAAAAGTGACTTTAAATGATAAAGTTACTAAAGTCTAATTTTAAAGTGACTTTAATAAAGTCGATGTGAAATTAGAAAGGAAAAGTGACTTTGGAAATAAAAGACTAAGTGGGTCTTTATTAAAGTGGGGTTAATTAAAAAATAGAAAGTGAGATTTAAATGAGCATTTAATCTCAGCCCTAGATCTAAAGCTATCTCAGCCATTAGATTTAGGGATTCCCCAAAAGTCACTTAGGGTTAGGTTAAAGGAGGAAAAGGAGGGAAAAGTTCATTCATTCTTTCATGAGTAGATTGAGAGAGGAGGAGAAAGCTGAAGAGAAATTTCTGAGCAGAGGGAGAGCAACAAAAGAGACACAACAAATTTAAACAGTAGGAGAGCACACTTCCCAAGGTTAAAAAATCCGTACAGAAACATTTATTAGCATGGTTACTGAGGCAAAAAATCCATACAACAGCTTGCATTCATTTCGAGGAAAAGACAACACTCTTTTCGAGGAGCAGAATCAGTAGCAAAGGAGCATGATTTTCGAGGAAACATTTATGGGCACAAAAATTGAGGAAGGGGCTGCTGTCATGTCTGTACAAAATCTGTACATTCCGTACAGGTAGTTCTGGCACATTTTTTGAGGCAACAAGGACAACATTTAATGCTGTATTTTTTCTATAAATTTTCTGTTCGCTGTTTGGCACAGTTTTCAAGGTGGAAGGTGGCACGAAAATCGAGATAAGTTGTTTTAGTGTTTTCTGTAATTTTTACTGTGTATTACTGTTCACTGTAAAAACATTTATCAGAAATAAAAAGAAGATTTCGAACTGGTTTTCCCCAAGAGTTGTATGGGGTTTTTCCAGGGTCACATTGACCAAAAATCAACGTGTCTAAAATCTATGTGTGGCTGATTTATTTTTCTGGTTTTTATTTCTGCATTTCAGCATTGTGAAATTTCCAGAATTTGTGTTTTCATAAAATAATTATTTTTCAGCTTGTTAATGTGTGGCTATGGGAATGGGCATTTAACTATATGGGATAAATAAGGAGAAACTGAAAACTTGGGTTGGGTTGTCAAATTTCTACACCAAAAATAGATAGTCATGTTCCTTATCTGCAAGAATTGAATGAAAAAAGGGTTGGTAGATGATCTTGAGGAAGACAGGGTAATAAAATACCATGGCCATTTAGAGTCTTAGTTAGAATTTCTCATTCATTTTACATATCATTGTTTGATGATATATTGATAGAAATCACAAAAAATACAAAACAGAAAATGGAAAAGAGGGCAGATTTGAAAAGAGGTAGAGCCCCATACCCAAAAAATAGAATTACTGAAAGTGTGTAAGTATAAATACCACTAATAGTGCTTAAAGGAGTCTTGTTTCAATCATCTAGCCTAATCATGGTTGAAGCATGTTTTAAATTTATTTTTTGATAAGTTAGTGAAAGATAATGGATCAAATTGATCAAGCTTGACTTGTTAAAAGATAGATTAGGTAGAAAGATACTGGTTCCACATGCCTAAAACAGAACCGAAGAGAAAAATAGGGATGAGTAACAAACAATGTATCCTACCCCTGGTTTTTATAGTCTTGTTTTGTACAAGAATAACATTTGTGTGCATATTGTTTTTATGCCACAAACCCATGGTAAATTAGATTGCCTAATCCTGATTTAGCTATGTTTTCAATTTAATGTTTGTAGCCTAGTGAATAAAACCTGCCAAATAGTTCAACCTTGAAAGTTGAATAGTGTAGGTGGAAAATCAAAGGGGTTCATTAGCCTAATATGAGCTCCAGGAAGACATAAGGTAGAAGTAGGTAGTTTATTTTTCTTTCAAAAACAAACAATGTCAAGGTTGCTATTCCAAATGCACCTGAAAAAGAAAAAATGTTAGGCAAGTAGGTTGGGTAGATAGAGATGGATTTAAGCTAATCATGTCTTTCATATTATTGAGATCATGAGCTTTGAGCAAGCATCAACAAGAGAAAAAAGGTAAAAATCTTCCCAATGGATGAGGCACTGGTCTTCATAAAGACAAAAATCTGAAGTTCTGGACACCTCCTGAAAAGGAGCTGCCCCCCCAAGTGGAGCCACTGTTAGTCATCATTAATTTTTTCCTGCATAGATGACGAAATGTTTTCCCTAGATTTCTAGAAACAAAGTTCTTGAACATTGTGAGTTCTAGAAATCTCACTACCTTCATCATCCTTAAAAACAGTTTTTCACTATTTCATCTTTCCATCATGTCTAGCATTGTTTACCAGTCCTAGAAAACCCATTAATGGCTTATGTTGCTCTTCCTGACTATAAGATTTCACCTTTGACCCAAATCCTCTGTCTTGTTTTGCCTAAAAAACCCCCCACTACTACCTAAGCCCACCAATCAAATAGCTTTGTTGTGTCTCCCAAAATACTCTCAAACACTCATGGTCTCAAACTATCTCTATAGAATCTTTAGTTAAATCAAGTACATTGGATTTTGGATCTTCAATACATCAGTCTATCATAAACTCTATCTTGCACTTGGTAATCCCAAATTCTAGGTCTCAATCCAAAAACCAAGTCCAAGAAAGCCTCCACTAGGTCACCTAGGGTTTTCACAAAGTCATAGGGTGGATTTGGTGCCCTAAAAACTCTGTTTTTCTTCTATGAAGAAACTACATTCAAAGGAGAAAAGGACAGGAGATCTTCTCCAAACTAATCAAAAGGTTATTCAAGGAAGGTTTTTGGCCTAAAAACATGAATCTTGCAAATGGACAGCTTCCCTTTGTTCACATTTCTGCAAGAAGAAAGCAACAAGCACATGTTTGATAAAAATCAGGGTTTTATGTCTGTTTTGATCAAGCAAGAATCAGTACTAGGGTTACAAGGGCAAAGGTCACCTCAAGTATTTCAAGTGCACATTGAAAGACTTTAGGAACAATTAATGAGTTTAAGAAGTTTCAGAGAACTTAGAAGACAACACTATATACTTTTTCCTAAGCAGCCCTAAAACCTAACAGTTTGGGAAAGTTGACAAAACTGGTCAAAGGATGACAACATAACCTCCTTCATAACAATAGAGGTTTCCAGATGGTTTCAGACTAATCCTCTAAGGTTTGGCCAAGAGGCACTAACTCCACTTCATCAAAGGTTAAAATCAGAGAGCTAAAGGGGTCTAAGAAGGCAAACTGAAACACCAACACCCCACTTCACCAAAGGGTATCAACAAAAAGAGACAAAAATATCAGTTCAAGGCTTGTATTCTCAAAGAAAGGAAACAAACATATTCAAAGAAGTCAAGGAGGCAAGCATGAGGGAAGAAATTTCCAAAGGAGGAAACTATGGCAAACATGGGTCATTACTGATAAATGAGTTGTCCAAGTTCAAAAGAGACAGTGATCAAAGGAAGAAATTGTGTAGGCACCTGCAAGCACATAAGTGGCCATGAAAGACACAAAACAGGGTTTAAACTAGCTTGCCCCTGTCACTATACCTACATCATTGTCAAAGTGGTCTAAAGAAAAAATATGCTACTGATTTACAACAGAGCAGTAAAACCTCCAACAAGGGTCACCCTATCAAATGAATATTCTGCAAGAGATGGATTATGCCATAAATAACACTTCTACAAACTGTCAAGGATGGCTACCTACAGGAAGATTTGATAAGAGAATAAGTGCCAAATGAATGTTTGTAGTGATAACAACACATAAATATTAAAAAGGTCATTGATGCTTACTGCAAGGGTTTTTCTCCCACCAAGGGGTTTCTCCTCACTACTTCACTAAAAAACATGACATAATGTAAATCAGAGGAAAGAAATGGCAAAATATGACAAAATTTGTTGTGTATAAGTGGTAAGAATCATGAAAGGGTTTCATCTTCCAAATATATATGAGAAGCATAGTTTTGGCCTCTTCACGAAGTTTATCAATTCGAAAAGAAAATTTAGAGGCTTCCTCCAAATAAAAAGCCATTTTTGCCACCTACAGGACCAAAAGGCTAAAAGGGCATAGTGAGAAAATAAAGAGAAAGAAAACATTATGAGAATGGGTTTTGGCTTTCAAATTTATTTTTCGAAAGGTTATAAAGATATTTTTTAATATCTCCCCACCTCATTTATCATTTTCAAAAGAGAGAGAACCATTGAAGGAAGCCTAAGGTTTTCTGTGCAAAACTGGTGAAAATCTGCAGGCACTGCGCACCGAGGCCGGCGCTATGCACTTGGACATCGGGGCTTCACTTAGATGAGGTGGCCATAGTGTTATTTAACACTGTGCTGTGCACTAGGAGCCCGATGCTATGCACTTGGGAGGGCGCTATGCATAGGCACAGGGGGAAGCCCGACTTCCCACCAAATCGACCCGGCGCTACGTTCCGACAGGCCTGACTGGCCCATCTACGGCCTGAGTCAATCTAGGACTACGCTCCGACAGACCCGATAGGCCCTTCCTGGCCCGAAGTGACGCAGCACTACGCTCTGACAGGCCAGCCTGACTCGACCTAAATGTGCAGTCGGGCAGTCACTACACACAGATAGGGTTTGTCCCAAATTTCTCAAAAAGGGCCAAAATCAATTTTTTTTGCCTCCAAATCTTTTGCAAATAGTCAAAAAAGGTTGTTAACTCCTTTTCCTCACTTACCAACTATTATTTGCATAATCTAGAAAGGAATATTTTGGCCTAATATAACAAAGCCATAGGCTGCATAAAAATCAATTTTTTGGCCTCCTAAGTTAGGATTTGCAAATTTGAAAGGGTTTTCATAAGATGCAAAGACTCTCAATACCATCAAAGCTGCTTCTAAAAAGTTGAACCCACTCCTTAAAAGCTTCATCTTGGCCCTCATTTGCAAATTTTTCCCTCACATCGCTCATTGCCACCCTTTGACCTAAAGGCTCTCAAACAAGTTTAAAAAGCCTTATGTTCTAAAAACTAGTCACCATGTCTGAAGATGAGATTCATACTAGCAGTGATGAAAGTCAAAATCCTACCAAGCCTAAGCACAAAGGAGGAAGGGTTAATAGGTTTGAACCCTTGGAAACCATTCAAATCACCTCCTCTCCAATGATACTTACCTGTTTTCAAGATGTTGGGTGTGATCAATTTTGTGAGAAGGTTAAGCAAGTCCAAAGCCATTCAAATTTAACTAGGTTGTTCATCCTTAGTTTGCAAAATCACCAAGTCAACCTAGTAGGATTGAAATTTGAACTCTCATCTGAATCCATTTCTAAAGCCATAGGAATTATAGATATTGGTTAAATATGCTTTAAACAAAAGAAATTGGACTTGAGTTATTATAAGCCCTACCTCAAACCTAGCTATCAGCAAGGCTGCAAGGCTGTCTTCACCTTCTCCCACCTGCTAGAAAGGTATGTCCCGTTGATGAGGAAAATTATCAAGTACTTCACCTGTGAGGGGAGGTACTCCAGGGTTTTCTCTTATCACATAAGGCTTTTGATGCACTTCACCAAGGTTAAGTTACCAAACCTTCCATACTACCTATACCGGATCATTGACAAAATGACTTCAGTAGTCAAGAAGAGGAGTTATGCCCACCAAATGCAGAGCCTTTTTCACCACTCCTTGATCAAAATGTTTGTCTTACACTAGCTGGAGCAACAAGGGACCCCTTGGGAAGTCTTTATCTCTCATGATGTATTTTCCAATCCCCAAGCCTTCATTCTACAAAATATTCCATCCACTTCACATCCACCTACCTCCACTCCTCCTTCATCTCCACATATGCCTTCTCCACAAATAAATTCACCTCCTATCCCTTCTCCTAATGCATCAAATGAAGGAGATGAAAGTAGCCCTAATGAGGAGCAAACCAGTGACAATGATGAGAAAGAAGACAGTGAGGTAGAAACTGAGGTATATGAAGAAAAAAAAGAAGAGGTCAGTAGTGAGTAGGAAGATGATGATAGAAAAAATGAACAAGAAGGTGAGGACAACAAAAATGAGGAGATAAATGAAAGTGATGCAAGGGTAGAAAATAGTGATACCAATACAAAGCTTAATCAAGAAGATGATGAGAAAAGTGAAGAAAAAAAATGGGGCAGAAACATAGCTTAATAGTTAAGAAGAGGCTGATGATGACATGGAGGAAGAGGATGAACATAGTAGCCCTGAAGGGAAAGTCAATGATGGAGAGGAGGAAAAAAATGACAGTGATGACACTAAAAAGACAATGTTAGATGCAAGAAAGAGTGTTGATGAAGATCAAGATGACAACTAAGAGGATTATGAAAAGAACCATGAAGATGATAGTGAGCAGGAGAGTGTAGAAGACAAAAAATACAATGATGAATTTGAACATGATAGTGAGCCCAATCACAGTGACAAAAGTGCTGAAATGAATGAAGAAAATGAAAATGAAGAGACAGAGGGAGAGGATGACGAAATTGAAGACAAAGAGCAGATAACTGATGAGGCTGAAATAGAACTTAAAGATGACGGAATTGACCAAGACAGTGATACAAAGGGGACAGTCAATTATGAGAAAGAAAATAATCACGACAGTCATGACAGCTGTCATGACTGTCATGACACTAATCAGCCTCCAAATGACCAAGAAATCCAAAGTGACAGTGCAAAAATTGGCAGAGAAAAAAGCCTTAGTGAAGGACAGAGCCAAAATGAGGCAAGTGAGGAGGATAGTGGTAAGTTTGAGAGCCAAGATGTCAGTGAAGAAAATTGTGAGGAAAGCAAGGATGATGATGAGGTTGAAGGTCAAGAAATCAATGACCCAATGGAGCATGAAGTCACTCATGAAAGCCATGAAATAGATGAAAAGGCTTGTGACTTCATCAAGAATCAAGGCACCCTCATCACTCCTCTCACATGCACCTACCACAGAGGCAAAAGATATGTGTTTGTTGCCTCAAAAAGGAAAAGGGCCATCTCTCCTCCATCTATCAAGAAGAAATACAAAGGAAAGGAAAATATGGACAAAGGTGAGCAACAGGTCAAGGTGAGGAGAAGCAAAACGATCAAGAGGACTTCTTAAGGGCCTCAATTCATTGATTTAGAAAATGACACTGAGGACAAGTAGATGAACACGAGATTGCTTCTCTTGGAGTAAGATTCTCGGCTTTAGGAGTGGGAAAGAGACTTTGAGATGGCACAACATGTCATCCACTATTACAAAGAGGAGCATAATCATTTCAAAGATGTGAAGAGAGGCCTTGCCCTACAAAAGAATATGACAAAGAATTATGCAAGGAAGAACATGCTTGCATGTGCCAAACTAAGGAAGGCCCTCATTGAGTTAGAAGACCTAAAAAGAGCCAAAGTGCAGGAATACCTTGGAATTTTTGCCGAGGCTTCTCAATAGGTGTCCAAGACCTCTTGAGGGACCTCTCTACAAATTTTGAGGCAAATTGGACAACTTTTTATTTTTTCCAAATTTTGACCCCTCGGAGTGTAGCACCCAAGGAGCTATGAAAAACATTGGTGCATCCTCAGCTCTCAAATTTTTAGATCAGTTGGAGCATTTTTACCCCCTCAAAAGGTAAAAAAACATCAAAAAATTGACCTTTCTGCCTCATTTTCAGACTAGGCGTTGCAGACAGAGCAGTATTGAGAGATTTATTTTTTGATAGGAAAATGGGATCCACTCAGCACAAATCAAGCATTTCTATAAAGTAGACTCATCAGGCTTTCCAACGGGCCATCACAGAGCCAAATCTGGTGTCGGGAAGAGGTCCAAAACTCAGTTGCAATAGACCATATTTTCTACTAAAGTGGTGCTACACACAGAGGCTGCCTAGTGTGTTTTGGACCAAAAGTCAACAAAACACACTCATTTATTGAAAATATATATTTTTGAGTTTTTTGAGGAAAATTAATCTAGAATTAGGTGCAAATAGTTATTTTAGCCTTTATTTCTTGGGATATTATGTGCATTGGGCCTTGCATGGTCTCTTGGCCATAAATGATATTTATGAATATATTTGACATTTTCCTACCACATTTAGGGTTTTAGTCCTCATTTTCTCCATAAATATAACGTGAGGCCCCTATGTATTTTGTTGGAATTTGATGATCTTGAAGAGAAATATACATGGTTTTGTGAGCTTGGAGAAGAAATTGGTTTTGTGAAGTGGATGAATTGCTTGCTTGGTTTGATGATGGAGAAGCTTGTTTGCAGGATTCCATAGCTTGGTGAATGGTGATGTTTTCCTAATTTGTCTATTTTTTCCTTTTCTATCATTATGTTTCATGTTTCTTATCTACTATTAAACAGAAAAGTATAGGTTGCCACATTTTCTCTTAGGCACTTCAGTCCTCCTGTTTGTTATAGCCTTTATGTTTTCTCTTTTGGCCATCTTAAGGAATTATTTACTGCTCCTTACGTCCACCGAATTTTTTTTTGTTTCATTATGGTTAATATGCTAGCTTACAAGTAAGATTCATGGTATGCCCTGGTTATTTGAATTTTTCAAAACCCTATCTTGAAGCCTTTCTGTGAAATATTGATTGTTAGGTTAAGTCAAAGAGGTCTCGTTCAATATTGCCCTTTGTCCGTGCTTGCAAACTTGTTTCAGAGTTCCCAATAACTTGATATATGCTGTTTAGGAGTTCCCTCTCCATAAATTGAGTTATTTTTATTGTCTTATGTGTTTTCCCAAAATCTGAAGGTGATTTTCTAAAGTTGGAAGATCTTATGCTCTCTATGTATCAATGGAATGTTTCTCTTGGATGTTTATTAGTTTAGATTATGGTTTATTGAACTCAATGGTTTGCCATACCTCATAGACTGTAACTTTTAAACTATATATGTTTAAGACCTCTTAGTCTTTCCCAAACTTAATGTTCACTACACGTCATACATCACTTTAAGGATCCATTTACCTTGCTAAATCGGCCCTGCAACATACTCTGTTTCATCATTTAGACACTCTTGACTTTCACTTGACTCCATAGCCCAATGGCTTTGACATAATATCACTCCACCTATTTCATTTGACCATATTTCCCAACCAAAACAATCGACAAACCCTACGCCTAATAACTAGCCTAAAATCAAATCCCTAGAGCAAAAAGAACACATCCTTTGCACACAATAGAGAGATCCCTCTCTGAGTCCAGGAAGGCTAGGTCCTCGGACTCCAAAGATTGGTTCCATGTTACCCTATCATTTGGTCTGCTAATTTTCCAAATCATAGGACCCTAACATATACTCAACAAGAAAAACTTGTCATCTGGACCTCCTTCTAGCACCAAAATGTTGATGGTGATGGATACTGCCAAAATACAAGGGTTTCTCCCTGATGTGAATTCCTAGTTAGACCTCACACCATTTGGAGTAGGATCCCCATCTGAAGTATCAACCCGACTACCATAACTCAAAGTTTTTCCTTAGTTGTGATGAATACATAAGAGAGTGTGCACATAACCTTTTAAATCAACAAGTAAGTTGGCTTTGTGAAAAACCAATTGTAATGTGTAAAAGTATGCCTTCACGAGAGGGGAGACAAGAGTGAGTTTGTAGAAGGAAATTAATAGTAATATCCTAAGAGAGGCACATGAGAGCAAGGAAATATTAATTAGTTATATAGAGAAGTATTTCACATAAACACAACGATCATTAAATCAAATATAACACACATTCAACAAGATTAGCACCAAAGTCAACGAATTAGTTCATTTTCTTTAGTACATATGAACACAACATATACCGCAAAAATCTAAAAAATAGTCTTACAATATTAATGATACATGCATGAAAATGTGTTGGAACAACGAGCTTCTAATAATTAAGTGAAATATCCAAGTACATAGTTACAATGGTGAGACACTAGCTCCAATAGTGGAGCATGAAGTCACTTCTTGCTTCTCCAAAGAATGATTTTCTCTCCTATGCCAAGCTATAGAAGCCAAGGTTATCTATCTAAAGTATCAAACTCAAAAATCCCTTTCCTTGAGTTATTATGGTGTATTTATAACAAGAGGAGTGACCTTTCATATCCCCACAGACCCTTGATATTTCCTCATGACTCTTGGACTTCCTAAGTGACCTTTGAAATTTGATTGAATCTTTGGTCCACATGTGACACTTGAAATTCCCCAAATTTAAATTTTGTCATTTTTGAAAATACAATTATGCTCCACATCATGTGGCAAGACCATTGACACATATGGCATTGTGATGACACTTGTAAAAGACATAAATTGGAAATAATGACACAAAAATTCATGATGATGTGGCAATTCCAACATCTTCTCTTTGATTTCGTGGCTTTAAATTCTTCATAATGGATCTTATTTTATTCCCCATATTCACTCCACAAAGGGTCTGAATCAGAGCTAGAACCTTCCAAGGCAACATGAGATTCCATCGCTCTGTCATGGTCTAAATGCTCTTCATGTCTTCATTATGGTTCTTATTTATGCTTCTTCTTCACAAGTGATTCCTTGTATCCTCTCCTTCCTTAAGCATCACCTTTCCCTAATTAGGTAGTACACCTGCTAGTGGAGTTTACTCATGAAAAGGAAAGATCAATATGGAAATAATATATTCTACCATTTTTTCATAGAACAAGCTGATTGTGATGGGCCCGTGAGTGTAAATATTCCTTGTAGATTCAAAATAATAATTGTAATTTAATAAAAAAATAGACTTGAATCTACTCTACCAATTGCAGAAACAATAAACGATCATAAAATCATGAAGCATAAAAGAGAATATGAGAACACATTACAAAATTATTTCTTGGGTAAAGCCACAGCTAAAAACCCCGCTATATGTATATTGCATTAGTAAGAAAATATGAGAAGATTATAATGCTTTTATCAAGACTGATAAACCTCTACACTATCTCTATCTATATCACTGCTTCCTAGACGAGCCTTGATCCGAACATAGATAGGAATAAAAATATGTAACAAAAATAACACTTCATTTCATTAATATCAAAGAACCAAAATATGCTTATATACATAATGGAAATAAAATAGCTTGGGCGATGGTAGCTTATATCTGAGAAGATATGTGGTAGATACATGCCTATGAACTGTGCTACAATGAGGCTCAAGGGAATTTTTATTATTGAACAATAAGGGAAAACCCTAAACAACCAAAAATATAACCCCAGGAGATGGAACACTAAGATTTTGTGGGCCCCGTTGGGGTTAGTTGGGAAGCCAACTTCTCGGGGTCGTAAATTGGTCATATTATCTTCGTTTAGCGCGTATGATACCTCATTGGAAATATCTCTCCAAATACTATAGGATTTTTCATAGGCCCTTTCATATGGCTATGGGACTATTGCAGACCTAAAGAAATTCCATTTAGGGGGAAAAACCACTCCTGAATTTTAGGACCAGAAAAATTGCTAAAAATAGTAAATGATGTTATAAACAAGGAAATTGATGAAACCGACTAGAGTTATAGGTGGAATAAAAGGGTGGGAACCAATATCCCCTTGGATAAATCCTCCCTCCTTAGGAAGAAATGATACCCAATTCGTGCAGAGCCTCCATGACATGAGGAAATTTCTGTTGAACCTGGTCCCCCGTGAACCACTTTCCATAGTGAAGGAGTTGGCCTGCTTTGACAACTCGATATAGCTGGATCCTATATTGATGAGTTTTATTTATATATGTTTCCATGATCCAATCAGTTGTGGCATTTTTTGTGCAGTCCGTGTTTAAATACCTTGGTATGAGTTGTCCTACAATGCTGAATGTGGCCAGTAATAGTAGAAAGTATGGCCGAAGGCGTTCCACATTGAACACTGGGTGCAGGCCAAGGAACGATGGAATGCTAAGCTCGAAAGAATTGTCCCCTAAAAACTTGGTGATGGTGTTTGAACCATATCAGAGTATTCGAAGCTTACGGTGGGGCCTAGAGAGGCTCTCCTTCTCCAAATGTAGCTAAAATTTGTCACCTACCTAGAACTTATGTGGCACTCGATGCTGATCATGTCGCTACTTGTACTTAGCATTGTCTTTGTCCAATATGCCATGGATTTGTTGAAGGATGTGATGGATTCACTCAATGAAGTTGTTAGCCCTGTCATCTTCAGACTGGACACATGTCGATGTTGCCTAAGTAGCTTAAAATGGTATGGCCACATCAATGGGTCATAGTGGTTGGAATCCAAACCGTACCTGAAAGGGGATGTGGCTAGTTGAGCTATGGAGAGGTTTTTTGTAGCTATGATGGACATAGGGGAGGCTTTCGTCCCATGAGTGTGGATTCTTTGAGTTGTATATTTCCATAATGTGTACGATCATCTTGTTGACGACCTATATTTGGATATCAGTTTGGGCGTGGAAATTTGTGGATTTAGTGAGCTTGGTATCCAACATTGACTAGAGACTTGACCAAAATGTACTTAGGAACCTGCTATCCCGATATAAGATAATGGACTGTGGGATCCCAAAGTGTACCCACACTCATTCAAAGAATACATTAACAATGTCTTCTGATGTGATACTCTTCTTGTAGGCTGCCAGAATGGACATCTTAGAGAATTTGTTGACGACCACGAAAACATAGTCATTTCCATGCTTATTTGAAGGGATGCCCGACATGTAATCCATGGAGATGGATTCCCAAGGTTGAATAGGAGTAGGTAGAGGAGTATATAGGCCTTGCTTCTTGATGGTCGGTTTGGAAATGGCACAAGCAATGTAGGATTTGATGTACTTCCCAACATCTTGTCAAAGGTTCAACCAATAAAAATATTTTTATAGCATTGCCACTAATTTCTCTACTCTGAAGTGTCCAACGACCCGACTGTAGTGTGCCTCCAAAATGATCTTGGAATGCTTTCTTGAAGGAACAAAAAGGTGTCCTAGGTTACATAACAATGTATCCCAGAGGTGAAAATTTATAACTTCCTTGCCTCCCTGGAGTGTCTGGTATGTGTTTCTGAATTCTAGATTGCTCTTGTACAGATGCGGCCACTCTGAAATCTTGTGCCCACAAGATTTGAGCATAGTGTTCAGCGCCATGACCGATGGTCAACTAAGGCAGTATGCAACATAATTGGTGTTTCCATTCTTGTAATTAATGTTCAAGTGGAACGATTGTAGGTATGTTGACCATTTCTAATGGCGATCGTTCTGCAATGTCCCTTGTGTCTGTATAAATTGCAGGGGTCGATGGTCTGTGTGGATTGTTGAAGTTTGCAACAAGAAACCGTTAAATTGGCATCCAGAAACAACATTCAACACCCATGTCTAGTGCATTAAGCACCTACACTAGGGTCGGGTTCGCAGGGCTATTTTTGGTGCATGTATATTTTAGTTATCCCGTAATTAAGATGGATAATAAAATGTAATTTAATATCAAAATAACTTGTAATAGTTAAATGAGTGTGATAAAATCAGTTAGCTCATGAATTTTGAGTTAGAGGTAGTTGGTGAGGCATGCAGAGTAATTCTAGTTGTAACAAAATTCGAAGTGCAATGGTGCATTAGTTAATTTAGGTTATAATCAATTTATCTCAGTTAAGTGAGTTAAAATCAGTTGTACTAGTTGTAACTGTTTGATAGACTAGTGAGAGATAAAGTGAATTAAATATTATTTAATTTACAATTAGTGATCTCACATGCAACTGAGGATTTACTATTATTAGCTGCATGCATGTCAGTTCCAGTGGAGACACGGTTGAGACAAAGGTTAAAGGGAAGTGTAACTATCATTTGTTATATTAGCAGGCTACCTAGGTGTAGTTAAAACACCATAGGATTCCCATGATACTCAGCACAGTGTAGGAAGGTTGGAATTCCTTGTGAATAAGGATTGCATTCCTCATGAATTACGTGAGCAAGGTAGGCTGAAGAGAGGTTGATAATTGGCTGAGTATTAGCCCGATTTTGTGTGGATCAGTGTGAGAAAATTAGTTGAATATAGGAGGACTCTTGTGAGGAGAGTTGTAGGTAATTATTTCATGATTCCTTGTGGAATATACAATATATGATAGAGGTTTTTTGAGCAGCAAGCTTTCCCCAGGAAATTATCTATGTTGTGGCTTGATTGATTCTTGTTTGCTTCATGTGATTGGCGATTGGTTTTTTAATTCCACAATTGATTTGTAGAAGTGATTCTGTATTTAACTTTAGTACATTGTTAGATTGGATTGAATCCATGATATACATGATTTTTGTATAATTTATACATGGTATTAGAGCATAGGAAATCAAAATTTTGAAGGAGAAGCTGAGTTTGTGACTGGATAGAATTCCAATTTGCAGCAAGACTTTCATGGTGCTACAGTTGATTCAAGATCGAAATGGCTTTCAATGGCTTGAGGTTGGAGTATGCACTCGAGGGCAGATCAAACTATATTTTTTGGAAGGACAGGATGGAAGAAATACTTGAAGACATGGCTTGAATGAATTCATTGACAATGATGTTCCTAAACCCGCTCTGATAGATGCTGCAAATCTTGATGCATGGAAAAATAAAGTGGCAACGATGAGGAGGATCCTGTTGGAGGGAGTACGAGACCACACTGTCTCAAGACTCCATGGGAAAGCCACACCATATGCAATGTGGAAGGCTTTGATGGATACATTCTAGAGTAGAAATGACCATAGGAAATTGGCCCTCAAAGATAAACTCAGGAAGATCAAGATGGAGAAGAACGACACTATTCCAGTATACTTAACAAAGTTTTTCCAACGTCGAGATGAGCTTGGGAGTGTAGGAATAACTGTCACTGATGATGATTTGGTGAGCCTAGCTCTCCTAGGAATTCCCAAGAGTTGGCATAGTTATCAAGACTCTGTCAATGGAAGGGAAAAGATGTCAGATTGGGAACTACTATGGTTGGATTTGGTGCAGGAGGAGTTTAGACAGAATAATGTAGAAATTATATACAAGATGCATGTATATATCCAGATTCTCTTGATCTAACAATATTTATCTTCCTGCTAAATACATAATCCTTCCACTGTTAATCTTTTTCACAAATTAAAATCAATTGAAAACACATGAAGCAATAAAAACAATCTGACATAACACAGTTTATTAACGAGAAATCCTGAAGCTAAAAACCCCAACTATCATATATTATGTATCATGGATATCATATAAAAATCTCATGCAAAGCTTATTGCATAAAGCTCTCAGTCCAATCAATCGTCACACACTAACAAGAAGAAATATGCAAATCCATGCACCGATTTCTTGCCACATGATAGCCTGCCTCCACTGCGCAATCCCTGCTGAAGAATAGCTCTGAATGAATTTGAATTACCCTTGCTTGCACTGTGCAATCCTCATTGGTAACTCTAATGTGTGTGTGGTGCAATCAATGCATCACTATAGTCACAATAGATAGTCCATCTTGCCCTTTCACCTATCTCTCCACTGGGTCTCCACTGGAACTGACATGCACTCTAGTTAACTGCTATATTTGTTCAGTTGATTAATGATTTATTATTTGTGAATTAATTAACTGATTAATTCACGCCACTCTCACTAGTGTATCATTCAGTTAGACTAGATACAACTAGCACAATTGAGTTTAACTTCATTAACTGAGTTAAAATGAATAACAAATCCATGAACTACTCTTCCAACTCTGTCATAACTTTTCCACTTTAGTTCTGATTGAGTCCTCCATGCATGAACCACCAGTAAACCCTAGGAATTGTGTAATTCCTTTAGCCCACTGATTTTCCAAATATGTACACTAAAATTAAGTGCTCCAAGAGAATAAGTTGATGTTTATTGTTAGATTATTATTAAGAGCTAATAATAATCGACACTTCTATTTTTAGATCGATGATCTATAAATAGACTTCGCCCAATATTCTAAAAATATAATTTCATCTATTTTTTCCAACTTGACCAACCATCCACAAATAGCATCCTGCAACTTATAGAATATGATCGCCATGTCTAAAAATAGACATATTCAAAAAATAAACGTACACCTAAAAATAGCCTATGGGCCCACTTAGTGAAGGTGATTGATTTTCACTAAGCTCATCATCTTGTTGAATCTCAACACTCCCTCTAAAAAATATAGGGATTATCCTTCACCCTGATCCTACCTTTATGGTATTCGAATTTGCTCCTAGTGAGTGCCTTCGTCAAAATATCTATTGGAAATACTAGGAGGGGGGGGGGGTGTGAATCATTATTCCTTTCAATTAGAGCATTAGTTAATCTTCAATTATTATCAGCGTTTGTACAATGATAGCAGCAAACAAGAGGAACACAAATGCACACATTTTTTAAGGTGGAAACCCACTCCGGGACAAAAACCACCTAATGCTTTTCTAATAACTTTTTGATATTCAACTCCAATTGAAAATAAAGCTCCAACTTCCTAGAATCTAGAAAAGCATTCTTCTCCAGATCCCACTGGATGGATGCTCCAACGCCCGAGATTCTTCAGTAGTCAACTGAATAGATGCCCCAACACCTAATGAGCTACAACTCACCCTAGTACCACCCTGCCACCCTATAGAAGAATAAAAGAAGAATGGAATCCCGCACTAGGGAAAATGGTCCATTTTACAATGATATAGAATGATGTAGAAGAAGAAGATAGACTAGACCATAACCCCAACTTTGACATAATCCTCGTTGATAGTTGCTTCTTGTTCTACAATTTTATCTGTGTCTTTTTCAACCTCTGTCTCAAGTTTCAAAGATTCTAGATCCTCATCATTACTCGCTAGAACACCATTTTCATCAAATGTAACATTTATGCTCTCCACTATCTGTTTTTGTCTTAGATTATAGCATTTATAGGCCTTTATTTTGCGTGAGTAACCAACAAAGATACCTTCATCAACACGTGATTCAAACTTACCCAAATTTTGATCTTCTCTTTTGATATAACATTTGCTTCCGAAGATTCTGAAATATTTTACATTAGCTAGTTTTCATTTCCATAATTCATATGGAGTCTTGTTGCAATTATTTCTGAGAAGACTTCGGTTGATAATGAAGACTGTCGTATCAATTGCTTGAACCTAGAATTTTTCATCCAATTTTGAGTCCTTCAACATTGTTCTACCCATTTCATGTATGGTTCTATTCTTTCTTTCAGCAGCTCCATTTTGCTGAGGTGTTCGTGCTGTTGAAAATTTCCTTTTTATTCCATTTTTGTCACAGTATTGCTAAAATAATTTGGAAGTGAATTCTCCACCATTATCTTATCTTAAACACTTTATTTTCAAATCAGTTTCATTTCAACCAACTCCTTGTAGATCTTAAAGCACTCAAATGCTTCATATTGTTTCTTTAGGAAACTGGCGGCTGTCATCCTGGTATAGTCATCTATCATCAACATGAAATATAATTCTTCGTCTAAGCCTTTTGTTCTCACAGGACCACATAGATAAGTATGTATCAATTCCAATGGATGTGATGCAAAGTGTTCTTTTGTTTTAAATTGGACTTTTGTCTGCTTGCCATACCGACATGCCTCACATAGTGTGTTAGAAGGTTTTGATATTTTCGGCATTTCTCGTACTGCTTGCTTTGTGCTTATCCTGACAAGATTGTCAAAGTTTATGTGACCAATTCGTTTGTGCCATAAACAACTTTCATCTTCTTTAGCTAGTAGACATACTTTAGTTGCTTCATCCAGAACATATATGTCATTTGGAGCTCGACTTGTTGTAGCCACAATTTTACCATACCTGCCTTTCCTGATTTCACATTTTGTGGAGTTGAATAGCATTGTGTGTCCTTGATCACACATTTGTCCAACATTGAGAAGATTGTGATTCACGTTTTCGACCATTAGAAAATTCTTGGCTATAACATCTTTGCTTCCGAGAGTGACGGTACCTGATCCTATAACATTTGAAGATCCATCATTTTCAAAGGATATGGTTCCATCCTTCTTCTCTTTCAGAGATACAAATTTCTTTCTATCTCTAGTCATATGTGTTGAGCAACCGCTGTCAACATACCACACATATTTATTTTTTTGAGCCTTGAGAGCGAGAGCACAATTATCAATCTTCTTCTTCTTCCATGTTCGTTCATTCTGTGGCTTCGAAGATTCTTCTGGAGGATTTTCAAGTCTGCAGTCTTTGGCTATGTGTCCAAAGTTCTGGCATTTGTAACATTCAATATTATTTCTTAAATGTTCAAATATATTGATGTTTCATTGAATCCTGGGAGGTTCATATTTGAAGAATCTCTTGGAATTGTATTGGTTCCTAGGGCACGTGCGACATTCAACAGCTTTATGACCAAATTTTCCACATGAATAAAAATAGCCATGAAAAATATGCTGGTACCTGGATGAAAATCTTCGTCGAGGAATCGTCTTCCAAGGATGTGCTTGCGAATCTTGTTCAATGAAGTCTTCATGTATGTCAGTTCTCATAGGTTCATTGTATTTTGTTGTAGAAGGTCCTGCTTCTTCTTATTTGTAACCGAGGCCAGTTCTGTCGTTGTAAGATCGTTGATTTTTGATGAGTTCTTCCAATGCCCTTTGTTGGCATAGTTTTGGACAATTTTTCCCTTCTTCACTTCCTTACGCAGCGAGACTACTTCGGCTTCTAATGCTTCCCTTTCTTGGTTGCTTTCTTCCAACTTATTTTGAAGTGACTCTTCAATACATTTGTGTTCTTCAAACTCAATTTTGAGACCTTGAACTTGTTCTTCAAGGGTATTGGAACGGATCTTCTCAGCATTGAGCTCTTTTATAAACTTGATTGCCTCCTCATAAAATTCTTCTATGGTCAACCCTTCTTCTTCATTGTTTTATACTTCTTTTTATTGTGCTTGGCCATAAACAATACTTTCTCATTGGCTTCTTCTTTGCTATCACTTTCTTCATCGGATGATGAGCTATCTTATTTAGAGAGAAAGTTCCTTTTGGATCCTTTCTTTTTGCCTTGCTTGTTGAAATTATTAAAGCATTTCTTTCCTTTTGAGTTTCCATCACTTTTTTTCAGACATTTTGCTACGAAATTCCCAACCTCACCACAACCGAAACATATCAATGAAAGTTTACCTTTGAATTTTCCCTTACCATGTTTTAGTTTTCTGGTAAAGTAAGCATATTCTTCATCTGAAATACCTTCTCCATCATCTCCCTTTTCTTCACACTTGAAGGTACATGTCATTTCAATTGAAGGTTGTTTTTCCTTATTGGTTTGCTTCGATGCAAGGAACACAGTTTTTAGATTTGAAGCACCCTTTTCTTCATCAAGTATCATTTCATATGGTATGAGAACTCCATGTAATTCTTCCTTCCTGAGTTTTTCCAGATTTGCACTGTATTCTAAGACCGATACCTTTGGGTTGAATCTCCCTGGTAATGTTCTAAGAATCTTCCATATAATATTCTTCTCGTCAACTGTCTCTCCCAATCCTTCTAGAGTATTGGTTATTTCATCAATGTATTGGAAGTATGCAACAATGTTGCAATCTTCTTTCATTCTGAGTTGCTCAAATTTTTCTCTATATATTTTAAGCTTTGCTTCTTTGAAATTTGAGTCACCTGCATATATATTCTCAAGCTTGTCGCATACATTTTTGGCAGTTTTACAACCCAACACCTTATGATAAGCAGATTCAATAAGTCCACTGATAATAATATTCTTTTCTTTTGCATCATTTACCAAATTATTCTTACCTTGTTCATTCATGGTTGATGTAAATCCATTTTAAACAGTGTCCCATACTTCGTAATCTTGTGCCAAGAGATATACCTCCATTCTTCCTTTCCAAAGTGCATAATTATTTTCATTGAATAAAGGTACACCATTCTTGGTATGCTCCATGACCTCCTTCCAGTTGTTAAACTGCTATTGAAGGAACCAAGCTCTGATACCAATTGTTAGAAATGCGAGAGAAGGGGGGGTAGATAGGTATTCCTTTCAAATTAGAGCATTAGTTAATCTTCAATTATTATGATGTTGTAAAATAGTAGTAGCAAACAAGAGAGGAACACAAATACGAGCTAGTTTTTAAAAATTGAAACCCGCCTCACAGGACCAAAAACCACAAATTATTTTCTAATAATTCTTTAATATTCAACTCCAATTGAAAATAAAGCTCCAACTTCCTAGAATCTAGAAAAGCATTCTTCTCCAGCTCCCACTGGATGGACGCTCCAACGCTCGAGATTATTTAGTAGTCAACTGAATGGATTCCCCAACACCCAATGAGCTACAACTCACCCTAGTACCACCCTACCACCCTATAGAAGAATAAAAGAAGAATGGACTCCCGTACCAGGGAAAATGGTCCACTTTGCAATGATATAGAATGATGTAGAAGAAGAAGATATACTAGACCATAACCCCAACTTTGAGAAAACCACCTAATGATGATCCTAGACCTCCCAACACTGCCTCTTCAACCCTTGGTAGATAGATACTAGTACAATTTGTACAATAATGTATTTACAATGACTAAGTACAATGATACCTTTACAATGATTGTATGTAGTGCTGCCCACTTGAAGACTTCATATGATGAAATTCTTGCTGCTGTTATGCACCTTGGTTGTTGTTCTTGTCATGCTACCCTCTGCTGCACCTTTCTTTGCTTTGTTGCTGTAGAAAGTCTGGTCCTTTTCAACCCTTGACAACACATGACCTAGATTTTTCTTGCCTTCTAGGAGCTCAATATTGAATCTAGTGTATATATGTTATTTTAGATCCTCAATAATTGATTTTCAGTCCTATAGTATTCCTCTATGTCATCTTTCCAATGCCATAGGTCTGACCCAATTTGGATTCTTCAAGAGAGAGTTATACCCAATCTCTCACAATGCCCTAATTATGGACTGTTTCAGTAGAGCGCACTTGTATGACATGCCACATGTCACTGTTTCTTCATTTGGCTCTAAAATTGATAGAGTGAAAATTATGGACTGTGCAATATCTACCACTTTTTACAGAATTCCAATTTGATACTCAGAGAGAGATTTATGACGAATTTACCAAGGTCACTTCTTTGAGATGAATTTCAGGAGCCTACAAAAACCCTGACTTCCACAGATCATATCTCAAAAAATATTGTGCACCTTGATAGGAAATTTTTACAGAAACTTCCTTAGGATTTCATATTCACCTCATAAAAATTTCAGCTTCTGAACCTTCGTAGAAAAAAAGTTGGAGTAAAAATTCCACGATGACCTGTTTCAGATAGCGAAATCCCTTACATAAGGAGAGAGGGGCTTCAACAAGTGAACGTGGGAGGGATTTTAGGAGCTTAAAAAATATTAATTATGACTTTTAAATGACCCATGCCCCAACCCCATGGGGTTTTAGCCCACTAACTGGGGGTACAAACTTCAAACATGAATATCTCTCAAACTGTGAATAATTACATGGCGTGCCATATATCAACGGAAACATCTCGACAAGTAGAAACCATAAAAAGCATTATTGACCAAGAATATATTAATTTGGTAGGTCAAAATTCCCATGCAATATTGGGTAGCCTTTGGTGCTGCTTGGGTTGACATCAATGACAACCGTTGATCAACAATATCTGCATCCTGATCTTCTGTAGGAATGTACTGAAGCAACATGATCTTCTGTTGCGCACAATCTCTGATATGATGATACCGGATATCAATATGTTTATATCTATTATGAAACACAGGATTAATCGAGAGTTTAATGCAACTCTGATTATCACAATGTATCACTGTAGGATCTAAATGTGAACCGAACAAACCAACCAAGATCTTCCTCATCCAGATAGCCTCACATGTAGCTTGACTTGCTGCCATGTATTATGTTTCCGTTGAACTGAGTGCCACAGATCTTTGTTTCCTACTGTTCCAAGAAACTGCTATAGATTTGATACTGAAAAATCCCACCTGATGTGCTCTTTCTGTCTATTGGGCTGCCTGCCAAATATGCATCCGTAAAGCCATGAAACTTCACCTCATCCGCCTGTCTGTACCATAATCCATACTCATATGTGCCCCTGAGATACCTCAGGACATGCTTGCCTGCCTTCCAAAAGAACTTGGTAGTCTTAACCATCACTTGTGAAAGCCGGTTCACCGCATAGCATATGTCCGATCTTGTATTAACTTAATACATGATCAAACCCACCAAATGTTGATAAAAAGTGGCATCCACTACCTTTGCCGATGTAGCATCCTATTTCCTCCAATTTCCTGGAAGAGGAGTATTAATAGGCTTGTAGCCTTGCATGTGAAACTTCTCAAGTGTCTCACGAGCATACTTGCCTTTAGACACAAACATTTCACCTTCCCACTGCCATATTTCCAATCCAAGGAAATAATGAAGGAGGCCCAAATCCTTCATCTCAAACTCCTTTGCAAGATTTGCCTTTCATGAGTGTATCAACATAAAGAACAATGATTAAAAGCTTGCCCTCCACCACAATTTGGTACAGGTTTGCATCCGCCTCACTCTTGGTGAAGCCATGTCTGGTGAAATAGCTATCGATCAGTGTGTACCAAGAATGTGGTGCTTGCTTCAACCCATACAATGCTCTTTTGAGCCTGCACACATGCGACTCACTGCTGAAGATCTCAAATCCTTCAGGCTGCTCAATGTATGCCTCTTCCTCAATTATCCCATTAAGGAACGCAGTCTTCACATCCATTTGATGAATGTGCCAACCCATCTACACTGATAGAGCAAGGATGGTCCTTATGGAAGAATACCGTGCAACAAGTGCAAAGGTTTCTTCATAATCAATCCCCTTGATTTGTGAGAAGCCCCGAGGAAAAAATATTGCCTTATACTTCTCAACGCTCCCATCAATAACTTGCTTTACCTTGTAGATCCATCTTGATCCTACAACTGGTTTACCCACTGGCCTTGGAAAAATCTCCCAAGCACTGTTTCTGATAATGGAGTCATACTCCTCCACCATGGAATCTACCCATGTGGGCTCCTGCACTGATTATTCAAAATAATATGGCTCTGTCATGATAAAATTTCTCATAAGAGCCATGTATCCAGTAAATCAGTCAGGTGACTATCTATGTCTGCGCTGTGATGTAGGGACTCCTACATTCTGTGCCGCATCAAGCTTCAATCTCTTAGCTTCTGTGGTACACTTTTTGCCTTGTATGATGTTTGGTTCTGCATGAGTGGACTCCTCCGATCCATGAATCTCCTCCTGTGGCTGATCCACATCTAGAGGCTCATCTTTGGGAATAAGAAGTTCCTCCTTTGCATGCAAGTGTAGCTCCCTCTCAAGCGACAAATTCATGGCTTTCACCTCATTGAATTTTATATCCCATCGCACCACAGTCATCTGAATGTTTGTAAAATACACATAATAATTATGGGGTGTTTCTTTGTACCCCAAAAATATCCCAACTTCTGCAATCAGCTCCAGCTTCTTCCTGGCGTCCTTTGTCACATGAATGTAAACAGATGAGCCAAAAATATTCAAATGAGAAATATCAGGCTTCTTATCAGTAAAATCTTCTTCAAGTGTACTCATGCCAAGTACTCTATGAGGACAATGGTTTTGCACATAAATCACAGTGTTGCATGCTTCCACCCACAAGTGCATCAGTAGGCCCTGGTCATGCAACATTGCTCGTGCAACACCCACAATCGTTATGTTCTTCCTCTCCGCGACCCCATTTTACTGTGGGTTATGAGGGGCTATGAGTTCTCTTTGAATTCATTCTTTGCTACAGAAGTCTTTGAATTCGCCCGAGATGTATTCACCACCATTATAACTCCGTAGAGCTTTCACTTTCTTCCTCGACTCCTTCTCCACCAATGCTTTAAACTCATAGAGCTTTGAGAATGTTTCACTCTTCTTCTGCATGAAGAAGATCCAAAATCTATGAGAATAATCATCAAAAAATATAATAAAATACGTGTTTTTTGCTGTTGAAGCAACCGATAAAGGTCCACACACATCTATGTGAATTCTCTCTAGGATCACCAAAGCACGGTTATCCTTCTCATGAAAGGTGGTCTTCACAAACTTACCCATAGTACATCCCTTGCACTGATCTGACTAAGCAAGAGTACCCTTGGGAAGTCTAGCAGAAATATGCTGCGAAATATTCAAAGCACCATGGTGAAGATGGCCCAATATCCTATGCCATAATTTACCCTCATCCCAGCTCACCACTTATTCTACTTTGCCCATCATTGTAGCGCAGCCATCTACCTCCAGCTTGTAGATATTCTTAAATTGAATCCCTATCCTCTTGGTTTGACCCGTTGTTTTATGTCACGGGAAATATTTTCCATCACTAAAAAAAAGCATCATAAACTTTGTCTTCCAACATTGCGACCGAGACCAAGTTCTTCTTCAGACCTGGAACATACATAACATATTTCAACAGAAATAGATTACCTAACTTCCTATCAAAGGTAATGGTCCTAATGTTGGTCACACTGTATCAAACATCGTCACCCATCTTTATATGCATTTGAAGGTCCTTCTCCTCCAAGTCGCTAAACAACTCCTTGTCTCCCGTCATATGGAAAGAAGCACCACTAGCAAGATACCAAGATCCCATATAGCTTGAAACCAGGAATGCGATCAAAGAGAAATCAAGTTCAAATTGTGAGGCTAAGGACTCTCTAGCTGCAGCTCCAACAGCATTCTTGTTCTTCTTCTTCTGTGGGCAGTTAGTGGTGAAATGCCCATGTTCGTGACAGTGAAAACACTTCACCTTGGACAAATCCTGCTTCTTGCCTTTAGCTTCAGATTTTGAAGGAAATTTCTTCCCCTTCCCTTTCCTTGCTTTGGAAGCCAAAGCGAAATTCTATTCATATTCATTCTTCTATGAAAATCCATCCTTGGTACTTCACCTTATCTCCTCCTGCACAAGATCCAACCAAAGTCGCTCCCACCCTGGTAATTTCTCCCGTCCATTGACAGAGTCTTCGTAGCTATGCCAACTCTTCAGAAGCCCAAGAAGAGCCAAGCTCACCAAGTATTCATCATCAATAGTAATCCCCACACTTCCTAGTTCATCCCTACAGTGGACAAACTTCGTGAGATATTTTGGAATACTGTCGCCCTTCTCCATTTTTATTTTCCTGAGCTTATCTTTCAACGCCAACTTCCTCTGGTCACTACTGCTTTGGAACAAATCTGTCAAATCCTTCCACATTAAAAATGGATTGGCTTTCCCATGAAGGCTGGACACAATATGGTCCTTCACACCTTCCAACAGAATTCTTCTTGTCTTTTCTATCTTCATTTGCCATGCGTCAAGTAATGCAGCATTGCTAGATCCCCGCTTAGGAACATCGCTATCAATGAAATCCTTTAGTCCATTATCCTCCAGCACCGCCTCCATCCTATCCTTCCAGGCTATGTAATTCGAGCTGCCATCTTGGGCATATTCCAATCGCAACCAATTGAAAGATATTTCAATGTATACTCAACTGTCGCACCAAGAATTCTCTGTAGCAAATTCGAATTGTCCACCAACATAAACTCAACAGTTCTTCAAAATTGTAATCTTCAAGAATTAACACTTCTATGATACCATGTAGAAATTATATACAATATGCATGTATATATCTAGATTCTCCTGATCTTACAATATTTATCTTCTTGCTAAATACAAAATCCTTCCATTGTTAATCTTTTGCGGAAATTAAAATCAAATGCAAACCCATGAAGAAATAAAAACAATCGCACATAACACAGTTGTTTAATGGGAAAGCCTGAAGCTGAAAACCCCAACTATCATATATTATGTATCATGGAGATCATGTAACAATATCATACAAAGCTTAGTACATCAAGCTCTCAGTACAATCAATCGTCACACACTAACAAGAAGAAATATGCAAGCCCATGCATCGATTTCTTGCCACCTGATAGCCTGCCTCCAATGCGCAATCCCTGCTGAAGAATATCTCTGAATGAATTCGAATTACCCTTGCTTGCACTTCACAATCCTCATTGGCAACTCCAATGTGTCTGTGGTGCAATCAATGTATTGTGTTCCTGTGATTTGGCAGATTGGCATAAAAAATGACAAGGCAACATGGAACCAATATTTAGAGTTCTAAGACCTAGCCTTCCTAGACTCAGAGAGGGATCTCTCAGGTTATTTTGCAAAGGATGTGTGCTTGTTTGCTTTTAAGGGTTGATTTTAGGCTAGTTATTAAGTGCAAGGTTTGTTTGATTGTTTTGGTTGGTCATAATGATCAAAGAGCATAGATAGAATGGGAAATATCTAAGTTATTGGGCAATGGAGTCATATGGAAGTCATGACAAGTTTATAAAAGGATCGAGGAGTATCATAGGGAAAATCTAATTTGGCTAGTGGATCTTCAACTTTTTTGGAATAATGAGGTGAACATTAAGGAGAAAGAGTAGGACAAAGAACAATTAAGAATTCCTTATCATGTACTTTAAACAAGAGATATCTTTCAAGGAATCTATTTTGAAGCAAGCCAAAGGATAGGGAAAACCATAGAATTATTTGGACATAATTTTAATAAGCAAAACTTTCAGACAACAATCTAGCAATCAAAAGACTACTTTCAGGTAAGAAAACATATAAGAAAACAATAAGTAGCGTAATATCAAACAGAAATAATCTAATCTGCTTTTGACTAACTCTTTGAGGATATTCAAAGAAACTTTTCTAAAGGTAGACCAGAGGATAGGGCATACCATAAAATTCCCTAGTTTAGACTCTATTAAGCACACTTTAAAGAAGTTTCAAAAAAAATTCTCAAGTTGTACTCAAAGGAGCATGGACTTACCACTTAATTTCTTGGTTTCACTCTATTTAAATCATTCCTTAAAACAACCTCTCAAGCCGTACTCAAAGGAACATGGAATTACCAAAAGAGAAACTCCTTGGTTATACTCTATTGAATCATTTCTAAAATAACAAGCTGGATGGAACTGGAGGGCAATTAAGAATCCTCCAATCAGACCTCGTAAAAAAAAACATTTAGACAGTGAAGAGTAAAAAGAACTAAGGTGCTTTCAAAAGACATTTCTTAGCCTAAAACCTTTACTCTACTATAACAAAGAAATATGGAAACATAATGAAAATAGGAAATAACAATAACAGATAGAAGCACTTCACCAATAGCCAAGCTCAGGGATCCAGTGATCTAGCCTTCTCCATCAACAAACAAATCAACGCATCCACAAGATCTAAGACATCAATTTTCTTTCAAATTCTAAGAGACTATGTATTATTTCAAAGATTCATCAAATGCCAACAATACAATGAGTCCAAATGTAGTATTTATGATGCAAATGAGGAGGTGGGATTTAAGATAGGGTTTGAGTGTCATTTATTATAGAGTAAGTGCATTCCTGACCTTGAAAACCATGCAAGGCCTAAGGCAGGAATATCTACAACTACTTCTCTATTTCAATAACTTTGTTTTAACTTCTAGGGAAGAATAGGTGAAAATATTGACTTTTAAGGCTTATCCTTAACTATTAAAATAACTGCTTTGACAGATAAAATATCTTTTGACTGTGCAATAACTGCCAATTATCTTTATGAAAGGAAATCAGGCTCTAGGCCTTTAACCTTAATTTTGCTTTAATAACTTGTCTTACTGTCTTTTCTCTATTTATGCTCAATAATTGTTTTATTCATTATCTTTTATCCTTTGAGCTTTTAGCCTTTATCCTTTAATCATTGTCTTAAAGGGCTAATCTACATTTTATCCTTTGATTTGTAATTAGCCCTTTAAGCCTTCTACTCTTCTTTCCTTCATTGTTCCTTCTTTTGTTTGTTTTTCTGTGTGCAGGAGGGGTTTATTTGTACATTGGAGGGTTTTATAACCCATTGATGATCATGATTCATCGAGGGTATAACCATATGTAAGCCCTTTTGGCCCTTCTTAGGTGATTTTTTACCTTTAGATTGTCATTCAGAGGTTAAAATATCATTGGAATGCCACTCTGGGAAATTGCTGCCATTAAAACCTGCAAACACACAAATACATATTAGTTTAAAGCCCATGGAAGGGGGTAAAACTTCCTTTTTGGGGTTTTGGAGCTGTTGGGGGCGATATGCAGAGGAAAAGAGGGTGTAGGGGAGTGATCTTGAAGGCGAAATAATAAGGAAATTCAAATGAGGGTGACAAATTTTGAATTTTGGCATGGGAAGGGAAAATCGGTTTTGGGAAACCATCATGGTTTATCGTGCAAGGTATGGGTGGTAAGCAGTTTCGGCCTGGGGCTGCGCGATATCACTAGGTTATTGTTGCGTGTCCTGGGCGAAACCACCCATTTCGCTCAGATTGGGGACTTTAAACCCCGGTATTAAATTTTGCGTGATATGTGATTTAGACTGTCATATCTCGAGGAGCGAGATAGACGGCGCAGGTGGAGCCCAAAGATGGGGTGTGGGATTTGAGTGGAGAGTGGGGCTGAGGTGGTGACGTGAGAATTATTTTCAGGTAGTGCGAGGTCAGGTTGTAGACAGGATGAAGGATGGGTTTGCGACAACTGTTGGATCAGGGTTTATCAATGGTGGACATGGCCTAGGAAAGGGTGAAGCAGGGTGGAGGAAAGATAGGGAAGGGACTTAGGATAGGAAGAGGGAAATGGTCTCGTGGGGTTGAAGGGATCGGGGGTTGGGAAGAAAAGTGGCTAGGAGAATAGTGGAGGTTCGGGGTCAGGGTTGTATGAGTGAGGGGGCTAGGGCTTAAGAAGAAAGGGGCTTAAGGCCTATGTTTGTAAAAAAGGTGGGTTTTCATTATAAAAATAGATTTTTTATAAGACTTTAAAAGGCTCGATAGGTTTAAAAGGTCAGTTTTAATCAATATAAAAGGGATATTTACGTTGTTTTAAGGCTCTTTAGAGGGATGAATAAGGGGTGATTACGAGGGGTTAAAAGGGGATGAATGAGGATGTAATTGAGGGGATGAAATGAGGCAAATAGGCCTAGAAAATGGGGTTTTATTCAGAGTTACAGGGTAAATTTTTAGGAGGGAAAAGATAGGAAAATTTAGCAGAATAGTTAGGTTTTAGGATGATGAAGGCAGTGAGATTTCTAGAACTCACAATGTTTCCATAAATATTATTTCTAGAAATCAAGGATTTACAACTCAGTCATATTTTGATATCAGAAAAATTACTGATGACTAACAGTGGCTCCACTTGGGGAGGGAAGCTTTCCTTTCAAGGTGTCCAGAACCTCAATTTATAAAATCTCTGAGTTTCAGAAAATCAGTACCTTATCCATTGTGCATGTTTCCCTTCTCTTTCACTTGCTGATATTCTTTTGAAGTGACAAGCCTTAACAATCTGCAACATAGAATTTTTCCAGCAACACTTCTACCTACCCAATCCTACTTGTCCTAACATTTTTTCTTCCTTTTTGAGTGCATTTTGAACTAGCAAACTCTTTGACATCTTATTTTTGAAAACATAAATAACTATCTATTCCTATCCTTATTTCTTCCAAGAGTTCAGATTAAGTTGTTGAACTCTTTTATTTTCTAACTAAACTACTTGACTACCAAGATTAAGTTGTTTGGCAGTATTGATTCTCTATATATTGACATGAAATTTAAAACATGGTTCAAATTAGGTTTAGACAGTCTGATTAACCATGGTTGTGGCATTTAAAATAGTTGCACACAAAATTATTTTGTAGAAAAAGTAAATTAGAAATATAAGATTATGATTTGTCATTAGTAATGCATCCTTATCTATCTCTTTGGTTCTGTTTTGAGCATGTGGAACCAGAATCTTCATACTTCCCTAATCTATCATTCTTGATAATTCAAGTCTGAAATAATCTTAACAATCTTTGTTTCTACTAACTTAACAACACAAATTTGAAGCATGTTTAGCCATGATTAGGCTAGATGACTGAACAAGATATCATTTTGAATCAGTAGTGGAATTTAGACTTGCACACTTTCAGTAGTACTATTTTTTGGGTATGGGGTTGTACCTCTTTTGAATTTGCCCTCTTTTATTTTCTCTTTTACTATTTTTTGTATTTTTATTTGGATTTTCTCATGCTATGTTATGTATAATGAGTGAAAGCTTTAAATCTAGAATTATTGACAGAAATAATGTTTAAGGATCCTTCCATTCAAAGGACCTCCAAATAATTCTTCTCCATTCAGCCCTTGTAAGAAGAAAGCATTACGACCCTTGATTGAATGAATGATATAAGGCCCTTTCCATAAATTCTCAAACTTGCCATGTTTACCTTTATCTTCTCTCCTTGAATCCCATTTTAGGACGGTATCTCCAACTTGAAAGTTAATTGATTTGGTCCTTCTGTAAAATATCTTCTTGATGTTTTCTTGAACTGCCTGTGTCCTTTTGTATACTTCTTCTCTTGTTTGTTGTATATGAATGGTTTGATTTAGTCTTCTATGCATATCATTTTCTTCTGTTTGTACTTCTTGGAGAAGCTTTATGTCTGGAACTCCCAAAGATGTAGGGAAAACTGCATCTAGGCCATATACTAGCTGATAAGGGGACATATTTATTGATTTCTTGGTGGTTAGCCTATCAGCCCATAATGCATGAACCAACTTACTATGCCATGATTTTTGATTTTGATCCAATAGTTTTTTGATAATGTTGACCAGACTTTTGTTGGAGGATTCAGCTAGGCCATTTCCTTGGGGGTAGTAAGCTGTGGAATGTCCTAAAGTGATATGGTATTTATAGCAGAATTCAATAATTCTTTTGGATTTGGAGGAAACAACATTGTCTGTAATGATTTTCATAGGACAACCAAATTTGGATAGTATGTTAGTTTCAAGAAACTTGATAATGACAGAGTCAATAACATTCCTAGAAGGGATGGCTTCTATCCACTTGGTAAAGTAATTTGTGGCAGTAAGGATCCACTTATGCTGGGCAGATGAGGTTGGGTGAATTTCTCCAAAAAGTCTAAACCTCATTGCTAAAAGGGAGCCTCTATATTGATGGGATGTAAAGGTAAAGGTAGGAGCTTTCTCTTGCCATAAAAAATTTGACACTTATGGCAAGTCATGACTAGTTTTTGAGTATCTGGGAAAAGGGTGGGCCAATAATAACCAGCTCTAAGGATCTTGTTGGCTGTTTTCTTCCAGTAAAGGTGGCCTCCACATTCTCCTTCATGCAGTTCATGCATGATTTTTCTTGCATCATCCTTAAGAAAACATTTAAGAAATATTCCAACAACATTTTTCCAATATAACACTCTATATAAAATGCAGTAACTTAAAGATTTTTGTTTCAAGAATCTAGATTTAGTCTTTGATAGAGAAGGAGGAGTATTATAATAGAGAAGCACATAAATGATATCAACATACCAAGGTAAATTCAAAAATATTTCCTCAATATATGGAGCTGTGAAGTCTTCTTGTTCTTCTAAAACATCAACCATATTCATATCTAATGCTTGGAAATTTGATTCTGCCATAAGTTTTGCTAATCCTTGTCCTTTAATTAAATTAGTAGGCCTGATTTATAAATCATATTCTAAGATAATAGAAATCCATTTTCCCCTTTTACCATCAGGGTCTTAATTTAGAATGTCTTTGACAACTATATGTGGGACAAAAGCAATGATATGAGAGTGTAAAATGTAGACTCGGAAATATTTCAAAGCTTTTATCAAGGCTAAGGCTTGTTTCTCCATGATATTATATTTGAGTGGAGCATCTCTTAAGGTTATACTGAAAAAGGATATGGGTTGTTCTTGCCCTGCATTATTTTTTTGTAGCAACACTGCAACAATTGTATGTTCAGAGGCAAATGAGAAAATGTATAAATCCTTAGTAAAATTAGGACTAATAAGAACTGGTGTTTGAGTGAGAGATTGTTTTACCAGTTCAAATGACTGTTTGGATTCTAAGGTCCACTTAACCCTTGTTTCCTTTTTGAGCATGTTTGTGATATTCCTCAAAAGTTCAGCAAGGTTGGGGATGAACCTTCTCAAAAATTGATCTTTCCAATGAAAGATTGCAATTCCTTGAGGTTTCTAGGATGGCTGATTTTCAATATGCCTTCAATCCTTTTAGGGTCTACTTTGATTCCCTCTTTAGAAATTATGTGGACAAGAATTTTTCCTTCTTGGATACCAAAGAGTGTCTTTTTGGGATTCAAAGATAAGCCATATTTTCTACATTTCTCAAAAACCTTTCTCAAATGAATCAAATGTTCTTTATCAATTTTGGAGAAAACAATACTGTTATCAAGGTAAATGATTATAAAATAGCCTATGTCTTCTGAAAAAGCTATGTCCATGGCCCTTTATAATGTGGCCCCTGCATTCATTAAATCAAATGGCATTTTAACATACATGAATGTACCCCAAGGTGTAGTGAAAGCAGTTTTGTGTTGATCACTTGGGAGTACTATTACTTGGTTGTAGCCTGAAAAACAATCCAACAGTGATATTCTCTTAGCTAAAACCACCTTTTGAAGTATGTGGTCCATTTTAGGCAAGGGATAATTATCTTTCAAGGAGGCTCTGTTCATATTTCTAAATTCAATGCAAAGCCTAATTTCCCTAGTCTTCTTCCTAACAAACACAAGGTTGTACACCCACTGTGAGTATCTAAGGGGGACTATGATCCCAATATCATACATCTTTTTGATCTCTTTCTCAACTAAAGGTAATAAAATAGGTTTTATCCTTCTTATTTTCTGTTTTAAAGGTTTTTTATTTTCCTTAAGAGGAATTTTGTGTTGAATGATGCTAGTATCATATGATTTCAGATCTTTGTACCCCCATGCAAACACATCTCCAAACTCTTTGAAAAGTTCATTATATTCCTGTTTGATATGAGTAGGGAGAATGCTAGATAACTTTATCATTTTGGGTTCATCTATGCTACCTATATTATGTTAGTCTACATTGGTTTCTGTGGGTTCCATCTTAGGTTTTCTAGCTACATCATTGAAATAAAAAAGCTCCTTTACTGGTGTAAGACCCCTTGGTATGGAATCATCTTTACATTGTAAAAATTCAAGGTCCTTTTGGTCTGTTTTATTTAGTAATGCTGTTGTATAAAGATATTCAAATTGATTTATATCAGCAGTAGAGGACAACTCTGTTTTATGGATTTGTTTTTCATTAAGATGGTCTTTTTCATGGCTTGAGCTAGGTGTTGATTCAGCAAAATCATTTTTAGATTGAAAAAAATCATCAATGTGTTTATCACCCTCAAACACTTGCCAATAGTCTTCATTTTCAGGGACCGTGGGCCTATTTTTCACTTTGATATTGAATTTTTCATTTATCTGTGGTATTTGGCAATTGTTGACAGCAAAATCAAGTTCATTTGCAAGGTTGTTTTGAGCTCTAGGGATGAAATTGAGTTCATATTTTTTAAAGTTTTTTAGGAGCTCTAGGGTAGCATTCCTATATTATCTCAATCTCAGGTTTTTGGCTGAATACTCCCCTTTTATTTGCCTAATAATCAGTTCTGAGTCTCCTTGGACTGATATTTTCTTGGCTCCTAAATTTTTGAGAAAATGTAGGCCAAGTAGGAGAGCTTCATCTTTTGCAATGTTATTGGTGCACTGGAAATCAAGCTTATAAGAATGTCCTTGGTTTGTATTGTGTATCCATACACCAGCTCCAAAACTTATTTTTTGTGTAACCAGCTTCAAAAATAGAAGAAAAGAGATATCAATGCCTTAGAAATAAGCCACTTCAAGGGGGAAACCTCCAATACATTACATAAATGAAAAATTCTTGGATGATGCAATTTACAAAACCTCCTTTCTATATATAGGAGTCCATGGGGCCATAATGTAATCCTAGTGGGCCACAATGTAATCCTAGCCGACCTAACAATAATAATTTAAGGGCACAATAATAACAAAATGGGGGTTACAAGGGTACAATAATAACAATAAGGGGGTGACACTAACAACAATAAGGGACTATACTAGTGATATAGGGACCTAAAATGCCCCTCTCCTTCAAAAAAGTGTTTTCCTCAACGCTTGAGTAGCTCTGGGTGATTCTGTATCAAATTCTCATCCTCCCATGTAGAATCTTCAGTGGGTAAGTTCTTCCACTTGATGAGATACTCTGAAATTGATCGATTCCGTAGCTGTCGAGTTCTTGTTTCCATGACCGCTTTAGGTTCCAATATGATTTTCCTTCCTCATCAAATTCTAGCAATATTGTTTGAACTGGAATATTTACAGCTATAACCTTCTTTAAGCATGAAACATGGAAAACTGGATGCACTCGCGAAGAAGCAGGAAGCTACAATTTGTATGCCATAGTACCAATCTTTTGCAACACCTTGTAAGGACCATAGTACTTTGGCGATAATTTATTATCCTTCTTAGCTTGATTGAGGGACATTTGTTTATATGGTTGTAGCCGTAAAAATACCCAATCTCCTACATCAAAACTTCTCTCGCTGCGATGTTGATCTGCCTGTTGTTTCATTCGATTTGTGCCAAATTCAGGTTATCCTTTAAGAGTTGGAGAACTTCTTGCTGATGCTCGATGTGATCTTCCACTGCTTGAACCTTCGAATTTTCCCTTAAAGATGATGTGATGGATGGTGGATGATATCCATAAAGTGCCACAAATGGGGTCATTTTTGCTGCAGTATGGAAGGAAGTGTTATACCACCATTCAGCGAGAGGTAACCACTTGACCCATTGTGTTTGTTTATCATATACAAAACAATGAAGATATCCTTCCAAACATTTATTTACTATCTCAGTTTGACCATCAGATTGAGGATGATAAGATGATCTATGAGCTAATTGAGTACCAAAAGAATAAAATAACTCCGTCCCAAAATTTCCAGTAAAAATTGGATCTCTGTCGCTCACAATAACCCTTAGGCTTCCATGTAGCTTTTGAATTCTATCATAAATGTAGTAGCAACTGTACTTGCTTTAAATGGATGAGATAATGCACAAAAGTGTGCATACTTGGTAAGTCTATCAACTACCACCATTATGACACTCTTTCCTTCGGACTTAGGTAAACCTGTGATAAAATCCATTGAAATCTCCTCCCAACGTTGACTTGGAATGGATAAAGGTTGTAGAAGTCCTGGGGTCTTAATTGTCTCAACTTTATTCTGCTGGAAAACCAAACATTCCGTCACAAAATTTTGAATATCAGATTTAAGGCCATCCCAAAAAAATTCTTTCTTCACCCTGTGGTAAGTTTTTAAAAATCCTGAGTGTCCTCCTAAAGGAGAAGTGTGCAATTCCATAAGAATATTTTGTTTTAGTTGGGAATTCTTACAAAGATATAAGCGATCTTTGTACCATAAGGAATCATTTTTCCAACTAAATGTATCAGATGTACTAGGATCTTGCTGCAACTTTTGAATGAGTGTCCATACATCTTTTTCCTTCTTCCATTCATCTTTTGCTTCGGTTATCCAATCTGGTTGGATAATAGAAATGGCACAAAGCAATGCTTCCACCTCTTCATTCTTTCTTGAGAGTGCATCTGCAACAACATTATGCTTTCCTTTTTTGTAGATTATTTCAAAGTCATAACCCAACATCTTTGTGACCCATTTTTGCTACTCTTCTGAAGATAGTCTTTGTTCCAAAAAGTGTTTAAGACTATCATGATCAGTTTTTACCTTGAAGTGTCTTCCCATTAGGTAATTTTTCCATTTCTTTAGTGCATGCAGTATTGCTAACATTTCCTTCTCATAAATAGGTTTCTATAAATACTTTCCTTTGATTGGACGACGTTCAAAAGCAATGGGTCTTCCTTCCTGCATTAAAAGAACACCAATTCCATTTCTCGAGGCATCGAATTCCACAATAAAGGTTTTTGTGAAGTCTGGCATAGCTAAGACCGGTACTAGGCACATTTCCTCTTTAAGATGTTCAAAGGCCTTAGTTGCATCAGGAGTCCATGAAAATGCATCTTTCTTCAATAATGTTGTTAGAGGTGCTACTATTCTCCCATAATTCTTAACAAACTTGCGATAATACCCTATTAACCCGAGAAATCCTCGCAACTGCTTTATGGTTGTGGGGACTTTCCATTTCTTAATGGCTTTAGTTTTTTTAGGGTATAATTTAACACCCTCGTGAGATACAATATGACCCAAATATTCCACCTCTTTTACTCCAAAGAAAAATTTGGATGTTTTTGCATATAATTATTTCTCCTGCAATAGTTTGAGCACCCTATCAACATGTTCAACATGATCCTTCCAAGACCTGTTGTAGATTAGTATATCATCAAAAAATAGTAGCACAAATTTTCTAAGGAAGGGTTTTAAAATGGAATTAATCAACCCTTGAAATGTAGAAGGTGCATTGGTAAGGCCAAAAGGCATGACCAAAAATTCTTAATGACCCTCATGAGTTCAAAATGCTGTTTTTGGAATATCTTCAGTCTTCATTCTAATTTGATGATATCCTGAATGAAGATCCAACTTGGTAAAATAAATTGCTCCATGTAATTCATCAATCATAGGAATGGGAAATTTATCTTTAATGGTGAGCTTATTGAGCTCCCTATAATCTGGACACATTCACCATGATCCATATTTCTTGTGTACCAATACTACAGGAGCAGAGAAAGAACTTTGACTAGGTTGAATTATACCTGCCTCTAACATTTCTGCAATCATACGTTCAATTTTTCTCTTTTGGACGTAAGGATATTTATAAGGCCTGATGTTTGGAGGAACACTTCCTGGAATCAAATGAATAGCATGATCATGATCACGAATATGTGGGAGTCCTTTGGGAGTTTCAAACACCTTGGAATGATTGTCCAAGACTTGTTGGAGATCTGCATAAATAGATGATTTTGATGTTGTAACTTCTAGTGAGCATAATTGTGCAATTATGCCTCATTTTTCTTTCTTTAGAAGCTTTGTCATGAAATTAGATCTTATTATTCTTCCTGGCTTCCCTGCAATACCTCGTAATTCGACTTCCTTTCCTTCTGAAAAAAATTTCAAGAAAATTTCTTGAAAATTAAAAACTATCGTCCCCAAATATTGTAACCATTGTACTCCTAGTACAACATCAACACCTCCCATAGGAATGGAAAGAATTGTACTAGTCAATACATATTCCCCCATGGTTATCTTGATATTATGAAATTTTTCAGAGAAATTTATAGTTCCTCCATTTGCAACCATCACTTGACATTCTGGTGCTGGGTATAGGAAACAATTTAATTCCTTGGCTACCTTACAATGAATAAAATTATGGGTGCTACCTAAATCAATCAACACTATTAACTTTTTCTTCTTGATATGTCCTTCTATATTGAGAGTTTGAGGAGTGGTAATTCTTGCCAGTGCATTATGTGATATGTTCGGATTCATTTCTTCCTCTTCTAGGGTTGGTTCCTGGTGTATATCCTCTTCTTGTTAATTTTCTTCTTCTTCTTCACAATCTATGTAAAATAATTTATTCTCATCACACTTATAACATTTAGTGTATTTGCTATCACAACTGTAGCAAAGCCCTTTTTCTCTTTTTTCTTCCAATTGTTGCGGTGTCAACCCTGTAGGTTGTGGAAATCTGGGCGTAGCAACACTTCCTTCTTTATAGAATTGAGTGGTAGGATTCCTTGTCGCCATAATTTTACATTCAACTTTTCTTGCCAACCTGAATGCCTTCTCCAATGAATCAGGTTCCAAAACGCGAACTTCATGTTGGATGTTATCCTTTAAAATGCCTATGACGAGATCAATCTTGTGTTCCTCTGGAATATCAGTTACCCTTATATTCAATTTTTGGAAGTCCTCAATGTGCTGCCCCACTAAACCCTTTTGTTTGAGATTTATCAATTGGCTAAAGAAGGTGTTGCTCTTTGTATCCTCATAATGTGCTATCATTTCCTCCGTAAAAATTGATCAAGTGACAATTTTTTTACGGGAGCAAAGCCATCGATACCATACAAATGTATTTTGTTCTAAATGTAAAGTTGCAATGCGTACCTTTTGTGTGTTTTGCATATTATGGAGATCAAAATATTGCTCCATCTGTAGTATCCATGTTATAGGATCCTTTCCATCAAACTTCCTCATATCCATTTTTGGAATATGGTGGTTCTTCCCGCCAACATTAGAGTTTATGAAATCACGATTAACATTTATTTTGTTCTCATCATGAGGTTCTTCTACTATCTTTTCACCATTAGGAAACATTTCATGTATCAACTTTGTCAAACCTTCCATGTCTGCTTTTAGAACATTCTTCATGTTTTCCATTTTCTCATCAATCTTAGCTTCCATGTCATCCATCTTAGATTCCATGCTAGCCTCCATGCCATCTATCTTAGATTCCATGCATTTCTTCAAACCATCCATCTTATTTTCCATGCCTTTCTTCAAAACTTCCATGTCATTTTTTGTTGCTCTTTGTGAGAGCGAAATTTGTTGCACTTGCTCTTGTAATTTTGATATGTCATGTTGCCATTCTTCATCTTCATGAGTCATCGTAGAGATTTAAAAAGGCTTAATGGGTGTTGAATTATTTTTCGAGGCCATTTTAGAATCCAATACTGATATCTATTCTACAATATGCCATTGTAATCAATTAAACTTGATTCTTGAAACAAGACTTATGCAATTTGGAAAAAAAATACACACCTTTTACTTGCTTTTGAGGAGCTTGATATTGAAATTGAATTATCTATATAATTGCAGAACCTAAATATCTGAAATTTAGCTTTGTAGTAGCCCTATGGAGCTTCTTTCCAATGCCATAGGTCTGATATGATTTTGATTCTTCAAGACAAAGTTATGTCCAATCTCCCACAATGACCCAATTTTGGACTGGTTCAGTAGAGAAAACTTGTACGACTTGCTACGTGTCACGGTTTCATCTTTTGGCTCTGAAATTGATAGCAAAGAAACTACAGTCTGTTTACTTATGACCAATTTTTACAGCACTCTAATCCTATGCTCAGAGAGAGAGTTATGAATATTTTCCCACGATCACCTCTTTGAGATGAAATTCAGGAGCCTGGAAAATCACTACCTTCCACAGATCATATCTCAGAAAATATTTCGAGCCAAGCTCTGAAATTTTTTGACGATGTTCCTTAGGATTTTTGATTCATACCATAACAATTTCAGCTTCTGAAACTTTTTAGAAAAATAGTTATAGCGCAAATTCAATGATGACCTGTTTAGGATCCTGAAAACATACCTAACTTCCATAGATCATATCTCAAAAAATGATGTGAACCAAGATCTGAAATTTTTTGACGATGTTCCTTAGGATTGCAGCTTCCCACCCTAAACATTTCAGCTTCTGAAACTTCGTAGAACAAAATTTATAGCGAAAATTCCACGATGACCTGTTTGGAGCAGCGAAACCCTAGAATCTAAAGCTACGATACCAAATGTTGTGTAACCAGCTTCAAAAATAGAAGAAAAGAGATATCAATGCCTTAGAAATAAGCCACTTTGAGGGGGAAACCTCCAATACATTACATAAATGAAAAATTCTTGGATGATACAATTTACAAAACCTCCTTTCTATATATAGGAGTCCATGGGGGCATAATGTAATCCTAGTGGGCCACAATGTAATCCTAGCCGACCTAACAATAATAATTTAAGGGAAAAATAATAACAAAATGGGGGTTACAAGGGTACAATAATAACAATAAGGGGGTGACACTAACAACAATAAGGGACTATACTAGTGATATAGGGACCTAACATTGTTTTGCTACAAGAGCCATCAAAGCTCATTTCCCATAATGTTTCTATCTTATGTTCATCATCCTTTTGTTGTTTAAGGCTGATAAGGTTAGAGCTGTTAGATTTTTCTTTTGAGGAATAATTTAACTATTTCGGTGGTCCTAATTCTATCTCATTCTCCTTTTCTTGTTGGCTGATTTCATTTTCATTGTACAAGATAAAGGAGTCTAAATCTGAATGAATAGAATAAACAAGAGTGTTGTTTGGCCTATCTATGTTGCTTACCATAAATTTCGTATGAGATTCTCTCTATAATATTCTAGTTTGGTTAAAACTAGGTATGGTAGCATAAGACATGTCCATTTGAAGGCTTCCTTGAAGTCTTTCTCCCCATGATCTAGATAGAAGCATGCCATACTTTGGGGGGATGTCAGCAACCACTATGTCCATAACTAGACCCTTAGTAGGAATTTGTGCCAGATTGACACATAAATCCTTGATTAGGCCTAAAAATTTGACTCTACTTGAATCAAAGGAACATAGGTCCTTGTAAGGTTTAGTAATCTCTAGGCTTAACCTCTCCATCATTATTTTTTGCATAAGGTTGTGAGAGGCACTAGAGTCTAGCATGGCATTGTGTAAAGTCTTATCATGTATATTTAGGCTGACATAAAATGGAGGAATGGTTCCTTCTTGGTATTTTCCTTCTACTTCAAGACCAAAAAATAGTTCTGGTTTATCATTTGTCAAGTTTGATGTATCAGTATCATTTCCTGTGTTCAAAGCTTTCAAAACTTGGTTTTTATATACATCCTGGGTTACTAGTTCAGCTAGGGGTATGCTAATTTTGATTTTGGAAATCTCACCCTCAAGGCTGAAAGGGACTAATGTTTTTGACATATTTTCATCTATTTTGTCAATCATATTCTTTTCAACAATTTTGATTTGTTGAGTTTTATTAGGACTGTTTTTTAGAACAGATTTTTCAGGGCCACTAGCAGAGGTACTAGGGCAGCTTTGGCTGACACTTTGTTGACCTGATTTGTCTTTATCTAAGTCAAGTTTCTTAGTCGAAGTGTCACTATTGTTTGCTGTCTTCTTAGGAATATTTTCTAAAGTTTTCCTAACATGAGTATCTGTGTTTTCATCATTTGAAAATTCTGGTTTCTTTTTTCTTCTAAGATCACATTGTCTGTGTACTTCCATTATTTCATTTTCAAACCCCAATTGGTAATCTTCAGAATCCTCATGATTATTTTCAATTTGTTCTGAGGAGAAGAAACGTTGTTCTTCTTCAGCGAGGAAGACATCTGTCTCACTGTCAGATCCTATCATATTTACATGATTTTCTTATAATCTTTCAGTTTCCCTTTCTTCTTCCTGATCTACATAGTTTTGTTGAAAGGGAGGCCTAATTTGCTGGTCATTATCTCTTTGTATATCTTGAATAAGGTCTCTTCTAAAATTTGGATTTCTATTTCTGTTTTGGGGATTGATTTCGTTTTATATTAGAGGTACTCTATCGTTTAGATTTATTTTCTCAAGAATTGTTTCCATTATCCTCACTAAGTTATCAATTTTGGTATCGGATGATGAGGTTGATGCCATTGTTTCATATTTATATGTAATTCTTCTTTCTGATTTCAATATAGCTCTTTTCTCAATTAGATTGGCTTCTGCAGTAATATCTCCCCTCTGCATATCTTCTAAAGTCAAGGGGTCTCTCTCTCTTAGCTAGTAGGCCATGTCTAGATCAAAGCCTTCAGGGAACTTAGCTAAGGCTAGGCCTAGTGGAGGTTTCATGTTTGGGGGAAGTGCATTGTAAACACTATTGAATCTTGTCCAATAATCTTGGAAACTTTCCCCAATGTTTCTTTTGAGGTTTCTATATTCTGAAAGGATTTGTAGAGGGTTCTTTTTAACTTCCCACTTGTTTATGAATGTTTGGTATAAAGAAGGGAGATCATTTATGCTATTAGGAGTTAAGCTTTTAATCCATTTCTTGGCTTCTCCTCCTAAACTTTGGGCAACGATTCTCATCTTAATGGTTTCTTCTTCTATTTCCATGTAATCAAAGGCATCATCCATTTTATCTACACGATGTTGGGCAGTAGTAGATTCATTTCCAGTGAAATGGGCAATTCTAGATTGATAATCATTTGGTAAAGGAACCAAAGGTTGAGGTAACACTAATGGGGCATACCATGTTGCCATGGTGGGAGTAAATGGGGGATTTACAAGAAGTGAATTTGTAAAAGGAAAAGTGGGATGGAAAGGAGTGCTTTGAATAGTGGATGTGCGGATAGGAGTGGTGGAAGTACTTGGCCTAGCAGGCTGATTATGAGAAGATTTGTTGTGGAAAGAACTGAAGTGGTGAAGAAGCTGAAAATCAGGAGGAGTGGAAGGAGATGCTTCATTGCTAAAGTTCTGCTATAAATCTATGGGCTCAAGGTCAGATTGGTCAATATCACTATGAGACTTGGTTCTAAATAGGTTTCTTGTGTGAGATAAGTCAAAGTGAGGATCTTTCAAGACTGTAAGGTTTTCAGGGACATATCTTGTTCTTTGGATGGTACTATCAGTAGTTAAATTTCTAGCTTTAGAAGTTTGCCACAAAATATTTTCTGGATCATCAACTATTGGGGGAGGATTAGGGTCTGGATGAGATCTGGTATTGATCCTATGTGAAGCCAGATTTTAAGTTCAAAATTTAGAGAGGCTGAAAGCTTTAGGACTATTTTTCAAATGTTTTGACCTCTCCTAGTGTTTAGTATTATTCTAAGACATGGAACTAGGTCTCTTAAACTTCTTAAGATTGATTTGATACAATCTTAAGGGAATCTAAAAGAACTAGTGGATAAATAGGCCTATTGGGGCTAGTGGAGTCGCTAGGTGGAAATTTTTAGCTTTTTGAAGGTAAAATAAGTTATGGTCCACCACCAAATGAGTAATAAAACCAATCAGGGAATATTTTTGGGTTTTATGAGTTTTTATGTGGTTCTTATGGTTTCTAGAGTCCTAAGGAGTACTTAGTTTTTCACTGACTCAGAAAGTCCCACCGTGATCGCCAGAATGTTGTGTTCCTGTGATTTGGCAGATTGACATACCAAATGACAAGGCAACATGGAACCAATATTTAGAGTTCTAGGACCTAGCCTTCTTAGACTCAGAGAGGGATCTCTCAGGTTATTTTGCAAAGGATGTGTGCCTATTTGCTTTTAAGGGTTGATTTTAGGCTAGTTATTAAGTGCAAGGTTTCTTTGATTGTTTTGGTTGGTCATAATGATCAAAGAGCATAGATAGAATGGAAAATATCTAAGTTATTGGGAAATGGAGCCATATGGAAGTCATGACAAGTTTACAAAAGGATCAGGGAGTATCATAGGGAAAATCTAACTTGGCCAGTGGATCTTCAAAGTTTTTGGAATAATGAGGTGAACATTAAGGAGAAAGAGTAGGAAAAAGAGAAAATAAGAATTCCTTATCATGTACTTTAAACAAGAGACATCTTTCAAGGAATCTGTTTTGAAGCAAGCCAAAGGAGAGGGAAAACCATAGACTTCTTTGGAAATTTTTTTAATAAGCAAACCTTTCAGACAACAATCCAACAATCAAAAGACTACTTTCAGATAAGAAAACATATAAGAAAAAAGTAAGAGTAGCCTAAGATCAAACATAAATAATATAATCTGCTTTTGACTAACTCTCTGAGGATATTCAAAGAAAATTTTCTAAAGGAAGACCAGAGGACAAGGCATACCATAAAATTCCTTGGTTTAGACTCTATTAAGCATACTATAAAGAAGTTTTAGAAATAATTCTCAATTTTTACTCAAAGGAGCATGGACTTACCACTTAATTTCCTGGTTTCACTCTATTGAAATCATTCCTTAAAACAACCTCTCAAGCCGTACTCAAAGGAACATGGAATTACCAAAAGAGAAACTCCTTGGTTATACTCTATTGAATCATTTCTAAAATAACAAGTTGGATGGAACTAGAGGGAAATTAAGAATCCTCCAATCAGACCTTGCAGAAGAAAACATTTAGAGAGTGAAGAGTAAAAAGAACTAAGGTGCTTTCAAAAGACATTTATTAGCCTAAAACCTTTACTCTAATTTAACAAAGAAAAATGGAAACAAAATGAAAATAGGAAATAATAATAACAGATAGAAGCACTTCACCAACAGCTAATCTCAGGGATCCAGTGATCTAGCCTCCTCCATCAACAAACAAATGAGGGCATCCACAAGATCCAAAACATCAATTTTCTTTCAACTTCCAAGAGACTATGTATTACTTAAAAGAGTAATCAAATGCCAACAATACAATGAGTCCAAAAGCAATATTTATGCTGAAAATGAGGAGGTGAGATTTAAGATAGGGTTTGAGTGTCATTTATTACAGAGTAAGTGCATTCTTGACCTTGAAAACCATGCAAGGCCTAAGGCAAGAATATCTGCAGCTACTTCTCTATTTCAATAACTATGTTTTAACTTCTAGGGAATAATAGGTGAAAAGTTTGACTTTTAAGGCTTATCCTTAACTATTACAATAACTACTTTGATAGATAAAATATCTTCTGACTGTGAAATAACTGCCAATTGCCTTTATGAAAGGAAATCGGGTTGTAGGTGGCAATTTGATCTTTTGGAGGAGTAACTGCTTCCCTTTTGAGTTATTCAAGGCCGTCTTTGGGTATATTTATCTTTGTCTTAATCGTAAAACTTAGTAATAGGCCTTTAACCTTGATTTTGCTTTAATAACTTGTCTTACTATCTTTTATCTGTTTCTACTCAATAACCATTTTATTCATTATCTTTTATCCTTTGAGCTTTTAGCCTTTATCATTTAATCACTGTCTTAAAGGGCTAATCTATGTTTTATCCTTTGATCTGTAATTATCCCTTTAAGCCTTCTGTTCATCATTCCTTCATTGTTCCTTCTTTTGTTTTTTTGTATGTGTGCAGGAAGGGTTTCTTTGTACGTTGGAGGGTTTTATAACCCATTAAAAATCATGATTCATCAAGGGTATAACCATATGCAAGCCCGTTTGGCCCTTCTTAGGTGATTTTTTACCTCTGGATCCTCATTCAGAGGTTAAAATATCATTGGAATGCCCCTCTGGGAAATTTCTTCCATTAAAACCTACAAACACACAAACACATATTAGTTTAAAGCCTGTATAAGGGGGTAAAACTGCCTTTTCTGGTTTTTGGAGCTATTGGGGGCGCTATGCAGAGGAAAAGAGGGTGCAGGGGAGTGATCTTGAAGGCGAAATCATAAGGAAATTCAAATGAGGGCGACAAATTTTTAAAGGGAAAAGTGGTTTTGGGAAACCACTATGGTTTATCGCATAGGGTATGGGCGATAAACGGTTTCAGCCCGGGGTTTCACGATATCATTGGGCGATGCTGCGTGTCCTGGGAAAACCTGATTATTTCGTGTGGATTGGGGCCTTTAAGCCCTTATATGAAATTCTGCGTGATATGCGATTTAGACCACCAGATCTCAAGGAGAAAGATCAACAGTGCAGGTGGAGCCCGAAGATGGGGTGTAGGATTTGAGTGGAGAGTGGGGCTAGGGTGGTGACATGAGCATTCTTTTCAGGTAGTGCGGGGTCAGGTTATAGATGGGATGAAGGATGGGGTCGCGACAAGTGTTGGATCAGGGTTGATCAACGGTGGAGATGGCCTAGGAAAGGGTGAAGCGGGGTGGAGGAAAGATAAGGAAGAAGCTTAGGATAGGCAGAGGGAAATGGTCCCATGGGGGTAGAAGGGACTGGGGGTCTGTTTCGGGGAAATAACACCCTAGAGGTTGGTTGGGATACAACCTCCACAGAGCAGGGGCATGCTACTTAACAGAGACTCACACAACCATGCGCGTTCAGAAAAACTAAATAGAGCAGAATGAGAGAGTTACCCGTAGGTCCTATGTTTGAAGTAGATCCACGTGGGGTCCAAACCCCCAGCAACCGTCCTTCCTTCTTAACCTGAGAAACAAGAAGAAACCAGCAGAAAGGATAGGTTGTACAGCATATATCTACTCTAAATGTCAGTGAGATTCATATAAAACATTAAATAAATCATAATGAATGCTTGTATAACAAATATTCTCATACATAAAATCATACACTAACACATTTATTTCGGGAACAACATGATACTTCTGTATTATAAATAGCATGTACAAAAGTAACGAGTGGAGAGATCACCTGATCCTTCCACGGCCTTCGCAGATCGTCGTCTGGATCCGTCCAGCCCTTGCCTCGCTAAGACTCCTTCCAAAATGGTGCATACGAGATGACATATAGGGAGATGTGCATCTCAAGGAAACAAGGGTTTCCTATAATGAACTGGGAAAGTGCAGGAGGCATGGGGAATCAGACTTGGATAGGGAATACCAATAGAGTATAATATCAATAATTCTCTCTCTCCCTTAGGCCATACACATGAGGGGTTTTTATACTCCCTCCAAGTAGTTTCAACAGTTGGAAACAGTTGGCCACGTGCTGGGGTGGTTGAACTACCTGAGTAACCATCAACCCAGCCCGCAAATAGGGAATTTTTATATATTTTTTAATCATTTTAATGGCATGCGCGGAAAAGTCTAGCTGGACTCGCGTATACACGCGGAAAACCACGGGCATAGTCGCGTATGGGGATTTTTACATTGTTTTTAAGTGAATTTGTCCAAGTCTGTAGGAATGGGTGCCCAAAACCATCAAAGCAATCATGAATCATATGAAGGTGAGAAATGATGCTATAACAGATGCCCCCTAATATATGAGGTCAGAAGGGGTACATGATGGCCGAAATGTATTATGCACATAGAAAGAACTTCGCAAGGACAAGAGAGGACTTCACGAGATTTCAGCCTGCCAAAAACCAATGAAAGAAACCAGAGAGTCAACTCATGCTGAGGCGGGCATACCCATGCTCAGTCAAAAATACATCATATGGAAAGTACTGAATGGATCCAATATGTATACAAGTATAGCTGAACTGAAAGTACACAATGAATCATCTGAGCATGGCCCGGAAGTGTAAATTTGAATCAATGTCTAAGTATCACATATAGAAAGCTGATCAAAGATGGTGCAACTGGATGTTTGATCATATAAGTAACTGAATCTCCAAGTACCGGATCATAAGAGGTGGATCGAACGGTACAATCACACAACTCGGGGACCAACATATAAGATGCTGTTGTGCTGAACTTCAACATATAAGGGTGGACGACATCACTGGCAGAAACTGAAAGGACTGTCAAAATTGAACCGAGAAATGCTGATGCAACCCGAGGTCTTCACCGATCACTATGGCACAATTCTACACAATGGGAATAAATGAGATGAAGTCGACCATGTGAGAAATCTTTGGATTACTGGGCAATGATGTATCCCATTAACCAACGTGAGACAACCCACCGATAATGATAATGAGTGTCAAGGTGCCCCAGTACAATCTGACAAGTGCGAATGAATGAGTTGAAGTCGAACACTTGAAAGAATCTACCAATCAGGAGGCAATGATGAATCCCCACTGTCGATAGCGAAGAGTCTGCCACTGGTGACTACAAACCCTAAGGTACTGACAAAAAGACTCTAGACCTTATTCCCAGAGCAATGAGTCGGAGTCGATGGGAAAATATCTGCTGGAAGGAAGGCATTAGGGCATCCCACATCAGTCCAGCACGAGTGTAACCCGCAGGCCAAGATTTGGAAGGAATCGAACGAAGTAGAGTGATGGAACCAAAGCCGAAGTACGTTTCCGACGTGCACAAGATGAAGCTAGCGCATGGAAGAAACCCTCTGAACCAACCAATAATGAAAGCTGACACAGAGGCGAGAAATCCGCCGATAGGGTCAAATGGAAATCAAGGTACTACACGAATCCCAAGTGTGATAATGTGTGCTGATGTCGAACACAGGGGAAACCACTCAGTCAAAGACCCATGATGATGATCAAATGCTGAGCACAAGGTCACCTATCAATGATGAAAATAGGCCCAAGGTGCGGCTCTAGGTTTGCTCTCAGAGCAATGTGTCGTAGTCGATAAGAGACAAACCCGCCAGCGAGAAGTCAATGGGGACCTTCTCAAACCAGCACGAGCGGAAGATCAAAACATCTGATGTGATAGAACATGATACTGACAAGACCGGGAAGGCCGACTAAATAATGAGTCAAGAGACACCGCAGAATGGCCGACTCAGGCTAGACTTCTCTTGAACAAAAGCATGACTCGTGATGAGAATGGCAGTAAAAAAGTGACACTGTATAAGTCTGTCATGCAGGAGGCAAAACAAACCCTCCATATGATTGGAAGAGATAACCAACCGGGGGAGGACTGACAAGTGAAACATGGTAAAGGATGAACCTAGGTCAAAACTAAAACCATCCCAAATGAAGGAGATATATATAAGTAAATGTGCTTTGTTCAAGCGCGACAAAACTGACTCTATACTGCCATCAAAACAACGAAGATACATCCCGTTCCCGCTCTTTTTGTTATATTTGATTTTTTTGTCTTTTTCATATAATAAGCCTGAAAAAGAATAAAAGAATGCTATGGTAGAATGGATAGAACGAGTATCAAGAAATCAGATGCACTAGTTCCTGGGATTGGAACAATCCTATGCTCAATGCAAGGTGGCAAAAACTGGTCAGTGATACTCAGAGGAACGTTCCATCCATGGGTACAAAGGTGTCAAGTCGTGATAGCTAAGTGCATGCAATGGTTAACTTGTACAGAAAGTCAAGGTCAAAAGTTGGCTTAACATTGAGTCCAAATGAAGCCGGCTAAAGGCCAGGATAAACAAGTAGCCAATATGCAATGCAGTAATACAACTTAAACGACACCAGGGAGCCTCTAGGGTAAAAGCCAGAAAAATGATAAGTGATGAAGAAGAAGAATGAAGCTTCAACACATAAGACATGGCGGAACTAAAGAGGACTCCCGAGCTTACATAAAAAGCAGCATGGGCAACAAGTGATAGCGAGGAACTAACTAGGAAGCCCATGTAAAGGAAGGCTCTACCATCAAGTCATGATAAAATAATCGGAGAGTGAAATGGGTGTAATACTCATGACCTGATGGGATCGACTCTAAGGCAAGTGATCAGTATGGAGGCTAGAATGCAAGATGCAACGGAAAGTGATTTCCCTAACCTATATGCCAGTGAAGATCATATACCTACCGTGAAGAGTCGGAAATCATGGATAAAAAACAGGGAAAAATCTCAAAATCGTCAAAATGTACCTGAAACATACCAAACTGGGCACTTCCAAGCAATCGAGTTATGCAGCTTAGGATATATCGAAAAAATAGGCATAAATAAATTTTGCGAAAATTTTCGATTTTTTAGCCATAAATAGACAAATTACCTCTCATTTGGTTCATTATTGCATAGCTGATTTGGAAAAAGTGCTCTAGAGCAACAAACTTCTTTCGTCAAATCAGGAACAACCGACCGTCAGAACTCAGCGAAACTTCAGGTAGGCTCCTTAATCATCCTGTTTATTCATTTTGTCCATTTGGAAATTAAAATTAAGTGATTTTTAGCTTTAAAACCCTTGCTAAAATATGCGTACCTGTGCATACGCGGGTTCACTGAAGGAAACCTGCGTATACACGCGACTGTGTACAGGAAAAACCGCGTATGCGCAGGTCCGAAACTTAAAAAGCGTGGCTAATGCATAATTTGATGAAATTTCTCAGGATGACCATCTCATGGAGGGAACGTGAGCATAGCGCAATAGACCAAGAGGTCATGCAGGATCGCGCAGCGCAAAATATCCTCCGAAATTGCAGATTGTTCAAATTCTTTAAAATGCCCAATATGAAAAGCAATGTGCGGTTGCTTGAAATGCTCGTAAATTACTGGGAACCAGATCAGGATTGCTTCATAATTGATCAGATGCCACTACGCATTGAAGTGGAAGATATATATTTCATCACTGGACTCTCCAGGAGGGGAGAACCAGTAGATCTGCACAGAAAACCCCTGGGAGGGTTGACTGTGGAAGATTATGTCCACGTATATTGCGTAGATAATTCCAAAAAGGTTGGAACGCAGATTGCAATTAGAGATATCAGGGATTTTCACATGAAGATCCTCCTTTTCACCATCAGCAGAGTGGCAGGATCTTCCTCACTACATCAGGCGTCCAGGACGCAAATGAGTATAGCTGTAGAGTGTTTGACTCATGTTTACGATTGGTGCACAACCCTGTTACTGAACATGAAACAACAGCTGACCTCCATTCGCCAAGCAAAGACTAAACACTTTGGCTATGGGACCATTTTGACAACATTCTTCTTTGAGAGGATTCCAGCTTTGAGACCCAGAGTCATCTCGACTATCAGCAGCCCGCGGGACCCAAGAATTGCCCGTTGGGTAGACATGATGAAGAGACTGGGGGGTAGCGAGGTACCCCGGACCACATGGGACGATGAGTTCTTCCTGTGGTGGGGAGAACAGATCATCGCAGTGGACGACTATCCCTATGCCAGGATGGATTTCCGTGGAGATCCAGATTTAGTTCTTCCACCAGGCACGGCATGGGGAGCAGTCGGTAAGTTTTGCAAATTTTTTGACTTATATGATTTTTTCTGGATTTTTCAAATATGTATGAAAAATGAAAATCAAAGACGTTTTTGATTGGATTCATAATGACTGACAATTTAAAATGATCATGTTTCAGATGTTGGACCAATTCGTCCTGAGGGCCTACCGTGCCATAAGCGTCGTAGGGGTGAGGCAGAGACAGTGGACTCCGACAGGACTCTCCAGGCCGTGCAGAGAAACTTGGAGGGATTGACCCGCCAAATCCCTATGGCTGTCGTGGAGGACTTGCCGGAAGCCATCCAGAGACGGGTGGTAGGAGTACCACGAGACTGGGTTAGATTATTCTGCCGTGTGGCCACTGCATTGATGTTCTATAGGAACACGACTTCTGGGCAGGGTCCTCAGGAGTAGACAGATTTTATATATTAGATGACTGTATATTCTTTTTTGAGACTGAACATGATGGGGCATAAGCCCAAGTTTTGTATGAGATTATGGATCCAAATTTTGTAAAGTTTTTTGACACTCCGATGATATATATACAGCGATATTTGATGTGATGTGATAAATGTATCAAATGTATGATGTTTTGATGATTAAAATTTATTATATTGAATGATTAATATGCCAATCTAAAGCTTGATTAGCTAATGAGTCAGCAAACCAATTCTCAGCTCGAGGAATATGAATGAATGTTAAAAATTGAAATGACCTTTGTAACAAACGTACCCTCAAGAACAATCGTAATAAAAAAGGATCTCGTACCCGATAAGTGTTGTTCAACTGCGACACCACCAGCTGGGAGTCCAAGAAAACTACCAACGAATCAACACCCAAAGATATTGCCTCCGAGAGTAGATGAATGACCGCAGTGTATTCTGCTACGTTATTGGAAGCAGGACCAATGCAGACCCCTCTTGATACCAACAGCTGACCGGAAGGATAATGAAGCACCCAAGCCGCGGAAGCTAAGTTCCGGGTGTGTCTACTAGCACCATCGGCGAAACCAAAATGACTCATGAAATCCAACACAACCTGCCAAAGCAGATCAAAAACATCACCACCTCATCAAAAATCGAAAATCAATCAGATATGTAAAAAGCAAAAAACTACTATATACAAAAGCAACATGCCAGGCCGAAGCCTAGGCATAATATTTCTTCAAATAGAGCCCATTTCGGGGCTCCGGCAACTCGTTCCCTTCAAAATCAACCAAGGTGTATGCTCCTTTCTTAAGGACTTTTTTAACGATATAGGGGCCATACCACATAGACTTAAACTTTCCTGCCCCCAGGGCATCTTTTTCTTGGGCATAGACCAAAATAAGGTCACCTTCCGAAAAGACCCTAGGCTTGACCGCCTTATCGTACTGAACTTTAACTCGGTTTTTATGCGCTTCATTCATCGTGGCGGCATCCCGACGCTGCTCATCGAGATGTTCCAGATGAAGAAGTCGTTCTGCCAGACTAGAAGTGTCAGGAAGAAGTTCAACAACTAACTTAAGAGAAGGAATCTCGCATTCAATAGGAAATACGCATTCCACCCCGTGCACTAGCTGAAACGGAGTAAAGCCAGTTGCAGTTTTCACTGACGTCCTGTATGCCCAAAGTGCAGGATATAGCATAATATGCCAGTTGGATCTAGCTTTATCAATTGTCCTTTGAAGAATTGTCTTCAAGGATTTATTCATGGCTTCCACCTGCCCATTGGCTTGAGGATAATATGGAGATGAATGCTCCTGCCGGAAACCCAATTTGAGAGCCAACTCAGCCATCATACTATTCTGAAAATGACTGCCATGGTCAGTGAAAATCTCTCTAGGTATACCAAAATGAGCGATAACTTGGTTGAAAAGGAACAAAGCTGCAGTCTCACCATCATTCCCAAAAGTAGGCATAGCCTCGACCCACTTCGTAAAGTAGTCTACTGCTACGATAATGTACTTGTGACCTTTTGCCGAAGGCGGGTTACAAGTAGTAAAATCAATACCCCACTTTGTAAAGGGTCCGACAGTAACGACTGGAAAAAGCGGAGCTGGATGAGCGCGCATTTTTCGAGTATACACCTGACACGGATGACACTTCTTGACTGATTCAATACAATCTTTGAAAATCGAGGGCCAAAAGTATCCCGCACGTAAAATCTTTTGGGCTGTAGCAAGCCCAGATAAATGACCCCCACAAGCTCCACTGTGAGAATCATTGAGCACAGCCTCAGCTTCTTCGAAAGTTAAGCAGCGTCTTAGGATTGAATCAACCCCTCGACAGTACAATGCATCACCAATAATCAGGTAATTCTTGGCTAAGTGACGTAGCTTACGACGCTCATCTTTCGAAAAAGTCGAGGGAAACTTCGCAGTCTAGAGATACACAATGATATCCCCATACCAAGGATCCTGTGGAGAGATCAGAAACAAGTGTTCGTCTGGAAAGGACTCATCATAGATCATCTCCTCTCCAGAGGGCAACTCGGAGATCAATTCCGCAAAAACTAATGACTTCTTGGATTTGGCAGACATGAACTCGAGATCAAATTCTTGTAAAATCACAATCCATCTATTATATTTGCCCCCAATCACTTGCCTGCTGAGGACAAACTGAAATGGATTGGCAGCTACCAAGACATAAGTTTTGCGAAGAATAATGTAATGCCAGAGTCGCTGCACAGCATGAACTGCTGCTAAGGCTAATTTTTCTATCGGAGTGTATCGAAGTTTAGGTCCTACCAGCCCTCGACTAAGGTAGTAAATAACATGCTCTGAAAGAGCATCATCTTCCTGAACCAGAACCATACCGATGGTAGATTCTGCTGTAGCCAGATACAAAAGAAAATCTCTGCTATAATCAGGTGGACTCAGTAAAGGAGCAGAGGTCAATGCCTTTTTCAAAGCATTGAACGAGCGTTGAGCGTATTCGTCCCAAAGAAAAGGAACTCCTTTCTTCAACAGTCTCATATATCCCTTTGTAATCTCAGCATAGTTGACGATAAACCTCCGAAGAAAATTAGACTTCCCTTGGAGACTTTGAAGCTGACGGATTGAAGACGGGGGAGGCAACCGAAGTATTGCCTCAACCTTGAAGGGATCTACCCTTATCCCTTCCCTAGACACAATAAATCCCAACAGCCGACCGGATGTAACTACGAAAACGCACTTGTTTGGATTCAATCGAATTTTATAAAAATGACATCTTTCAAATATTTGCCGGAGGTGACCAGGATGATTCATCCTCTTTCGAGAATGAGCAACTAGATCATCTAAGTATGCCTCGATAATCTTCTTGATGTCATGGAAGGCGTAAGACATGGCCCGCTGAAAGGTAGCTCCAACATTTTTAAGACCGAAAGGCATTTTCTTGTATGCGAATGTACCCCAGGGACAAATAAATGCAGTCTTATGTTGATCTTCAGGACGGATAGTAATTTGATTATATCCTGAAAAACTGTCCATGAAGGAGAAAATCTCGTTACCGGCACACTCGTCAATGATCTGATCAATGAACGGTGTGGGGTAATTGTCTTTAGGACATGCCTTATTTAGGTCTCTGAAATCGATGCACACTCGAATCGTTCCTTGCTTTTTATCTACCGGAACAGGGTTTGAAACCCATTCAGTCAGAGGAACTGGGAAAATGAATCCCACCTTAAGCAGCTTTTCAACTTCAGCTTTGATAGCTGCTGCCTTCCTAGGATTAACCGGACGAAGTTTTTGCCTGACCGGCTTAGCGTTTTCATACGTCTTGATCTCATGTTGGACGATAGATGGGTCTATGCCAGGCATTTCCTCATAAGACCAAGAAAAAACATCCCTATACTCTTTGAAGAGCTCGGTATAGATTTGAACCTCTTCATGGGAACATTCAGCTCCAATGAAAACGTTCTCGATAATGTTGGGATTCCTGGAGATGTTCACCGGGATAGTGGGAGAGATCACAGCCATGTTCCCTTCAGCATAAACCTGTGCTGGTGCTAAGGGGCTCAAGACTGGGTGAACAGGTCCAGGAGACTGAGGACTTGGAAAACTAGCTTCGACTTCGCTCAAGTTAGGTAGGAAGTAAGACCGATGATGCAAGTCATCCCACGGTCTCTCTATACCTGTCATTGCTTCCAGGATGGCCTCTTCAGATGGAAGAGTTGTATCTAGACAATCCTGGGCAGAAGAAGAAGTAAGCGTCCAAGCTGGAGCCACATCACCATCCAACTCTTCCGGCGAAAGAGGAGCTGGATCAGACTCTGCAGTGTCAACAACAGACTGATATGCAATCTCAGCTGCAGAAATCGGGAATGCCATTCCACCTACTTGCCCTTCTTCCAATGTGGCTGTTGGAGAAGGTAAGGTCCAAGGGTCCGAAAAATAATGAGTTCGAAAGAACTCTCTTCGAAGGGGAGCCTTGGAGGATGAAATAACATTAATAGACACCTTAGGAGGAGGAAGATCAAAAGAACCCATCAGGGAAGAATACATTCCAACTCCTAGATTCTCGACAGGCGCCTTAGTATTATCCAACTTAGGCACAGATGAGTCAGAAGGCGCATCCAGGTCTACAGGAGGACAGTCCAGTTGATCCACCGTGACTATCCTCCCTTCGTGGGGGAAACATGCAATTTGAAACAATGAGGATGCAATGGCATCCATCTCATATATCCAGTTCCTCCCCAGCAGAAGGTTGTAGTCTAAGGCTGCATCCACTACCTCAACCTCTATGTTAACGGTTTTTCCCCCAACACAGATGGGCAAAGCCGGGACAATACCATGGGGTTTGTGAGAATGACCATCGAATGCAGTAAGAACAGTGCTAGATGGAACAGCTTTGGGAGATCCAATTGTTTTCCAACATGTGAGAGACATCACGCATGTGGAAGCACCCTCATCGACCACCGTTCGAAAGATATTGGTCTTTCGATACGACGATTTAATGTGAAAAGCCATGTGATGGGGGAATCTCTTTTTAAAATTAGTCATATCAAACGTAATTAGAAGAGAATTTTTTGGATCAATAGCCCCAATGGCAGTGAGTAAAGCACTGCGCTGAGCCGGACAAGACTGGAGTACCTCTAAAGCTGACATAGCACAAGGACTCTGCGCCAGATCTTCTACAATCGAGTAGTTATGGGCAGCCCTCGCATTCAGATTAATCGTTGTCCGCTTAGAATATGCTTTTGGCATCCGAGGCATAGACTCAACAATAGGCTTCATAATGTGAAGCGGCTCAGTAGCATCAGGAACTTCCTTAGCTTTCGAAGATTCCTCTCCGCCATAATCACAGGATATCATAGCGATATCCGCGTGAGCACTCATCATAAATATATTCGATGGAATTTCCCCTTCCTGGGTGCCCCCAGAGGAAGCCCCAGGATTTTGGTTCTCGCCAACAACTAATTGCTGCCCTTGGGGAAAAGGGTTTGTTAAGACAGCCTGGGAACTAGAAGAACCTTGCTGGGATAATAGGCACTGAGCATCCTGAATTTTAGGGTAAAGGTGTGTGAGATGGTCTCCAGCACAAAGCTTGCATGGAAACTTCACTTTCTTTTTCTCCTTTTGACCCTCACCAACACGCTCGTTGGTTTTATTTGCATTGCCCTTCCCATTCTTGCCCTTCTTCTTGTTATTTCGTCCCTTCTTCTTCCCATCGGACTATTGATTTCATTTGGGATCAGAATTTTGGACAGCATTTATGGACAAATACTGGGAAGGTGATGAATCAGCAGGCACAGCCTGATTAGAAGGAGCATCTTGTAAAGACAACTGCTGCAATTGAGAAAGCAGGCTGGCTGCACTACTATTGACCGATCCGACAAGCCCGTCACCATGCGGACCAGGTTTAGTTTTCGATAAGTCCAATTTGGAGCGAGGAGCATTGGGCAAATACTTATAAAGTACCCCAGACTGAGAATATATCAGTTCTAACTGCTGGGCCCTAAAAATGGCCTGCTCCTCAGAAAATACCCTAGATAGGGATACATCTTTTGAAATATCTGACTGCAGTGATTTCAGAAACCACTCGAGAAGGAATTAACCTGGAATATGGGCTTTGATAAGCCTCTTCCTTCTCCTCCATTCCTGAATGTGATTAGAAATGTGAGTTGCCTCATCCTGCTTAAAATTAGCCAGGAGTTCGGTCCCAGCCTCATATCTGACAGGCAACTGAAAATGGTTCAGAAATGTGACAGCCAGTTCTCCAAATGTGGCAAAACTGCCCCCAGTGAGCTCGATATACCATTTGGCAGCATTTCCAGTTAGGGTGCATTGGAATAATCTCAACCTAATCGAGTCATCGATCAGGGAGTTCGAAGAACACCATAAGTGGAAAGTGGTGATGTGGTCCGCCAGATCCTCTCCATTCTTACCTTCAAACTTTGGAATGTCTGAAGGAAGTTTGGTTGGGACCGGAGGCCAGCCCGAACTATAACGAATCGGGTCATTAGTCAACTTCGACAAATCTGGCAAGTTTAACGTTGCCAGAAACGGTAAGCGAGGCATAGCCTGAGGATTCCATCCTTGATGGGATGGATTCCCAACATTCTGAAAAGAATAGCCTGGATTTGATGAGGCACTAGGCTGCCAGAAAGGACTCGTAGAAAACGGAGAAGAACCTCCTCCCCACGCCGAGTTACCAAAGCCCAGACCAGTTCCCCCCGCTGAAGTGTTGACTAAAGAGGAGAGCCCCTGATAGGGGTTCCAAGCATTAGACAGAGGAGAAAAGGACTGATAAGCACTCGATGAAGGGAAAGAAGCATTCCCTTGATGACCTGCGTAAAACTGATTCCCTGCCCCCGCTGTAGTAAAGACAAGATTCCATCCCGTAAAAGTAGTCGAACTTTTCCCCCCAGACCAAGGGTTGAAACTCTGGGTCTAGGACGTAAACGGAAATGACCCTAAAGAAGGATTGGAACTAGGAATATGCCCAGTCCCAAAGGGGAAACCCTGAAACGAAGCTGATCCACTAGCCATGTTAGACATGGGCGTAGATCCAGCTGAAGCAGCAGAAAAGGAAAAAGAGGGATTTCCACTAATGGACATCCCTGAACAAAAGGGACCAGAATGGGAAGCATGTGCTTGGGTGAACCCAGAGCCAAACACAGCAGCACTAGAAGCAATCGTAGATGAAGCAATAGTGCCCCCTGCTTCAACAGAAGCAGGAGTCTGAATGCCTGCAGCACTCACGGTAGAAGCCGCGTTCCCGGTCGTGGCCATCGAAAGATAAGAATGATACGGAAGATCCGGCGGTCTCTCCGACTCCGGTCCGATGTACTGAACAACGAATGGATAATCAGGAGGAAGAGGAGATGGCCCTGTAGCAGGAGGCTCAGGTACGTCTTCGATTTGAAAATCTTCTTCCTGAGGAAACAAAACTCGCGAGGTGAGCGGAACGCTCCTCTCGGGGCCGACACCAGAATCAGCTATGAAACCTTCAGACCTTGGTGGAGGATCTCTCTCCACAGCGTCAGACTCCACAGGGTGGTAACCACCTGCTAAATCGCTCCTACGCCTTCTCGAAGAAGGCTCTGCACTCTCGGGAGATAACCCTCGGATTCTCCTCGAACGTCGAGGCGCTTGATCAGCCACTTTTATAGATTTATTAAATTAGACTCAAAAAAGTGAAAATCTAGGCAAGCTAGGAGCAAAGAGCACTCACTAAAAATAAAAATCCCTGAGAAACAGCAAGCAAATAGCCTCCAGGTATTTCCGCTCTGGGTGATGAGGACCGGACACCAAAATACAGGAAAGCGAAGTATAGGACCTCCTGAAAGCAGTCTGGGATGATTAGGGCCCAGAACAACTAGCGAAGGTATCAGAAACAGTTACGCCGACCTCCTAACGACAGCCTTTGCCAGCTCAAGCACCCAAGCTTCACAAGGGCACCCCCCAGAAGTACTGCTGAAAGTGATGCGACGTCTGCCTCAGGTACCACGGGTATTCCCCCCCGCAGTCACCTGTGTGGAACCTAGGAGTGGCAACTATGGACACCAATCTGTATCAAAAGCTGGGCGGAACGGTCTTGAGGTCAGATTCAGCCAATCGGAGAGGGGGTATCCCTCTTCTCAGCCTTCACTTCCCCTCGCGCTTGACTCTCGGATGAGAGCTCTCCCAGTCCACCTCACGGAGTTGGATTTCTCTCAATTAATCAACTTCTATGTTTGTTTGAGCGGCCTTGGAGAGTTAACTCTCCACTCACCTATTCCAAGGCCCTACAACCTAGCTAGTTGGTGATTGACACTTAGAAAAACTTGCTAGTTGATTTTAGATTAAATCGCTTATTTTAAGGGCTGTTATGTTAAGTCACAAGGATATGGAGATGAAACGTATGGTGTTTTTGACGCAAAAGAAATTAATAAAAAATTAACTACATGCAAATGCAGTTCTTTGTCTTTCGATGAAGAGCAATCTCTATACAGGTTCTACGAGACTAAAAATTGTATTTTTTTTTTTCAGAAAGCAAACTCACACTCACAAAAACTAAGAAATTGACTAAATGATTATATGCACCTAATGCAAATCACTACAAGCATGTAAATCCTAAGATGCAAATCTCTTAAAGCGGAGTGAAATTCCCAAAAAGTACCTTCAGTTTTAACTCTTCTTTTGTTGCCCTAAAAGCTAGCTCTCGAAATCAATAACTCTTAAAATAAGGACAGCAAAAAACTTAAAAATAAGCAGAAGAAATCGAGTGACAACTCCTCCTCAAAATCAAGCCTAAAACTAAAAGCAAGAAACCTCACAAAAGCTTCAAAATTTATGGCAAACGAAAATGAAAATGCAACAACAAAAGAAAATAACAAGTGAAAATGTTTTTTAAGCCTTTGAAATGCAAAAACAAAAAGCGAAGCAAAAGTTTTTCAAGCTTTTTTGTTTTATAGAGAAAGAGCTCTAAAAGACCAAGCACAACTATCAAAATCCAAACCAAATAAGACCAAATTTCAAGCACAAAATTCAACAATGCTCCCAAACCTTATAAAGCTAACTCGCAGCAAGATCAATAAGAGCAAAAGAAGACCAAAAACTCAGCCACTTAGCCTAGAAAAATAGTGCAAACTCGTTGCAAACAAAAACTCCAAAGAAGCAAGAAAAGCTCTTCAAAAGTTGCAACAAAACCTAGCCTATGGAACTCAAGAAAACCAATCAAAAACGAAGCAAAAATCACAATGCGAAGCACAACACAAAGATAGGAGCGAGTCAGTGAGCAGAAGCTCTTTGTTCTGATAAAGCAGAACAGCCAAGAATGCTCAGAAAGCGATCTTGGAACTCAATCCAGAAGTGCCAGCACCAGAAACAACACTTTGCCAAAAATACTAGTTTTCGATCAAACGAAAGAGAGAAAAGACATGAAACCACTTCCTTCACACTCCAGTAAGTACAGAGACACTGTAGAAACAGGCCTCCACAGCCAGAAAGGACCAAAAAGTCAAGAATCCCAAAAATTCAAAATCTGCCTAGGTATACGCTACTTCACAGCTATGCAACCAGCGTGCATACGCGTCTGTTCTAAGGGAAACTCGCGTATACGCGGTTTCCTTCAGACAAACTAGCGTGTATACGCGACTGTGTGCAAAAGAAGGTGCGTATGCAAAGGTAAATAATGAAAAAAAACAAAAAGAACAAGCCTGGAAAAGACACCAAGACTTCAGACTGACTGCAAGAAAATAAACTGGACCGCAAATGAAAGTTAAAACTGTTGGGATCCTACCAAACAGCTGAAACCACCCAACAGGAGAATCACAAAAGTGTGATCCCCAGTGGAGTCGCCAATTCTGTTTCGGGGAAATCTCACCCTAGAGGTTGGTTGGGGTACAACCTCCACAGAGCAGGGGCATGCTACTTAACAGAGACTCACACAACCATGCACGTTCAGAAAAACTAAATAGAGTAGAATGAGAAAGTTACCCGTAGGTCCTACGGTTGAAGAAGATCCTGCAGGGTTCAAACCCCCAGCAACCATCCTTCCTTCTTAACCTGAAAGACAAGAAGAAACAAGCACGAAGAACTGGTTGTACAGCATATATCTACTCTAAATGTTAGTGAGATTCATATAAAACATTAAATAAATCATAATGAATGCTTGTATAACAAATATTCTCATACATAAAATCATACACTAACACGTTTATTTCAGGAACAGCATGGCACGTCTGTATTATAAATAGCATGTACAAAAGTAATGAGTGGAGAGATCACCTGATCCTTCCACGGCCTTCGCAGACCGTCGTCCGGATCCGTCCAGCCCTTGCCTCGCTAAGACTCCTTCCAAACTGGTGCATATGAGATGACATATAGGGAGATGTGCATCTCAAGGAAACAAGGGTTTCCTATAATGAACTGGGAAAGTGCAGGAGGCACGGGGAATCAGACTTGGATAGGGAATACCAACAGAGTATAATATCAATAATTCTCTCTCTCCCTTAGGCCATACACATGAGGGGTTTTTATACTCCCTCCCATTAGTTTAAACAGTTGGAAACAGTTGGCCACGTGCTGGGGTGGTTGAACTACCTGAGTAACCATCAACCCAGCCCGAAAATAGGGAATTTTTATATATTTTTTCATAATTTTAATGGCATACGCGGAAAAGTCTAGCTGTACTCGTGTATACACGCGGAAAATCACGAGCATAGTCGCGTATGGGGACTTTTACACTGTTTTTAAGTGAATTTGTCCAAGTCTGTAAGAATGGGTGCCCAAAACCATCAAAGCAATCATGAATCATGTCAAGGTGAGAAATGATGCTATAACACGACCAATCCTTGGTATCATGGGGGGTATCAAGGGAGGTCAGGTAACTGAATTTAATGGAATCAGCATAGGGACAATCTCCACTACCACTCTTCTAATAAGTCCAAACATTGAAGAAACTCCGCAACTCCATACTTGGTTCTGTAATACTGGCTACAACTCTTCGTCTCCATATTTGAGTAGAAAATATAATGTCACTTCGAACTGAGCTTTACCACAGAAGACAATTCAAGAAATTTCTTACATGGAAGCCCCTGAGAAGGCAATATGGGTTTCGGTTCATTCCACCATTACTTCTCTACGCATGGACGACTTATATTTTCTTGTGTGTCCATTAGAATTCAATGGAAAGCAATGCATGAAAAGAGTAATTCACCATTCTAACATTAGGGGAATTTTTAGGTCTAAAATGGGCCTCCTAAGGAAATTATAAAATAATAGTGGAAATAATAAAATAAGATTAGATTACATCATCAAATTTTGGAGGGAAAAAAGAAAAAACTACTTTTTCAACTCATATTTTCAACTTATATTCCTATGGGTTTACCCAAATTTCGAGCGATGGCACTTGTTGGATGCAGAATTTGATTCCTCATCCAAGGAGTACCCATGTTGCATACTTTCGATGAACTCTGCTACATGAAAAATGAGAAATACATGAAAAACATTATTGCAATCACATTTTTCATGTATTTTTTATTTTTCATATAGCAAGATCCATCGAAAGTATGGAACAAGGGTACTCCTTACATGAGGAATTAAATTTTGCATCCAATGAGTACTCTCACTCGAAATTTGAGTAAAACCTTAAGGAGGTAAGTTGAAAATACGAGTTGAAAAAGTAGTTTTATTATTTCATTATTTTTTAATATTTTTACTATTTTACTCCAAAAATGTGAATCATCCCCCATGGTTGACATGATTATCTTGAATCCTATTGCTTCTTATCAATTTTATTTTGATTGTATTTTTTTTTTAGGAGGCCCATTTTAGACCTCAAAATTCCCCTAATGCAATATTTGGCATTATACAAAGTGTAACGATGAGTTCCCAGAATGTGACTATCGTTACAAACTTAAATTTGAGTTACATGACCACACCAGGCACCTTCAAAATGTAATCGCTTCCAATGATGTAGGAAATGAGCTAATGGGCATCATGGCGAAAGACTTGTTCCTTCTCTCTATCAAACCAGTTGATCCTCAAGAAATCTATGGCCGTATCTCAGGTCGTCGCTTCCTTCTGACACTTTCCATCAAAACAGAGTACTACAATGGTGTCGATCATTTGTAAACAATATTGATAATTTCAGAGGAAATTCAATATGACACTACATGCAAGGAGGTCCTTAAAGACATTGATGCATTGACCATTTCACAACGATATATTAATCTTTGCCTTTGAGCTCCCTTATTATATGCATATAATGTTACTTTTCTATACACGAAAAAATTTCTCTGTATAGATCACTTTTCCATACCATTGTAAAATACAACCATTTTGTTGTGCTAGAACTTTTCTTTTATGAGACTATTTTTCAATAATTGCAACTATGTATATTTACCCCTTTACAATTTACATAATATAGATATCGATGTTTGACTCTACAATAACATGTTTTTTTCTAATACTCTTGTTCAACATGTTTTCCAAAGTCAATTGAAACTCTTTCTATCATTTTATGATAGTCAATTACAAAGTTGAAATTGTTAAAAAAATGTCATATATTTCCTATACATTCATAACTCAATTTTGTTTCACTCTAAATTGCTCACGTCTCATGCCTAATAGAGAATTATTTGTACTTTATTAGATATGTCATCCAATGATCCAAATGCGGATAAAAAAGCACGGAGGCACCTTCTTTATGCTCAAAATAAAGATACAATAAATGCATACTGACGACTTCTTTATAAAAACCGAAAAAAAACTACTGCTTCAGCTACACCCCTTCCCTTCTCAAGTGCTCTCCCAAATATGCATATCATTTCACTCCACTTTTTTCAAAACCTATATAACCCCCCCTTAATGAATAACACCGTCTATTTAGAAAAAGAATAGACTATCTCTCTATTTTGCATGTTTGCAAAGAATCATACCCAGGTATGAAAACAAAGCTTTCACATGGTAACCTTTCTTGATTTCGTTGTGCATCATCTCAAACTACAAATTGTTTCACTCATATGGAGAACATGGACCCTGGTAAACAACCATATTTCCTTCAAAATTTAACACAACTTGAGGAAATGCTCATCACACATGTAAATCCCATTCTACAAGTAACCCATGCTCATGGTGGTCAATACAAATATAGCGGCCATACAATCAACTTCCCTCAAGACATCACTACTATTGCCAAATACCTACCTCAAATGGTTTCTAAATTGGACATCCTAATTTTGAAAAGGCACAATCCTTTTGAAACAACTTATAAATTCTTCATGTGCAAATCACGTGTACTTGCAGCGCTTGAATACAAACTCACTCATCATCCCTACAACAAATATGTCGAGCTCAACCCATCTACAATTTCTTCTTGATGCAGGAGCATCGGAATAAGCCAGCAATGTGAA
>CM076575.1:1839746464-1839878053 GCA_034641835.2 Pinus albicaulis | reverse complement strand
AATTCCCTTAATTCCTTTATAAAATCACATTAAACTAACAAATGTTTTATGTGTTCACCATTATGATTTTAATATTACCTTTATGGAGTAAGAATTTTTTTTTAGGTGTCAGTGAATGTGTACATTGTTAATAAAAGTAATTGAATTAAGATTAATTCAAGGAATTTGATTGTATTTTTTTATTTTTTATAATTAGTTGTGTATACATAATTAAAATTATTTAATATCAATGATTACATGAACACTTTCATTACATGAACACTTTCATTGGAACCGATAAAATTATAGTGCAAATTTGATTATTTTTTTTAATTAACTAAAGTATTTAATCCTTACAAATATGTGATCCAATTTAATTAAGGCTTGATCTCAATTTGGGAAAACTAGAGTTTATTTTCCAAAATAATGATGTGCCTATTTTACAAATTGAAAAACATACTTGTCTCAATGATATTATATAATTTTCACTATTATATAAAGGAAATGAACTCTTTTCTATAAAGAGTGGGGTATGTAGCTAAAAACTCTTCAACAACCCAATCATGCATCATTAGTTATTGCTTCCCTCATTGAAAGAAATGGATGTTCGAGAATTTATCCTCATTCTCAAAAGGCAATTTCTTCCTTAAAAGTTAGCAAAACCATGAAATAGTTCACTTTTTTTTATCTAATTCTCTTCTCTCATTGAGTATCTACAATGAGAGGTTTTTCCTTATGCACATAGGTGGTGACTTTTGTCTTTTATGAAGCAAATAAATAAAATGTATTTTTTCTAGAGATAGTTATTCAAAAATAAAAATTAAAAAACAACTAAAAAAATATTATAAACATTTGTTTTTCATTGTGCAAAATAGGGCGTGATGATTGTCCTACATCCAATAACTTATTGTAGTGTGGCTTAGAATAACCATTTAAAAATAAATATGCTAAAAATTGTTGGACATCTAAAGTAGAAAATGTCTCACCATTAATAGTAAACAAGGGAATTTAGATGTTTGAGCTTTTCAACATAAAAGTTTACAAAGAATTTTTATAAATATAGGTTGATAATTAGATTTACTTTTCATGAGGTAATTTCGACCTATTTTGTGTGGTAAAAGTATACATTGTTGGTTGATTTGAAACATGTTTTAAAGAAGGATTTTATTATAATATCTAATTTGGCATTATCTTCTTCTTCTTTTATTCATTTTTTTTCTTTCATCTCAATTGAATGAAATTATGAATTTTTTTCCTTCTTATTCTTTTTACTCATAAGGTAGAAATTAGCCCAATTTATTGTTGGAATTGGAAATTATTCTCTTTGTTTACCAACTCTTCATGGTGAAGCAATATGTTACACTCAATTGGATGACACCTAAGTCATATGGTCTTTGGTCAGGGCAGCATGTAATCAACTAGTTCGATTTTTTTGAGTTCACTGGAATCTCTGTGAGCAACATAGTTTTCGTTGGTGCTTTTTACCTCTCTCAAGCAATGTTTAGGGGAACAATCACGCAAGGAAGAGAAGAGGCAAAAAAAACTTTATAGCACTCTGTTGAGCAACTAATTCATATCAAAAGCCCAGTTTCAACATTACTAGTACAATAATGGAAGTAATTTTAGATTTGCAATCAAAAGCTACAAATATGGATGTTGAAATCACCTACAAAAGATCCATGTTAGAGGAGCTCACTCTCAAAGTCAACCAGGAAACTTCCAAAACTGATCCTATTCGTGCATTTTCTCCTAGTTGTCTAAGTCATACAAATGTAAAGGAAGTTTTCCCTGTTGAAGAGTATATCTCCCCCTATGCTCACTTGGTTGGGCTAGGATGTTGGGCAGCTTGGTTACTTTTAAGTCAAGGCATGGTTGTGTTTAAGCCATTATATATTAATAGTTCTATTAGCTGTTTTTTCTTGGTTTCAAGTTTTCCAAGATAAAAACTCATTTGTTTTAAGTGTTGTTGTTGTTATGATTATTTTCTCTTACCTTATATTTTATTAACAATGCCACGATAACCAAGGAATCAAGGTGATGGTTGCATACTTGAAGATTGTTTGAGATGAAATAGATGTCTAGCAGGGTGACATGCAACAACAAAAGTGATGTTTTGCGAGGACATACCCTAAGATGAGTAGGTGTTAAAATGTGAGAGAATGGTAACATAAGTATTAAGTGGCAATAACCATAAAAAAAATTTACTTTAAAGTTGAAATTTGTAGATGGGCATACATATGTAACACTTGTTTAGGCATGCGTACCCTTACTAGTAAAGTCTTGGAGTAGACGTAGGTGAGAGGGGAGGAGAGCATGTAGATTTTCTTGTTCAAGTTTAAAGAGGGGAATGCTAAGGTAAAGTTGAGATGATAAAAGAATCAAATTCATTAAGTCCATACTGTTGGTTTCGGGCACATGGTTTTGGTGGCTTGTGATATGATAACCCATGGATTAGATGCAATGAAGGATTTAAAAGGCTTGGGACTTTTCCATTGTAATGTGCTTGATTAAAATGGAGTGTTATGTTGGCTATGATAGGATGATGGCAGGTTTGGCTTATTTTAAATCAGGGCATAGTTGCATTTAAGCCATAAGATATTAATAGATCTATTAGTTGGTCTTCCCCAATTTTTAGTTTTGCAACATAAAACTAATGCGTTTTATGTGTTATTATTGCTATGTTTTTTTTTCCTTTTTTTTTTTTTTTTTTTTGCATGTCAACAATATTTTCCTCTATGTGGTTGACTTAGAAAATCAAGTTCAATTACCTTCAAAGAAAACCATAGTAATAACAAGAGAGGGGTTGACCAAGGAATAACCACTTTAAGAAAAATCATGTATCGATTAGAAAGAGATCCTTTGAGATGTCAACCCAATGGACTTTGAAGATCCAAAAATGAATAAAAATTTAGAAAAGGTTTCCCAACAAGTCCTTCATAAAAATAAGTATAAAGGTAAACTGACCCAATTCAAGTCAAATCACAAAAGGCAAGTCCTTGGGTTGAATGTTAAACTTGCATATCATGAAGTGATAGCTCGGAAAAAAAATAAAAATGTTGAAGTGTTGAAAACAAATATCATCTTGGAGAATAAAAGGGAGACTATGAGAGAAAAGAAACAAAAAATAGAGGAACAACAAGTGTCTAGCACTACTAAAACTTGAAATCCTCGCAAGTGCAAACGAAACCCAAGCATGTAAGTAAACAAAGATTCTTCACAAAAATCCCTAAATGAAACACTCTACCATCGTGTTGACCAAAATCTATTTGACAAAGGATTCACCCCTAGTTGATTCCACCAAAGTAGCCCAACAAATATAATTAAATTTGTTAGAAATTAAATAATAGAGCAATGGAAAACATAAAATATTGCGAAACAAAAATAGAGAAACACATAAAACAAGAGAGACACAGAAATATGTGGTTCACCCGATTCAGGCTATGTCCACGAAGAAACAACCGGTCCTTCCTTTTCATATTATCCAACAAACTAAAGGGATGAAACCTACAATAAATCCGTTGTAACTTCCTCTTCGCTCTCACACAGTCTCCTCTCTTTTTCTCACACATTGAATAATACACAATCACAATACAATTCCCTCATATAAAACCGAGGGTTGCCTTCTAAGGAAAAAAAACCCAAATCAACATAACTTCTAATGTCAAATCTTCCGCTTAATGAATGGCCTAGATTTACTTTGAAATTGTGATATTTTACAAGGCAATTTTTATCTAAATTTTGCTTTGGGGGTGAAACCATTGAACCCCCACCAAGGGGGGGGCTCCAAAGAATCGTTGTCGCCCCTCTGGACCCTCCTAGTAGTGCTAGTGGAGGGGGAAGCCCCTCTGCACCTCCTCCCTATTAGGGACTAGTATCCAAGCGTGATTGAAACAAGACCTCTTAATCGATAAGATAATCAAGTTCCACGCCCAAGAGATTTCTCATAACTAGTTGGATAAGATATCTCAATATTAGCGACTTGGTGTAAAATATGAGGGAAAAGACACTCAATCTAATGATGATAGCATCCAAATATACTAGAATCCATAGAATGAAAATAATATGAGACTTAATCACTACCATTAGAGTACAATGAAGAACAACAATCAAAGGAAAGAAAACAACAACAATATTAATGGTAGTAAAAAGAATAGAGATAATCCTTTCCAAGTCAATAATAGGAGTAAGTGCATGGCAAGGGAACTCAACCCTTGGAGTAACCAACATAAACTTCCTGCGGGATGGTCTCTAGTACGCTAATAGAATCACAGCTCCGCAAATAATTATTTTTAAAATTTATTTTAAATATCATATAACAATATTTCTCTATTTAACAACCCAAGACCGAAAGGCATTTGGCAGGAGTGAAAGCTTTCCCCCTTATGGACCATAAGCCGGTTATTCCAAGTGTCGTGATTTTTCTTGAATAACAGTGATGAGTCAATGTGCATTCATAGAGTAGCGAGTGATAATTATCCACACTAACTGAATTATGATCAATTTTCCCACTATATTAAAATATATATTAGATATGTTCACAACAAAACATTTTATTTTAATCTTTCCATCCTCTTTTAATTTGTTATTACTACCATCTTTGATTGGCTCTAAATATCAGTGCATCAACTTGTAAAAATTGCTCATGAGCCCTTTTCGATGTGTAATCAATTCTAAAATCAAGCATGACATGTTACATGTCAATTAACTCTAGAAGACACCATCCATATGAAGCCCATTGACTTTCGCACCACATACATGTGGAAATTAAATCCAATGACAAATATAGAATTTCTCTGTTTCTAGCCATGTTCGCTCATGTTCTCTTATGGAAAATGCGAAGAATGAAAAAAAAACAAAAGTTCATGTCTTTGTTTTTCCTTTCACATGCTATCAAAGTCATGAGCAACCTCTATTAATTTTCCCTTGTTTGCCTCTCACCTAATATCGAAGTTGTAACACCTTTTATTCATTTTCCTTTTAGTCCATTGTTTTCCCAATAAAAAATTATGATCTATACCCGTTGAATTTTTGTTGTCCCATTCCTTTCTCCTGTGACAATATTATATATGCTTCTTTTCTCCTTTTACAATATTATATTTTTCTCCATTTACAATGTTATATATCTAACAGGGATATTAATTAGATTATGTTGTTTATTTTTTTCGAAAAGAAAAAAATCTTAACTTCATTTATTTGACAAAAGATATATATGCTTCTTTTATCCTTTTACAATATTATATTTTTCTCCACTTACAATGTTATATATGTAACAGGGATATTAATTAGATTATGTTGTTCATTTTTTTTCGAAAAGAAAAAAATCTTAACTTCATTTATTTGAGAAAAGATAGAAAAATACATTTTGTATATACATATCTTTGTGAAAAATTGTTGTAATTCCCTGTTGGCAGCCACTACAACACACCCAATTTTGGGTATCTTTAAATTTAGTCCCCTCTTTAAGCAAAGCAGTAGGGTTTTCACCCGGCCTGTAATTAGTGACATCCCCGTGGCCTATTCCCAGCCCCTCGCAAGCTTTCTCACTATCATGACCGGATGCTTTTGCTGATAGCCACTGCATGAGGTATCATGTACCTTTTACTTGAATGACTTTAGGTATTAAGATGCTTGTTAGCATACTCACTAGAAACCTTCACCACTTAGTTTTTAGGCATTCTTTTTGGACTCATAGAACATCGAAATTTGTGGAATTAACATTTATTATTTTTAAGTAGAGACATATTCACCTGCCATTGTGCATATCAAATTAATAAACTCAAACTTAGTACTATAGCCTTGGTGGTCGATTCACTTTGACATTTCTACTCAATCTAGTAAATATTATTTTAAATATACTGCTTTCAATAAATCTGTATATGTACTATCAATGGGAAGATAGCTTTTAATGAGCTTGTGATATGGCTCTTTATGCGTCTTGTCAACCATGGAGTCTTGTTGGGCTACATATTAAGGGAGAATAAATCACGGTAAAGTCATTTATTAGGATATTGATGGCTACCAAAACCCAAGCTATGAGAGATGGCCCCAAACAACAATATGGGCATCAAAGCCACGACCCGCGTGAATGGAAAACCCAACAAAGGCGCGCTACCCAAGCATGCCGTCGGGGCAAGTTCCCCATGCACAAGTGATATTTCTGCTACGCATGAACAAATGGAAATTGGTCGAGGAGGGCATCAAAGAGCATTGAAAGGTGCAACAAGTTCATTTAAGATCCATTCAATGTGGTACCATGAAGAAACGTAGCAAAATGCATTAGCACACTCGGAGCAGTGTGGGTATTCGTTGTAAATTCTAGTCCACTCCAAATAAATACCTCGAAATTAAAAAAAGGAAGGAGGCGAGAGGCATATCCCCATTTCAATTTTCCATCAAAGATAAAGGGCCATGCACTATGGTCGTCTCAGCCTGAATAGGGAATAACGCTATCTAATAACCAATGTCGATGAGGATGCCTCTGAATGATGTCGTAGGTACTGTGTAGTAGAAATTGGTTTCAAACGCACAGGAATCAATGACTTCATCTGGAGAGCATGTATGCACCTGCGTTCAGCATGAAAATCACTGTGTCTGACTTATTCCTCAAACTAACGCAGCCTGGTGGGGATGCGTGTTAACACACGGCGTTCGAGTAACCAAGTGTCTCCGAAAGAGGTCGAATCCTTCGCGCTATAACACCAACAGGCCAACCACGAATCTGGTTGCCCATAGGGTCAAACGTGACTAAGCAACTTCCATGATGTGCGACCAGTCGCAAGGTCACATAAAATCCATGCAGCGGACTTCGCGACCTCCATGAGTTGCGACCAGTCACAGGGTCACATAACATCCAAACAGCAGACTCTGTGACCTCACAAATTATGTGACCTCCATGGGATGCGACCAGTCATAGGGTCGCATAACATCCAAACAGCGGACTCCGCGACCTCACAAATTATGTGACCTCCATGGGATGTGACCAGTCGCAGGGTCGCATCCAACCAAGCAACAGACTTTGCAACCCCATGAATTATGAGACTTGGCGACCTCTCCCTCGCAGGTTGTGGAACAAGGCCTCACCTCAAATAAAATTGTGTGACCTGCATAAGAGCACACTCCGTCCTGTGGCCCCTCTAGGGATCCGCTCGAAAATTTCAATGAATGACGATTGCGCCAGCAATGTAAAAACTCATGTTATGGACAAGCACCCTGGCATATGAATCGTAAGGTCGTGCTTAGAAATGGGTATATGCAATTGTGTGGAAAATAACATATCACATTTAAATGAATTCTCACAAATGTATACATTACAAAGTATATGAAGGAGGGAAGCAGATGCGAAAAGATTTCCATCGCGAGTGATAAAGAAAAACTAGGCTAAAGCACAAGCGATACCTGTAGCTTATGATTTTTAGTTGTGATATTTTATTTTCAATCCCATTTAGACATGCTTATATTGATCCCTTATAAACTGTTTCATGTGTTTGTAGGTTTGAAGCGATGGATGGAAACAAGGCAAAGCCCATAGTCAGTCACCGTAGAAAGGTAACTAGGAAGATATAATCTGGAACAACCACGTGCTTATAGCAGCACCACCACACGGAAGGCAACACATAAATAGAAGCGTGCCTGGTGAAAATTAGTTTCTATCCTTCCTGTTCGCCACAGAGAAGAAATAAGTCTTGATTAAAAGGGCACAAGAGTATAATATGCAAACCACATACCCCAATAATGCTGAGACATGACAAAACAACTACACATGGGTAGAAGCTGTTGGTTTACATGAGGAGCTGAGGTTTGCCCAGCCAGCTAGGGGGATCCATTCAAAGCTCGAAGTAACCGCACTACAAGCTCGATGGCACATCTATCAGCCATCCATTCGTGTAAGACTAGTACCAGGGAAAAACATTGAGTTCTGCAAGGTCCAAGCCCTCCACAAGAGGATCGGATGAATAACTCTAGGTCGCAACCCCTCAGGTCATGACTAACATCAGGTCGCAAATTGCTCGAGGTCGCAGGTCATAAAATTTAGTAAGGTCATAGATCGCAACAGAGTCCGAGGTCGTAGGTCGCAAAATCTACTAAGTCGCAAGGCAGCCCAATGGTCAAGAAGGCGAAAATTCAGGGAAGCCTGAAGGGAAATTTTTGTTCTTCAAATACTTCCTTCGGGAAATTACAAGGGGAGGGGACTTTTCTTTAGGACTTCAAAGGAGGATAGAAAATTGTATAGAAGGACTACACTTTTGAATATGAATACAAGCACTTGCTGATTCCATTTTTGGATCTGATGTAGACTGATGTGTGAACACTATGAGTATTCTGCTTTATGTTTCTAATATCTTTTGATTAATGACACTGTGTTTTCCATTACGTCATTGATGCATTATAGTTCTCTAGACGTGTATTAATGATTTTAAGTCTAAACTTCTTTCTCTATGAATGTTAACAACTTTTCTTGCTGACATTTATATTATCTTTGAAATCGTTCAAGGAAGTGAAGGGTGTTCTGCGGCACAGAATTTTTTCGCCTGTGGTTAGAACAGCTTTTTGCAAGCATGACCCTAATGACATGTTTTTGACAGCATTTCCTTCGGCTCCATGCTTTATAACTCATCTTTCTATTCATAGTGTTATATGTTCATTAAGACTCATCGATTATGTGTCTTGTATCATCTAAATAAACGTGTGTCCTCAGGTTTGCAAAGTTCGATTGCATCCAAAGGAAAGGAAAATTAAGTGGTAGTCAGACCCACACCCCGAACGGGATCCCTATCACAAACGGTTTAGAGTCTAGTTGGGACTTTTTACCGGGGAGATCCCCTACTGTTGGCCGGACAAATTTTCTCGTCAACAGAATTGGTGCTAGAAGGAGGGCCAAATGACAAGCTGAGCCCTTAGAGCCTGCAATTAATCTCATATCTGTAATGGCTTGTCGCCAAATCATTCTCCTGAGATGTTTGTCGGATTTCTATGAGCCTCAATGCTCAATCCTCAATGAACTTATGTATCACTTGTCCCAGTTAAAATTCGATGGTGAAAACGGAGTTTCCATAACCAAACACCTCTTAGATTTTTGTGACTTTTGTGAGTGCTACGAAATTGACAATGAAGGGTTGACTTGTGTGCTTTTCTCCCTCACTCTCAAATGTCGCGTTAAGCAATGGTGCCGCACATTGCCAGAAGCTTCTATCCATTTATACAAGCAGCTCACTGGTGAATTACAACAAGCAATTCACAGGTACAATTTTCAGAATGTGTTAATAAATTTAAATGACATCAGAATGGAACCTCAGGAACCTATAGATGAATTCTCTATCAAATTTGTTCATTATTGTTTTGAGTTCCCTAAAAAGGATTTTGATTGGAAATTTTTAAGTGAACAGTTCAGGTATGTGATTTCTGTTTCCCTTGAACAATTTCAATTAGCAACCAAGCCTGATCCTAGTGTTCCCTATGGCGACCCGCAGGTTGCTAGCTATTCAGACTTTGTCTCTAATGTTTCGTTGTCCATCTCCCCGAGCCCAAACCACATTCAGCCTTCCAAGGAGAGTATTAATATTTTTGATATTCATGTTCATCCTCCTGAATTGTCATGTAGTGGAGTTGTGACCTCGAGAGTTTTGAGCAATAATAGACGTGTGCAAGAAGATAAAACCTATTGTTCCACCTCTAAATATTTCACGCACCATGTCGAATCAGAGCTTGAAAACCATAGTGGCCCATTATCTCTCTCGATTCATGAAACCTATCTCGAATGTTTCCCTGGACACAGTCCTAAATCTTATTCACATGCTAATAATAAATTGACTCTTGTCCCGGATAAAGTTGACTTGAAAAAATCATTGGACCATCCTAGGCATGCAAGACCATTGTTCACTCTGGATGACACCGATGTGCGAGATGAAAGTCCTTGCACAGTCGATACCCCCGTATCTGAATCATTTCATCCATTATTCTCCGAGTTATTTCATGATCCTACCACACTAGTAATTTCTTCAAGTCATTCAAAATTTTCTTGTACTGGTATTGGCGACAATCAAAAGCACGCGAGGGATGTTTCACAATCACGTCACCAAATTGATGAATCTCTTAGATCTAATATTTTTCATCCAAAATATTTAAATAACCAAAGGGGTGACTTCCTATCTTGGCAACCTCAAGATATTTCTTTTATTGATCCATCCCAATTGTTAACTCTTGGGGAGCCTAACATGCCAGGTACCCAACCTGATCAAATCGATGGCTCCAGTGATCACTGCTTATCTGAAAACATATTCACTCATGCCTCTTAGGACTGTCATTCAGATCTATTTGTTGGCCATATGAAGCCACCGAAATTTGATGATCCGCCTTGTGAAGATTCAAAGACCCATCAGGAAATCAAAGCAATTCAGCTTCTGTTGGTTGTTACCTCAAGTTCTTCCAACCCTGATAAGACTCCTCAAACAAGTCTAACTAAGATTTCTTGAATTAGGGTTTCTAAAATGATGATTCCCACATATCACAGTCCTCTCATCATAACCGCGTCGGATATCAGCTCATCCAGGCAGGTCTCCCATTCAAGTGATGTTTACTTGAGCACATATTCCTATTCCCTAACAGCTGGTATGCCACAACCGATATGCCCTAATTTTGTCTCTAATATTTTTAGTTATTTCCCAACCAGTACCAGTTGCACTCAGGAACAAACGTGTGACATTTGGAAAACCTCTCTACTGCCCGAAAATCTTCCGGTAAATTCTCCCCATCTTGGGAAATCTAAAGAATTTGATACGCCAGATTGTCAATCTGTCAGTGTGCAAACATTTGGCCAAATTGATACAAAGCCCACTGACATTTTTCAAATCACCGCAATTGACCCCCGCTCAAAGGTCCAGAGTTTGTTCAAGATGGTGAGGAACTTCAGCCTCCACTAAAGGTTGATTCAGATCCTCATATCCTCGACAAAACCCATGGGCAACTCCGAAATACGGATTTTAAAATTAGGGTTTCTGCTCTTGGATTCACAAGTATCTACAATTCGCCTGGAAGACGCTTATTTTGTCCCTCCCATCAAGTTGATCATCCTCAACACCATGATGAGGTTTTCGGTTGGTTTGACGGATCCTGTCCGGTGGATATACCTTCGAATAGGCATTGGATTACCCCTTTTCCGTCAGACCTGGGGTTATGTGTGGATGGGTGTGTGTCATTTATAAATGATTGTAAGTTTCAAAAACATATTTCTATGTATCAGGATGAAAGTGAAATTCAGCTTGCACAATCCATTCTGGCATGTTCTCTGGTAAGTAGCCATGACCTTCTTGTTGTTACACATGCTCTTCAGGTAAGTCATGTTGTTGGTGCACAATTTTGTATGCAAGCTCTGATCCCGAACACTATTGTTCTTGCAAGATGGGAACTAATGCGGTGGCTGCACTGGAAAGCTGATTTCACATGACCCGACCGCCTCTTTGGTTAAACTAGGGTTTTAGGTTTAGGCTAGCTAGGATCTATTAATAAAAGTTTGTTAGTTCAAGTTTTTAATTAGGTTTACATGCGAAAGTTTTGCTTTATAGTTTAAAAATATGTTTGTTGTCTTTGCTTACGGCTAATATCTTAGGCATCATCATTTTACATTTATTTTGTACCCATATCCCTTTCAGTTTACTTATTGTTGCATAATGTTCAGATAATCACTGCTTGTGTTTCACCTTCTTTTCCACCTACAACTGGTTGATCGTTCTCACACATGGCATTGCATTGCGTCATGAGCCTCGTCTATTGCACTGCGTTGCACACTTTCCTCCTCACATCATTTGCACAAGTTTTTGACATAGCTTTGAAGGTTTTGATATATCGCATACCTCGGCACGAGCCCTCATTGAAACCCTGATCTCCCTACTGACTTGTTTTGCCCTGATTGCTAAAACAATAACTCCATTGTTTGCGTGAGGTTGTTGTGGTTACCTCAACAGGAAGCTTCTCTCAGGACAGGTCATCAAAGTCGCATTCTCAAAAAAATGCCAATGAGTCTAAATTCATTAGCCGGGGAGATACGAGCCGGTTGTTTGTGGGTAACCCTAATGAGTTTGAATGGCCCATACCCGTAACCTTAGCCTTGTGCCCAGCATATTCTCGCTCATCTTAATGATCTGTTTTGCACACTTCGCCTGTGGGTGGTAGATGGGATGCGAAGGCTTGGCATGAGTGCAAACCCAAATAAGGATATCTTTTAGTTTCTGTAAAACAAGAATCAACCTCTCTCGCCCATAAAATAAGTTGGGATCCCTCATCCGCCCATGGAAAATAAGTGCCACGAGCACATGAAAATAAGTGCTACAAGCACATGAAACAAATAAGGGTAAAGGATTGAGAAAGGCTTCCTGTGTAGAGAGGTAATGCAATGACTCTGCCGAGGTACTGACTAGGCTCGCTGGCAACGGAGCAACGTTTTTGATTTCTTGATGTGACTCCGCCGGGGTACTGTCCAGGCCTACTGGTAGCAGAGCAACACCGGAAGCTTACTTTAAAATTTCTGAATATAATAATCCCACTGCCTTACTCTTCACATCATCAACAAGATATTGGTGTCCATGAGCTTCCACTTTGATGTGTTCTAATTAGCGAGACCTAGTTGAGGCACAAGGACTGGGCATATCTGTAAAGGTCAAAGTAATACAAAAGTATACCCGCAGAACTTTTTCAATATTCCCTTGCATCACTATCTGGACTCAGACTATTGTTGCGATGTTGACAGAGATAGTGGATTCTACCAGTGGTTCGCCATTTGTTGTATCCACTACAACACCACCCAAGTGCAGAATTTATATTCAAACCAGGAGTCCCCTGTTCAAACAGTCATTAGGTTTCTCCCCATTTTTTGTAGTGACATCCCCGTGGCCTATTCCCAGCCCCTCGCAAGCTTTCTCACTATCATGACCGGATGCTTTTGTCGCAATCGCGCCATGTGTGGGGGGTATCATCATTGCATGCACTTGAATGGAAGCTTTCCAGTGTTAAGTGCTTGACATACTTTCACTAGAAGCCCTTCACCATGGATTTTTAGGCATTCTTTTTGGACTCATCATCGAGTTGGTAGTCACTTGTTAATTATTTTAAATTAAGACACATCATTCTCTAATGATAGCCATATCAAATTAATAAACTCATTAAACTGCCAAGCCTTGAGTTGGTTTCTCACTTTAAACATTATTGCTCATTCTGTTGATATGCTTCAAAAATACATATACTTATTTATCAAATCACTTATATGTACCTCAAATGGGAGATAGCTTTTCAAAACACTGAACTCTGGCTCATACTATAAATGTATACTTTTACTGGTCTTGTTGGGCTACATATTAAGGGAGAATAAATCATGGTAAAGTCATTTATTAGGATGGTGATGGCTACCAAAACCCAAGCTATAAGAGATGGCCCCAAACAATGATATGGGCATCAAATCCACGACCCGCATGAATGGAAAACCCAACAAAGGTGCACTGCCCAAGCATGTCGTCAAGGCAAGTTCCTCATGCACAAGTGATATTTCTGCTACGCGTGAACAAAGGGAAATTGGTCGAGGAGGGTATCAAAGAGCATTGAAAGGTGCAACAAGTTCATTTAAGATCCATTCAATGTGGCACCGTGAAGAAACGCAGCAAAATGCATTAGCACACTCGGAGTAGTGTGAGTATTCGTCGTAAAGGCTAGTCCACTCCAAAGAAATACCTCAGAATAAAAACAAGGAAGGATGTGAGAGGCGTATCCCCGTTTCAATTTTCCATCAAAGATAAAGGGCCATGCACGGTGGTCGTCTCAGCCTGAATAGGGAAGAACGTTGTCTAATAACCAATGCCGATGAGGATGCCTCCAGATGATTTCATAGGTACTGTGTAGCAGCAATTGGTTTCAAACGCGCAGGAGTCAATGACTTCATCTGGAGAGCATGTATGCACCTGTGTTCAGCATGAAAAGCATTGTGTATGACTTATTCCCCAAACTAACGCAGCCTGGTGGGGATGCATGCTACTTACCACGCTTTCAGATGTAAAGTGTCTGAAGAAGGTCAAATCGCCCGCTATAACACCCGGCGGACGACCACGAATGCGGTTGCCCCAGAAAAGGAGTTAAAAACAGCGACTACGCAACTTAGTGATGTGCGACCGATCGCAGTGCGCCATAACATCCATGGAGGTGGACTTGGCAGGCCTCATGGTACACCAACCGATCGCGGGGTCACATAACATCAACGACTCAGCGACCCTCACAAGTCTGTCACGACCTCCATGGGATGCGGCCAGGTGTGGGAGTGCTGTATCCAGCAGTGGGCTCCTTGAGCCTCACAAATTATGTGACCTCCATGGGATGTGACCAGTCGCAGGGTCGCATCCAACCAAGCAACAGACTTTGCAACCCCATGAATTATGAGACTTGGCGACCTCTCCCTCGCAGGTTGTGGAACAAGGCCTCACCTCAAATAAAATTGTGTGACCTGCATAAGAGCACACTCCGTCCTGTGGCCCCTCTAGGGATCCGCTCGAAAATTTCAATGAATGACGATTGCGCCAGCAATGTAAAAACTCATGTTATGGACAAGCACCCTGGCATATGAATCGTAAGGTCGTGCTTAGAAATGGGTATATGCAATTGTGTGGAAAATAACATATCACATTTAAATGAATTCTCACAAATGTATACATTACAAAGTATATGAAGGAGGGAAGCAGATGCGAAAAGATTTCCATCGCGAGTGATAAAGAAAAACTAGGCTAAAGCACCACGCGATACCTACGACTTATGATTTTTTAGTTGTGCTATTTTATTTTCAATCCCATTTAGACATGCTTATATTGATCCCTTATAAATCGTTTCGTGTGTTTTTAGGTTTGAAGCGATGGATGGAAACAAGGCAAAGCCCATGGTCGATCACCGTAGCAAGGTAACTAGAAAGATATAATCTGGAACAACCATGTGCTTATAGCAGCACCACCACACGGAAGGCAAGACGTAAATAGAAGTGCGCCAGTGAAAATTAGTTTCTCTCCTTCCCGTTCGTCGCGAGAAGAAAATAAGTCTTGAGTAAAAGGGCACGGGGAGTATAATAGGAAAACCACATACCCCAAATAATGCCGAGACATGAAAAAAGGACTACATAGGGGTAGAATATGTTGGTTTGCATGAGGAGCGCGAGGTTTGCCCAGCTAGCTAAGGGGATCCATTCAAAGCTTGAAAGTAACCGCACTACAAGCTCGATGGCACATCTATTAGCCATCCATTCGTGCAAGACTAGTACCGGGGAAAAACATTGATTTCTACAAGGTCCAAGCCCTCCACGAGAGGATCGGGTTGAATAACTCTAGGTCGCAACCCCTCGGGTCGTGACTAACATCGGGTCGCAAATTGCTCGAAGTCGCAGGGTCGCAAAATCCGATAAGGTCGCGAAGTCACAACAAAGTCCGAGGTTGCAAGTTGCAAAATCTACCAAGTCGCAAGGCGACCCAATGGTCGGGGAAGGCGAAAATTCATGGAAGCCCAAAGGGCAAGTTTTGTTCTATAAAATACTTCCTTCGGGAAAATTTCAAGGGGAGCGGGACTTTTCTTTGGGACTCCAAAGGAGGATAGAAAATTGTATAGAAGGACTACACTTTTGAATATGAATACAAGCACTTGTTGATTCCATTTTTTGGATCGATGTAGGGCGATGTGTGAACACTATGAGTATTTCGCTTTATGTTTCTAATATCTTTTGATTAATGAAACTAGTGTTTTCCATTACATCATTGATGCATTATAGTTCTCTAGACATGTATTAATGATTTTAAGTCTAAACTTCTTTCTCTATGAATGTTAACAACTTTGCTTGTCGGAATTTATATTATCTTTGAAATCATTCAAGGAAGTGAAGGGTGTTCGCCGCATGTAATTGTTTCGCTTTGTGGTTAGAACAGATTTTTGCAAGCATGAACCCTAATGACGTGTTGTTGACGGCATTTCCTTCGGCTCCATGCTTTATAACTCGTCTTTCTATTCATAGTTTTATATGTTCATTAAGACTCATCGATCATGTGTCTTGTATCATCCGAATAAACATGTGTCCTCGGGTTCACAAAGTTCAATTGCATCCAAAGGAAAGGAACATTAAGCGATGAGTCAGGACCCACACCCCGGACGGGATCCCCATCACAAACGGTTTAGAGTCTATTTGGGACTTTTTCATGGCGAGATCCCCTGTTGTTGGCCGGACAAATTTTTCCTGTCAATAGAACTCTAATATTCCAAAAAATCATGTGAAAATTTGGGAATATTACGGTCCTCCCTGACAAAATGTAGCTTGTGCTCAAGCAAGCTGCAAAAGTAGATGCGGGGAGAAATATGTCCCCCCTCAAATAGCATCCACACAAGGAAGGTTCTCCCCATTTGTTGCAATGAGTTATGTATTCCCAACACCAAATTTGCCCCTCTAGAATGTCTAGAGTGATCTCTAACTCTATAGATAGATACCCCCTCATCAATCATGAAGCTCCAAGTGACAACCACAAGTTTTTCCAACACCCTCCACAATACATGAGATACATAAAGATAGATGGTTCCTCCCACAAGAGGAAGGCTCCAACTCACAAAGTATACCTCCATCCCATGCTACATGAAGTAAAGAGAGGCTTTTCATGCCTCCATCCTTAGCCCTCATTGGCCTTGTTGGATCTAAGCATCATCCCAACATTGTACAAAAGAAGAAGTAGAGATACATGGGTAGACAAGGATGTCAAACTATATTCTCCCAATAGTAACCACCGGAGTAAGGCCCTTTGCTGCCACCTGCCATCTCCACCATGCAAGATGGATAAGCCAAACTCCCCCCAAAAGCAACCAAAGCAACAAGAGATCTTGCTACCTTCTCTTCTCCTCATGTGAATCATGGAGTAAAGACATATTGATAGACATGTGTAATGTCACATCAGCCCAATACAAGTAAGCTCCATTAATACACATCATGAGAGTACCGTGCCAAGTTTTACACAATTCAAGACACATAGACATAGGGATGTTATGTGATTTCCAAACTCTCTCATGGTCAACCAAAGTGAACATGCCTTCTCTTGCTGCATTCCATCATTGATACACAAGGCATGAATCAGAAAAAATATGAGCTATTGGGTGGTAACCATACTCACCCAAGAGCAACTAGCGCAGACCCATGCCTCCTTCTTCATTTCATGAGTGTTTTTTCAAAGCATGGATCAAAGAAATAGGAGCCTTTGGGTAGTGACAAAAACTCTCCCAAGAGCAACCAACGTAACCAATCTTGATGGCCCATGTCATATATTTGCAAGTGGTCATGCAACCCCTTGCTTAGCATCCTCACCCACTCATCCCAATATGGATGATGAATGATGTATTGCATAATCATGGTATCCTCCCTTTGTAGAATACCATCCTCCCCAAAGTCGATGAATAACTTTGCACTCCATGAAATATTGAAGTGCACCTCCAATGAGATCTCTTAATGAGATTCTCTTTTCACCAAAGGCCCTCCAGAACCAATGAAGTTTTTGGATCTACGCAGGTATAAGTTTCTCTTTGAGCGAGTGAGATGCTCATTGAGAAAGTTTCATATAGAAAGGAGAAAAGTATTCCTCATCTCAAGATGTATACCATCTACCATCTTTACCTCCATTGCTTCATGAGTCAAGCTACCTTCGGAATGCTCCAAGAATGATGGGGCTCCTTCTTTATCATCGCTACAAAGTGACGAGTGTTGTATATCTGCATGGTAATACATGTGATGTCTCAAAGCAAGGCACAATACTGATCTCATAACCAGTCATTGTACATAGGGATCATGCTAATCCCTTTTCCCTGAAAATCCACACTTCAACTCAAAGAGTTGAATGTAGTCCATCAATGACAAACTGGGATATATTTTCATCTCCTCCTTGATTAGATCAAGGGTCCTCTACTTATCTGTGATAGTTTTCTACTTCAAACCAACATTTTTTTCTAACCCTTGGTTATGCATTGGCCCTGATGGAATGTCCTCATAAGTTTCAATAAGATGTACTGAAACAATATGTGATGAAAGTTCATGCATACCTTGGATCAACTGATTTGTGGGAACCTCTTGCCAGAACTCAATATTTCCTCCAACCGAGACAATAGTGTCCCCAACTGCTGGTAAGAGTGATGGCTACTTTTCTCTAAGTGTACCAGTGCTGGAGGCTTCCTCTTCCTCCTAATGCATCTCCTGGATCATGCATGGGACTCTATGTGTCAAGAGCTTAGGACTATCTTGCAAAGTTGCAAGAGTCTCTTCTCTGGATGCAAGTACTTCTGCAGCTGGTGGTGAATGTAGTGACTTCTTGTCCGGAGTGATAAGATTGACATCCTCCTTTGTTTCTTGAGGAAATGTCTCTTTGTGATACATCTCTGGTTTTCTCCCATCAAACTTCTTCCTCAACTTGTGAAATAAATTTGAATATTTAGTCACCTTTGCATGCTCCATGTGACCAAACCACTAATCATTGGCTTCACCTAAAAGATGAAGTGTTGCAATTTTGATGAGCCTCTCCTTCGGCTACGGGATGTAGCCTGAAAAAATGCATCTAATTCTTTCCTCCAAGCCTTAACGAGTGCTTGAGGAAGATCCATAAAATGTAGGCAAATAGAATCTATTGTGCCTCTTTCTTCTATTGCTGCTATAGGGTCCTCTTTCTTCTTTGATTTGGAAGAATTCTTGGAGATTTAGATTCACTTTGAATGCTCTATCATTGTGCTTTGTACTCTTCAAGATAAAGTCGAGAGTCTCATGAGTCTTAGGTTCTCTTCTTTCTTCATTTCTATACCTTTCACCTTCTTCAAAGAAAGTGAGCATAGTAGATCTATGAGGAGATTTATGATTCTCTTGTTTTCTTCATTGCTGATAGGAAGTGCTTGGACCTTCCTCATCAAATTTCCTTCTTGGATCCTACTTTTTCCTTTCTCTCTTCATTTTTTTGACCTCCTTGAAGAGATCTTGCATGGATCTAAAGTGAGGAGTGGAAAAACTATAATCCTCCTTCATGATAGATCTCATCTATCTACTTCTTCTTTTGATGCAAAATATGAAGTGTCCACAAGCTTAGCCAAAGATCATGCTCGATACCATCGTAATATCCCAAAAGGGATAATGTAGTAATACTAAAACACAATATAAGAATTACTGACATGGTAAAAAATAAATCTAAATACACATCGAATGCACGGAAATAGGTTTGAGCCATTTTATTATATAGGAGGTGAAAAAAGAAAGTACAACGAGTGCTCAAAATATGAGACACTCGAAGCCAAAAGGATGGCCTGGAATGACCTCGCAATGATCCCACAAGAGGTATTGCATAACTACTCGAACTATTAGAAGGTAAACTAAATTGTCCACTGTCGTAATTGCTTGAAATATAGAAAGCTAGATCTATGCATAATGGGAGCTCCGATGATGCTGAAAATGTAGTTCGGGGCTCAATGATGGATTCCCAATATAACCCAAAAGGGTTTCTCGGATCTGTCAATCTAAGAAAACCACCCTCTTAGGGGCTTCACATATATGCTATTTCGGGAATGTAGATATCAAGCTAGATGCGATGATATGATGGTTGCAATGGTGCACAATCTGATCTATACAAGAAGGTTTGATCCCTTCACTAGATCCTTGGGCTAGAAGCTCAAGATCTAGTTCCTCCAATATCCTCCATCTGAAAATACTTGTTGTAGGAACAACAACTTCAGACTATCTGTTAGAGAGGGAGGCTCAATAGCCTAATACTAGATATGTCAAATCAGCTCCCGAATGTTGGAAACAATAGATCCAATGTGAGGAGATGATCCCTCATAGGATTTCCAATCGAAATACTAGAAACTTCCTTCCTCCAATAGATCTACAAGACTAGACTACGCAATCCTTGAAGGGAATGCTTACGCATGGAGGTAAATCCCAATGGCATCGAATGTTGGATATAGATCTGCTTGCTCTTGGAAGACAGAATGTGAAGAACAAAGTGGTAGGATGAATCCTCCACCGGTTTCCTAGCTCAATACTAGAAACAACCTCCGAAGATGGCACCAATGCACGATAAGGAATGAAGTACAATCCTCTTCCTTAGAGATCACTCAAATAAAGAAGTGGGATTCTCGCTCAGGGGAACACCATGTGCTAAACAACACTCGCAAACTACGCTAAATGACCAAATCCTACATAGAAATTTCCTCGGACAAAGCTAGATCTAAAGCAGATCAAGAAATGAATAATCCAAATCATGCCTTCCCTTGTGCCTTCATCTTCGTTATATAGATATGAGCCTTCCATAACCTAGGCCCACTTCAAAAGCTGCGTTGTACATGTGGACAAAAAGTCTCCATGGTTGATTGCGTCTTTGATCCATGTCCTCCATCATGTTCACATGGGGAATTAACCTCTCCATCATGTGTGCAATAAATGCATCACTTCCTCCACTATCTTATCATGAGTGATTTATGATCTTCTTTGAATGCACTATGATCTCGAGTTGACCTTATCAAATATCCTCATGGTTTTGCATTTAAGATCCATGATCTTATTTGACTGTTTCATCCTCCATAATCTATCTCATAAATGAGACATGATCTCCATTAATGGAGCTGCTCCACTACTCCATGATTTTAGGTCTAGATCAAGAATATCCACATACACACATTAAAAGTGGATTTTATTCATCTTTGAGGTTTTTGGATCCCTCCACCCTTTTATTTACTTAATTAATTAACTTTATTAAGAACTCTAATATTCCAAATATCATGTGAAAATTTGGGAATATTGCAGATTGTCATGATGGTCGGGGGACAGTTTTGTATCTTGGGACCCATATATTTTTTTATGTATATATGTGAGATGTATATTTTTGCGGCTCTTATGATGTGATATGTTTATTATATGTGTTTATGATGGATTTTATGTACCTATGATGGATATTTATGCTTTGTGCCTTGTTTTTTTATAGACGATGGTTTATACTAGATGCATTCTAGTCTAGGATATGGTTAGCTATGTGATCATCTATCTGGTTTTGATTTCTTGTTATATGTGTAAATTTAATATGATCAAAATGATGACTCAACTATCATTCATGCAAGTATTTCCTAAATAGGTGTGAATATCATACTTCAAAAACTTGTTTTAAAGCTGTGATGCCACTATCTAGGAATAAAGATAGATATGTAGATGGTGAATGCCCTGGTTGGAGGCATTGCTCAACATCTTGATGAATGCATCATTTTTTACTTGATTATTGGTATTTTATCGATACATACCTCGTTGGTGAAGAAAAGTGAGTCGGTCGGGGAGAGTATATGGCCCGGGTGGTTTCTTCTAGATTTTGCGACCATTGCGAGGCTCCATCGAGGAATCCAAAATAGTGGATGGGGGGATGATCCATCAACGACACAAGAGCATATTTTATAACAATTCCTCGATGATTGTGATCATATCAAATATTTATGTTATATGCATCTTATCTATAAGGTTAAGACTTCCCTGCCCTTATGGGTTAATTTTTTTTGAGGGAGAGCACGTTGACGGGGGTTATCTAGACATGTACCGTCAGGGCTCGGACAAGATGTATGCTCCTTTAAGGAGGCGGTGTTTTATGATGTAAGGACCCTTCCATAATATTTCAAACTTCCCGAGTCCTAAGGCTTATTTTGCAACATCATAGTGGAGGATTATCTCCCCCTACGAAAATGAGTGAGGGGTGATGTTGTGGTTGAACGATGCTTTTACCCTTTTCTTGTGTGCCTCATTATGTTGGAGATACTCTCGTCAATTTTTGTCGATGAGTTCTAAGCGTACCAACCATTTCTCTAAATGTTAGGTATCATCGAGCGGTTCGATAAGTTTGTGTATAAGTTGGGGATTTCGCATTCAATGGGAACCATGGCCTCACTTCGTATACCAATTGGAAAGGTGTGAATATTTTTGAAGATTTAACTATTGTGCGATATGCCCATAGGATTGAAAATACCATATTGTGCCGAGTTATTTTTATGGTTGTTGACCATATGTTGTACATCATTTTGAGCACTTTGTTAACGACTTCTACGACCATTGGACCGGGGGTAGTATGGTGGCGCAAAGTCATGTGTGAATCCTAGATGATGGGATAGCTCTTGGAATATTTCATTTTCAAAATGCTTTCCGTGTTCGGAGACTAATTCCTTAGGCACATCGAATCGTGCGATGACATGGTTGAAGAGAAATTGAGTTACGGTTTTCGCCATTTTTTTCATATGTAGGCATGGCTTCTTCCCACTTGGTGAAATAGTCGAGCCCCTACAATAATGTATTTGTAGTTGTCGGATGACATCAAGTTGCAAGTGATAAAGTCGATTCCCCATTTTCAAAAGGGACCTATCACAATGACCGAGGTGCGGAGAGAGCGATGGGTGCTCTTGCCTTGTGGGTGAAGTGTTGGCATCACTCACACCATTTGATTGCTTGAATATAATCATGGAATAGGGCAAGCCAAAAATAACCGATCCAGAAAGAATTTTTGGGTAGTGGCCATCCCACGAGAGGTGACCACCGCAAGCCCCAATATGGTAGTCATTTAGGTCTTGCTCGGCTTGGATGTGTGTGAGACATCGATGTAAAATAGTGTCAACACCTCTTCGATAAAGGGCATCCTCCATGAGAAGGTACCGAGGGGGCTCTGATGGTGTATGCGCCTTCGGTCATTATGGGTGAGCTGTGGTTTGAAATTTTGGGTTTGCAAGAATAGGAGGATTTCCTCGTACCGAGGGGTCCTTAGTCATAACTAAGAATAGATGTTCGTCTTGTTTGTGAGTCATTAATTTGGGATCCTTGAGTTAGACTTGGAAGGTTAGTGATGAAATCAACTAATATTAATGCTTTTTTTCTCTTGGGGGGAGCTAAAGCTGTAGGTCACATTCTGTAATATGACTACCCATCCAGCGTACTTATGGTTCATCGGTACGCTGGGTTAGAAAATATCTCATGGGGTTGATAGTTTATATGAATATTTTAGTCCTTAGGATGATGTAATGCCAAATTTTTTGTGTCTTTGCATGTACTAGGGCTAGGGAAGTTTTTTTCTTCTGTTCTTATTTTAAAGCGAGCGAGATAGGTTCTTACTGATGTAATAGATTACGTGCTCTTTATTACACAGTGCATGTCTTGGAATAACACCCCAACTATGGCTATTTCTAATGCCAATAGATATAAGGTGTAGTCTTTATCGTAATTGGGTGGGACTGATCAAAGGGGTTGAAGACAATGTGTCTTTTATTGCCTCAAACGACTTTTGAGCTTGATCATCCCATTTTAATGGAATGTCCTAACGAAGTAGGCGTAGGAAATCTTGCACGCAAGTGGCATAGTCGAGTACAAAGCATCATAAGAAGTCGGCTTTCCCTTACGAGGCTTTGAATTTTCTTGAGAGTTTTAGGTGGTGGAACTTACTTTATTGCTTGGACCTTGAGGGGGGGTCAACTCGATCCCTTGTTGGGATACGATGAATCCTAATAGTTTGCACGCATTAGCGGGAAGACACACTTGAGGGGGGTTCAAGCGTAGGTTGTAGTGTCGACATTGTTGGAATACTAGTCATAAGTCCTCTATATGGTCACTTCATCTCTTGGATCTTACGGTGAGTTCATCCAAGTAAGCTAAGATGATGTTATCCAGGTTGTGGAAGATATAATCATGGCCCGCTGGAAGGTGGCTCTAGCATTTTTAACACCGAAATACATAACTTGAAATGAAAATGTGACCCAAGGGGTAGTGAAGGTTGTTTTGTCTTGGGTCCATATTTCGGACTTGAATTTGATTGTACCTTGAGAATCCATCCATGAAGGACAAGGCCTCATGACCATCGCAAGCTTCAATGACTTGGTCGATAAACGAGGGTAGGGTAGTTGTCCTTGGGACATGCTTTATTTAAATCTCAAAAATCGGTGCAAACTCGGATGGTGCCACTGTTTTTTTCATGACGAGTACGAGGGTTGGAAACCCATGATGTGTAAGCGACTAGGTAGATAAACCCGGCTTTTTGAAGCTTATCAATATCTTGCTTGATTGCTACTACCTTGGATGGGTGTAATTGACGTTGATTTTGGTGGAATAGTGATACGTTAGGACGGGTGTCGATGTGGTGTTCTACAATGGTTTGGATAAGCCACGGAATTTTTGAATAATCCCATGCGAATATATCCCTATACTCTTCTAATAAGTTTGTATAAGCGACTACCTCATATGGGGAGCATGCTGCCCCAAGCAATATTTCTTCGGTTTTGCACGGTTTTCTTGAGATACTCACCACGATGGTTGGTGAAATATTCGACATATTCCCTTCTTTGAATGCATCGGGCACCAGGATAAGGTTTTTGAACCGGTATAACTTCCCGAGATGGAAGGAATTCTTTGGATTCAATGGCGTATATATCCCTGGGTTTTCGGGCTACTAGGCCCGAACGTTTTTACGGAAGAAAAAAAAGACGATGATGCATTGAGTCCCAAGGAAAATATGGTTCCATCATGGCCTCTAGAATATATTCGTTAGAGTGAAACAATATGTCTAAGGGGGAATTGGTTTGTGCGAGGCCATGAGGAATTGGTTCGAGCCCTAACGATCTTTGGTTGAAAGACATGAATATGATTTTGTGGTTGATTCCGTGGAACCGAACAAGGTTGACGGGGGTGTAGGGCTGGTTGGGTTTACACCATCGATGGTACTACTACTATTGTGGTAATTGCCCTTTGGTCACGACACCAATGAAAGATGAGCGAGACAACACGAGTCATGGTTCATGTTACGGGTCGATTTGGGCATCATCCCAGCACACATATTAGTATCCATTAGGGTCTATAATACTCTAAATTAGTTTCTACATGCCCTAAACAAGTCATTCCATTGGTGGTTTTCCTTCATGAAAGTTTCACTATGTAGATGCCGGTTTAAGTACTCCATTGAGCCATCAACGCACCCCTAGGCTGCATTAGCGCTGCAGAGCATCTACTCCCATGCAAGGTTTTGTTGCGGAAGATCTAGGCCCACTTTAGAGTGCATTGGTCGTCGGGAGCGAATTTTTCATTAGATTCTTGGAATATTCCCAACCTCTAGTGGCTTCTAGAAGTTGTTCCCGCTTTCACCTCATTTTATAGCTTCGAATATGGACACCATGGAGCCATTAAACCTCTTATCCTCTTATTCCTATGAACAAGGAAGCCTCTTCATCCATTTTTAGGAAATCCATTCAATGATTCATTTATGTCAAACTACCTTCATCTACTTACAAATAGAGCATTGATCATAGTGCACAAGAGGGCAAGAATTTGTGTTAAGTAGTGTTATGTTGATGAGATCACGACTCTTGGAGGTATTGTGCATGTACTATGTGTATAAATTATACAAACATATGTATATATATGGATTCAATATGATCAAGAAATGTACTAAAGCTAGATAATGAATCCTTCTACAAATAAATTGTGGAAAATAAGCACGATTGCCAATCACAACAAGTAAAGAAAGAATCAAATCAAACCACAACACGAGATAATTTCTGAGTAAATATTGATGTTGAAAATCCCTCTATATTCTATTTTATATTCACCATGGAATCATGAAATAATTACAATGCGGTCTTCTCACAAGAGTCTCATGCACTCTCACAATTGTCTCACATTGATCCGAGACAAAATCGACCAACACTTAGCCAATTTTCAGCCTCTAAACATCTGCCTTACTTGCAAAATTCATGTGGAATTCAATCCCTATTCTTTAGGAATTTCTGCCTTCCAAAAGCTGCACAAGGATCATGGGCAATCCAATGGATGTCCGGTTGCATGCGGGCAACCTACTAATCACCTAGCCCGATGGTTAACATCCCTTTAACCTTTGGCTCAGCTCGGTTCTCCATTAGCGCGACATGCATGTATCTATTAATATTAAATCATCGGTTGCATGGCGAGATCCACGATTGTGAATTAAATAATATTTAATTCACTTGATCTCTCACTAGTGCAACAAATAGGTACAACTAGTTCAAGCGACTCTAACTCACCTAGCTGAGTTAGCGATTACTCATGCATTAAACTAATGCACCAAGCTGCAATTCGAACTCCATAACTAATAGAATTACTACGCATGCCTCACCAACCACCCTCAACTCTAAATACATTAGCTAACTGAGTTTATCACACTCATTTAACTATTACAAGTGATCATGATATAAGATTACATTTTATTGTCCAATTTAATTAAGGGAAAATTAAATTAGACAACTGCACCAATTTAATTAGTTAAATTTGCCTTCACACTAATGTATCACTAGGACTTGTGGTCCCACATTAGTGTGTGTCTTTGCAATTTCTTGTTGGACTTCAACACTCCCTCTCAACAAGAAATGGATTATCTTCCACCCACGATCTTGCCTCTATGGTATTCGAATTTGCTCCTGGAGAGCGCATTCATTAGAATATCTGCATCCTAATATTCCGTGGGAATGTACTTGTCGTAACATAATGCGCCTACGAACACAATCTACGAGATGGTGGTACCGGATGTCCATGTGCTTAGACCTATCATGGAATACTTGATTAGCGAGAGTTTAATGCAACTGCGGTTATCACAATGTATCACCGTCGGATCCATCCGAGAACCAAACAAACCAACCGGGATCTTTCTCATCCAAATGGCCTCATATGCAGCCTGAATTGCTGCCATGTACTTTGCCTCAGTCGAGCCCGAGTGTCACGGATCGTTTGCTTCCTCTCTGTACCAAGAAAGCTCGTTATCGATCATATCTGAAGATCCCTCTTGATGTGCTCTTTACGTACGATGGAATGCTGCCCAATCTACATACGTGAATCCTTGAAGCATCACTCCCTTTTTACATTTGTACCATAATCCATACTCTTTAGTGCCCCACGAGATATCTCAATACATGCTTCCCCACCTTCCAAAAGAGCTTGGTTGGCTTAACCATAGCGACTCGGTTGGTTAGCTGCATAGCAAATGTATGGTGCGGTGTTCACCAAGTACATTAGTGAACCCACTAGGCTGCCGTACACGGTAGTGTCCACCACTTCTCCCTGAAGTAGCATCCTCTTTCCTCCAATTTCCTAGAAGAGGAGTATCCATGGGTTTACAACTCTCCATGTGAAACTTATCCGGGAATCTCTTTGGCATACTTTCCTTGAGAAAAAAAATAGTTCACCATCCTATCGCCATATTTCTAAACCAAGGAAATAGTGAAGGAGTCCCATGTCCTTCATTTCGAACTCCCTTGCAAAATCCTCCTTGAAAGAAGTTATTAGTTGCTCATCACTTGTAAAAATTAGGTCATCAACATAATCAATAGCTTACCATCAACCACAATCTAGTACAAGTTCGCATCCACTTCACTTTTGGTGAAGCCCAACCCGATGAAATAACTATCAATCCGAGTGTACCAAGCACGAGCGCTTCCTTCAACCCATATAGTGCTCTCTTGAGTCGGCACACATACGACTCACTGTCTAAGATCTCAAAACCTTTTTGGCTGCTCTATATACACTTCTTCCTCAATAAATCCATTGAGAAATGTAGTTTTCACATCCATCCGATGAATGCGCCACCCCATACTGCGGCCGAGAGTGCAAGGATAGATCTAATGGAAGAGTACCTCACGACCGGTGTGAAAGTCCCCTCATAGTCAATCCCTTCAAATTGTGAGAATCTTAGGGCCAAAAAATCTGGCCTTGTACTTCTCCACACTCCCATCCACTGCCTTCTTCACCTTATAGATCCATCTAGATCCAACCACTAATTTTCCGACCAGGTCTTGGGACAACTTCCCATGCGCTTGTTCTTAACGATGGAGTCATACTCCTCTACCATAGCGTCAACCCAAATTGGTTGTTGCACTTCTTCCTCAAAGGAAGATGGTTATGTCACAATACACTTGCTCATAAGATCCATGTATCCAGTAAACCTATCACGGAGATTGTCTCTATACGTGCGGTGAAATACGTGCTCCTACATTCTATGCCGCATCAAGTCTCAATCTATCGACTTACGTGGTGTGCCTTCTACCATTTATGATGGATGCCTCGGCACGAGTGTTTTCACGCCACTCCATGATCCTTCGCATGTGGCTTATCCACATCTTAAGGTTCATTCTTTGGAACCAAGAGTTCCTCATCGCATGCAAATCCAAGTCCCTCTCAAGGTACAATCGCATGGCTTTCTCCTCATCAAATTTTATATCCCGTCTCACAACATTTGTCCTGTTGTTATAGCATCATTTCTCACCTTCATATGATTCATGATTTCTTTGATGGTTTTGGGCACCCATTCCTATAGACTTGGACAAATTCACTTAAAAACGAGTGTAAAAAGTCCCCATACGCGACTATGCCGTGCTTTTCAGCGTGTATACGCGAAAGTCCGATTTCACTTTTCCGCGTATGCCATTAAAATTATGAAAAAAATATAAAAATTCCCTATTTTCGGGTTGGGTTGATGGTTACTCGGGTAGTTCAACCACCCCAACACGTAGCCAGCTTGTTTCCAAGCTGTTGAAACTACTTGGAGGGAGTATAAAAACCCCTCATGTGTATGGCCTAAGGGAGAGAGAGATTATTGATATTATACTACATTGGTATTCCCTATCCAAGTCGATTCCCCGTGCCTCCTGCACTTTCCCGAGTTCATTACGGGAAACCCTTGTTTCCTTGAGATTCTCATCTCCCTATATGTCATCTTGTATGCACCGAGTTTGGAAGGAGTCTTAGCGAGGCAAGGGCGGGACGGATCCGGACGACGGTGCCGCTCGAAGATCGTGGAAGGATTCGAGGTGATCTCTCCACTCGTTACTTTTGTACATGCTATTTATAATACGGAAGTACCATCTTGTTCTAGAAATATACGTGTTAGTGTACGCTTACATATATGAGAAAATTGTTATTTAAGCATTCATTATGATTTATCGATGTTTTTATATGAATTTCACTAACATTTAGAGTAGATATATGTTGTACAACCGAGTTCTTCGTGCTTGTTTCTTCTTTTCTTTCGGGTTAAGAAGGAAGGACGGTTCTTTGGGGGTTTGGACCCGCGGGATGCAGCTTCAGCGAGTAGGACCTACGGGTAACTTCCTCGATCTACTCTATTTAGTTTTTCTAAACATGCATGGTTGTGTGAGTCCTTCTTAAGTAGCATGCCCCCTTTGCTCGTGGAGGTTCTAACCCAACGAACCTCTAGGGTGATATTCCCAAAGCAGGCGGCGACTCACTGGGGATCACATTCTTGTGATTCTCTGTTGGGTGGTTTCAGTTGTTTGATAGGTTGCAAGCGGTTTTAACTTTCATTTGCAGATCCGAGTTTAATTTTTCTCGGTCGATCTGAAGTCTGGTTTCTTATCCGGGCTTGTCCTTTTTGTTTTTTTCATTATTTACCTTTGTATACGCGTTTTTCTCTGCACACGATCACGTATACATGCAAGTTTGTCTAAAGGGACCCGCGTATATGCGAGTTTCCTTTAGCACGATCGCGTATGCACGCTTGTTGCTAAAGCTGTGAAGTAGCGTATACACTAGGCGATTTTGAATTTTTGGGTTTACGGACTTTTTGGTCTTTTAAATTTGTGGAGACTGTTTCTACAATGTATTTGTACTCTCGGATTGTGAAAGAAGTGGTTTCTTGTCTTTTCTCTCTTTCGTTTGATTGAAAACTAGTCTTTTTGGCAAAGTGTTGTTTTACAGTGCGCATACGGTTTGAGTACCAAGATTGCTTTCGAGCATTACGGGTTGTTACGCTTTATCGAGACAGAGAGCTCTGCTCGTTTACTCGTTCCCATCTTTGTGTTGCAGCCGCATTACGATTTTTTTCTCGTTTCTTGATTGGTTTTCTTGAGTTCCATAGGCTAGGTCTTGTTGCAACTTTTGAAGAGTTTTTTCTTGCTTCTTCGGAGTTTTTTTGTTTGCGACGAGTTTGCACTATTTTTCTAGGTTTGAGTGTTGAGTTTTCTGGTCTTCTTTTGCTCTTATTGATCTTGCTACGAGTTATCCTTATAAGGTTTGGGAGCATTGTTGAAGTTTGTGCTTGAAATTCGGTCTTGTTTGGTTTGGATTTTTGATAGTTGTGCTTGGTCTTTTCGAGCTCTTTCTTTATAAAACAAAAAAGCTCAAAAAAAAAAAAAAAGCATTTGCTTTGCTTTTTTGTTTTTTGCATTTCAAAGGCTTAAAAAAACATTTTCACTTGTTATTTGCTTTTGTTGTTGCATTTTCATTTTTCGTTTGCTATAACTTTTGAAGCTTTTGTGAGGTTTCTTGCTTTTAGTTTTTGGCTTGATTTTGAGGAGGAGTTGTCATTGATTTCTTCTTCTTGTTTTTTAAGTGTTTTTGGTGTCCTCATTTTAAGAGTTCTTGATTTCGAGAACTAGCTTTACGGGCAACCAAAAAGGAGTTAAAAGCGAAGGACTTTTTGGGAAATTGCACTCTGCTTTAGGAGATTTTGCATCTTAAGATTTGCATGCTTGTAGTGATTTGCATTAGGTGCATTTCGGCATTTAGTCAATCTCATAGTTTTTGTGAGTGTGATTTTGCTATTTGAAAAGAAAAATACAATTTTTTTAGTCTCGTAGAACTTTGTATAGAGATTGCTTTTCATCGAAAGACAATAAGCGCATTTGCATGTAGTTAGGTTTTTATTAATTTCTTTTGCATCAAAACACCATACGTTTCATCTCCATATCCTTGTGACTTAACATAATAGCCCATTAAAATAAGCGATTTAATCTAAAATCAACTAGCAAGTTTTCTAAGTGTCATACACCAACTAGCTAGGTTGTAGGGCCTTGGAATAGGTGAGTGGAGAGTTAACTCTCCAAGGCCGCTCAAACAAAACATAGAAGTTGATTAATTGAGCGAAATCCAACTCAGTTAGGTGGGACAGGGAAAGCTCTCCTCCCGGAGAGTCAAGCGCGAGGGAAGTGAAGGGGTGAGAAGAGGGATACCCCTTCTCAGATTAGCTGAATTTGACCTCAAGACCGTTCCGCCGGCTTCGACACGGATTGGTGCCCATAGTTTCCACTCTAGGTTCCACACGGGTGACTACGGGGGGGGAATACCCATGGTACACGAGGCGGACGTCGCATCACTTTCAGCGGTACTTACGGGGGTGCCCTTGCAAAGCTTGGGTGCTTGAGCCCGGCAAAGGCTTTGTCGTTAGGAGGTCGGCATAAAGCTGTTTCGATACCTTCGCTAGTTGTTACGGGCCCTAATCATCCCAGGCCTGCTTTCGGGAGGTCCTATATTTCGCTTTCCTATATTTTGGTGTCCGGTCCTCATCACCGGAGCGGAAATACTTGGAGAATTTGTTTGCTTCTTGTATCTCGGGGATTTTTTATTTTAGTGAGTGCTCTTTGCTCCTAGCTTGCCTAGCTTTTCACTTTTTTGAGTCTAATTTAAAATCTATAAAAGTGGTGATCAAGCGCCTCGTCGATCGAGGAGAATCAGGGGGTTATCTCCCGAGAGTCCGAGCCTTCTTCGAGAAGGCGTAGGAGTGATTTAGCGGTGGTTACCACCACTGTGGCGTACGACGCGGTGGAGAGAGATCCTCCACAAAGGTGCAGAAGGTTTCATAGGCGGATTCGGGTGTCGGTCCCAGAGAGGAGCGTTCAGCTCACCTCGCGAGTTTTGTTTCCTCGGGAAGAAGACTTTCAAATCGAAGACGTACATGAGCCTCTGTGACGGGTCCATCTCCTCTTCCTCCCGATTATCCGTTCGTTGTTCAATACATCGGACTGAGTCGGAAGAGCAGGAAGATCTTCAGTATCATTCTTATCTTTCGATGGCCACGGCCCGGGAGCAGCGACCTGCGCGTGAGTCGTTGCGAGCATTCGGACTCACTGCATGTTGGAGCGGGGGGCACTATCGATTCATCTTCGATTGCTTCTAGTTCTCTCGTGTTTGGCTCCGGTTTCACCCGGGCACATGCTTCTCATTACGGTCCCTTTTGTTCGGGGGATGCCCTCTAGTGGGAATCCCTCTTTTTCCTTTTCAGTTGTTTCGATTGGATCTACGCCCATGTCTAACATGGCTAGTGGATCGGCTTCGTTTCAAGGGTTCCCCTTCGGAGCCGGACACATTCCCTAGTTCGAAACCTTCTTTAGGGTCCTTTCGGGTTTACTTCTCGGACCCCGAGTTTCAACCCTTGATGCAGGGGGGCAAAGATCGACTACTTTTACGGGTTGGAACCCTGTATTCACTACGACGGGGGCGGGGAATCGGTTTACGCGGGTCATCGAGGGAATGCTTCTTTCCCTTCATCGAGTGCTTATCGGACCTTTTCTCCTACGTCTAATGCACGGAACCCCTATCGGGGGCTTTCCTCTTCATTTAATACTTCGAGAAGGGGAGCGCAGTGCGGGCTTTGGTAACTCGGCGTGGGGAGGAGGTTCTTCTCCTTTTTCTACGAGTCATTTTTGGCAACACTGGTGCCTCATCAAATCTAGGCTATTCTTTTCATAATGTTGGAAATCCATCCCATCAAGGATGGAATCCTCGAGCTCCGCCTCGCTTACCTTTTACGGCAGCGTTAAACTTGCCGGATACGTCGAAGTTGACTAATGATCGATTCGTTATAGTCCGGGGTGGCCTCTGGGTCACGACCAAACTTCCTTCGGACATTCCAAAGTTTGAAGGTAAGAATGGAGAGGATCCGGTGACCACATCACCACTTTCCACTTATGGTGTTCTTCGAACTCCACGATCGATGATTCGATTAGGTTGAGATTATTTCAACGCAACCCTAGCTGGAAATGCTGCAAATGGTATATCGAGCTCATGGGGGCGGTTTGCTACATTTGGAGAACCGATTTGTCACATTTCTAAACCATTTTCGGTTGCACGTCGGATATGAGGTTGGGACCGAACTCTGGCTAATTTTAAGCGAGGGATGAGGCAACACACATTTCGATCACATCCGGGAATGGAGGAGAAGGAAGAGGCTTATCAAAGCTCATATTCCGGGAGAATTCCTTCTCGAATGGTTTACGAAATCTCTGCGATCGGATATTTCAAAAGATGTATCCCTATACGGGGTATTTTCAGGGAGCGAGGCCATTTTTAGGGCCCGGCGGAGCCGATCTATTCTCATGCGGGGTCCTTTATAAATATTTTCCCAATGCTCCTCGCTCCAAATTAGACTTGTCAAAAACTAAACCCGGTCCGCATGGTGATGGGCTTGTCGGATCGGTCAATAGTGGTGCAGCGCTGACTGCTTTCTCAAGCTGCGGTGATTGTCTTTACAATCTGCTCCTTACGAGTCGGTGTGCCTATTGATTCATCACCTTCCCGAGTCTTTGTCCATAAATGTTGTCCAAGCTTACGATCCCAAAGGAAATCAACAATCAGATGGGAAGAAGAAGGGACGAAAATAACAAGAAGAAGGGCAAGAATGGGAAGGGTAATGCAAATAAAACCAACGGCGTGTTGGTGAGGGGTCGAAAAAGGAGAAAAAATAAAGTGAAGTTTCCATGCAAGCTCGCATGCTGGAGACCATCTCACGCACCTTTGCCCTAAAATTCGGGATGCTCGAGCACTTGTTAGCCCAGCGGGAGGGTTCTTCTAGTTCCCGAGTTGTGTTAACAAACTCTTTTCCCCCAAGGGCGGCAATTAGTTGTTGGCGCGAACCAAAATCTGGGGCTTCCTCTGGAGGCACCCGGAGAAGGGGAAATTCCATCGAACATTTTTTATGATGAGTGCTCACGCGGATATCGCTACGAGATCCCAGTGATTATGGCGGAGAAGAGTCTTTGAAAGCTAAGGAAGTTCACGATGCTACTAAGCCGCTTCACATTACGAAGCCTATCGTTGATTCTATGCCTCGGATGCCCAAAGCATCTTCTAAGCGGTCAACGATTAATCCAAATGCGAGGGTTGCCCAGAACTACTCGATTGTAGAAGATGCAGTGCGAGTCCCTTGTGCTATGTCGGCTTTAGAGGTACTCCGGTCTTTTCAGTTCGGTCGCGGTGCTTTTCTCCACTTGCCATTGGGGCTATTGATCAGAAAAATTCTCTTCGATTACTTTTGATATGAATAATTTTAAGAAGAGACTTCCTCATCATATGGCTTTTCATATTAAATCGTCGTATCGGAAGTGCAATATCTTTCGAACGGTTGTTGATGAGGGTGCTTCCACATGCGTGATGTCTCTCGCATCTTTGGAAGACACTTGGATCTCCCAAAGTTGTTCCATCTAGCCTTTGTTCTTCTTTGCGTTCGATGGTCATTCTCACGAGACCCCATGGTATTGTCCCAACTTTGCCCATCTGTGTTGGGGGAAAAAGCGTCAATATAGAGGTTGAGGTAGTCGATGCGGCCTTGGACTACAACCTTACGTTGGGAAGGAAGCCGGATTTATGAGATGGATGCCATTGCATCCTCATTATTTCGGATTGTATGTTTCCCCCACGAAGGGAGGATCGTTACGAGTGGATCAAGCTGGGATCGTCCTCTGTGGACTGAATGCGTCTTCGACTCATGCGTTCCAAAGTTGGATAATACTAAGGCGCACTGTTGAGAATTTAGGAGTTGGAATGTATTCTTCCTTGATGGGTACTTTCGATCTTCCTCCTCCTACGAGTGCATATCAATGCTATTTCATCCTCCAAGGCTCCTCTTCGAAGAGAGTTCTTCAAAACTCATTATTTTTCGGACCCTTGGACCTTACCTTCCCCTCTTTGCCACATTAGCGGAAGGTCAAGTGGGTGGAATGGCATTTCCGATTCTGTGGTGAGATTGCATATCGATCTATTGTTGACAACTGCGAGAATCCATCCCGGCTCCTCTTTCACGGAAGAGTTGGATGGTGATGTGGCTCGACTTGGATGCTTAGTTCTTCTTCGGCCCGGGATTGCCTTGATACCACTCTTCCATGCGAAGAGGCCATCCTGGAAGCCATGAATGGTATAGATAGGCAGAGTGGGATGACTTGCATCATCGGTCTTACTTCCTACCTAACTTGAGCGAAGTTGAAACTAGTTTTCAAGTCCCTCGGTCTCTCGGTCTGTTCACCCGGTTTTGAACCCTTTGGCACCAACACGGAGTTTATCTTTGAAGGGAACATGGTGCATGATTTCTCCTACTATCCTGGTGAACATTTCCCGGGGGATCCCAATATTATCGAGAATGTCTTCATTGGAGGCTGAATGTTCCGTGAAGAGGTTCAAATTTACACGAGCTCTTTAAAGAGTATAGGGATGTATTCGCTTAGTCTTATGAGGAAATGCAGCATGAGACCCATCTGTTGTCCGGCATGAGATCAAGACGTATGAAAACGCTAAGCGGTCAGAAAAAACTTCGTCCGGTCAATCCTAGGAAGGCGACGGCTATCAAAGCTTGAATTGAAAATGCTGTAAGTGGATTCATTTTCCTTGTTCCTCGACTAAATGGGTTTCAAACCCCGTTCTCGTAGATAAAAATAAAGGAACGATTTGAGTGTGCATCGATTTCGAGAGACCTAAATAAAGCATGTCCTAAAGACAATTACCCCACACCATTTATCGATCGGATCATTGACGAGTGTGCGAGTAATGAGATTTTCTCCTTCATGGACGGTTTCTCCGGATATAATCAAATTACTATCCGATCACGAAGATGAACATAAGGCTGCATTTATTTGTCCCTGGGGTACGTTTGCATACAAGAAGATGCCTTTTGGTCTTAAAAATCTTTGGGGGCTACCTTTCGGCGGAGCCATGTCATACGCCTTCCACGACATCAAAAATATTATCGAGGCATACTTAGATGATTTAGTCTGCTCATTCTCGAAAGAGGATGGATCATCTGGTCACCTCCGGCAAATATTTGAAAGATGTCGTTTCTATAGAGTCGATTGAATCCGAACAAGTGCGTTTTCGCGGTTACATCCGGTCGGCTATTGGGATTCATTGTGTCTAGGGAAGGGATAAGGGGTAGATCCCTTCAAGGTTGAGGCAATACTTTGGTTGCCTCCCCGTCTTTCCATCCATCGGCTTCAAAGTCTCGAGGAAAGTCTAATTTTCTTCGGAGGTTTATACGTCAATTATCTTTGAAATTACAAAGGGATATATGAGGCTGTTGAAGAAAGGAGTTCCTTTTCTTTGGGACGACTACGCTCAACGCTCATTCGATGCTTTGAAAAAAGGCATTAACCTGCTGCTCCTTTCTTGAGTCCACTCGATTATAGCGAGAGATTTTCTTTTGTATCTCGGCAACGAGAATCTACCATTGGTATGGTTACGGGTTCGGGAAGATGACGCTCTTTACTGAGCATGTTATTTACTACCTTAGTCGAGGACTAGTAGGACTGAACTTCGATACACTCAGATAGAAAAAATTAGCCTTAGCAACGATTCATGCTGTGCGACGACTCCGGCATTACATTATTCTTCGCAAAAATTATGTTTTGGCGATTTGCCAATCCATTTCGGTTGTCCTCGGGACAGTGATTGGGGGCAAATACAATAGATGGATTGTGATTCTCGAGGAATTTGATCTTGAGTTCATGTCTGCAAATCCAAGAAATCATTAGTTTTCGCGGAATTGATCTACGAGTTGCCCTGTGGAGAGGAGATGATCTATGATGAGTCCTTTCGGACGAACACTTGTTTCTTATCTCTTCACGCGGATCCTTGGTATGGGGATATCATTGTGTATCTCAGGGCTGCGAAGTTTCCCTCTACTTTTTCGAAAGATGAGCGTCGTAAAGTTTGTGTCACTTAGCCAAGAATTATCGATTATTGGTGATGCTTTATACTGCGTCGAGGGGTTGATTCAATCCAAAGATCTTTGCTTAACTCTCGAAGAAGTGCGGTCGTGCTTTCAATGATTCTCACAGTGGAGCTTGTGGGGGTCATTTATACGAGGCTTGCTACGGCCCAAAAGATTTTGCGTCTTTGGATACTTTTGGCCCTCGATTTTCAAAGATTGTATTGAATCGGTCAAAAAGTGTCATCCGTGTCGGGTTTATACTCGAAAAAATGCGCGCTCATCCGGCTCCGCTTTTTCCGGTCGATTCGCTGTCGGTCCCTTTACAAAGTGGGGTATTGATTATACTACTTGTAACCCGCCTTCGGCAAAAGGTCACAAGTACATTATTGTAGCGATGAGACTACTTTACGAAGTGGGTCGAGGCTATGACTACTTTTGGGAATGATGGTGAGGCTGCGGCTCTGTTCCTTTTCAACCCGGGTTATCGCTCGTTTTGGTATTCCTAGAGAGATTGTCACGACCATGGCGGTCATTTTCGAGAATAGTATGATGGTTGAGTTGGCTCTCAAATTGGGTTTCCGGCGGGAACATTCATCTCCATATTATCCTCAAGCCAATGGGCAAGTGGAAGCCGTGAATAAATCCTTGAAGACAATTCTTCAAAGGACAATTGATAAAGCTAGATCCAAGCGGCATATTATGCTATATCCTGCACTTTGGGCATACGGGACGTCGGTGGCACATGCTGGCTTTACTGCATTTCGGCTAGTGCACGGGGTGGAATCCTTATTTCCCATTGAATGCGAGATTCCTTCTCTTAAATTAGTTGTTGAACTTCTTCCGACACTTCTGAGTGCGGCGGAAACGAGCTTCTTCATCCGGAACATCTCGATGAAGCGGCGTCGAGATGCCGCCACGATGAATGAAGCGCATAAAAAGCGAGTTAAAGTTCGGTACTGATAAGGCGGTCAAGCCTAGGGGTCTTTTCGGAAGGTGACCTTGTTTTGGTCTATGCCCGAGAAAAAATATGCCACTGGGGGCGGGGAAAGTTTAAGTCTATGTGGTATGGCCCCTATATCGTTAAAAAGTCCTTAAGAAAGGAGCATATACCTTGGTTGATTTCGAAGGGAACGAGTTTCCGGGCTTGAAATGGGCTCTATTTGAAGAAGTATTATGCCTAGGCTTCGGCTCGGCATGTTGCTTTTGTATATAATATTTTTTTCTTTGTACATATCTGGTTGATTTTCGATTTTTGATGAGTTGGTGATGTTTTTGATGCGCTTTGGCGAGGTTGTGTTGGATGTCATGAGTCATTTTGGTTTCGCCGATGGTGCTAGTAGACACACCGGAACTTAGCTTCCGCAGCTTGGGTGCTTCATTATCCTTGGGTCAGTCTGTTAGTATCAAGAGAGTGCGCATTGGTCACTGCTTCCAATAATATAGCGAGAATACTGCTTTGCGATCGTTCATCTACTCTCGGAGGCAATATCTTTGGGTGTTGATTCGTTGGTAGTTTTCTTGGACTCTCGGCTAGTGGTGTCGCTTGGTTGAACAACACTTATCGGGATACGAGATCCATTTTTATTACGATTGTTCTTGAGAGTACGTTTGTTACAAAGGTCATTTCAATTTTTAACTTTCATTCATATTCCTCAGGCGACAATTGGTTTGTGACTCATTAGCTAATCAAGCATTAGATTGGCATATTAATCATTCCATACAATAAATTTTTAATCATCAAAAAACACCATACATTTGATACATTTATCACATCACATCAAATATCGTTGTATATATATCATCGGAGTGTTCAAAAAACTTTACAAAATTTGGATCCATAATGTTCGTACAAAACTTGGGCTTATGCCCCCATCATGTCGATCTCAAAAGAATATACGAGTCATCTAATACATAATATCTGTCTACTCTGAGGTCCACGCGGAAGTTGTGTTCCTATAGAACGTATGCGCGGTGGCAACTCGGCGGGATAATCTAACCCGATCTCGGGGCACTCCTACCACCCGTCTCGGGATGGCTTCGCGGGTCCTCCACGGCGGCCATAGGGATTTGGCGGGTTAATCCCTCCAAGTTTCTCTGCACTGGCTGGAGAGTCCTGTCCCGAATCCACGCTATCTGCCTTGCCGCCCTGCTGACGCTTGTGGCGCGGGAGACCCTCGGGGTCGTCTTTGGTCCAACATACGAAACATGATCATTGTTAATTGTCGGTCATTATGAATCCAATCAAAAACATGTTTGATTTTCATTTTTCCATACATATTTGAAAAAATCAAAAAATTATATAAGTCAAAAAAATTTGCAAACTTACTAGATTGTGCCCCATGCTTGTGCACTGGTGGAAGAACTAGATTTGGATCTCCACGAAAGTCCATCCGGCATAGGGATAGTCGTCCACCGCGATGATTTGTTCTCCCCACCAAAGGAAGAACTCATCGTCCCATGTGGTCCGGGGTACTTCACTACCCCCGAGTCTCTTCATCATGTCCGCCCAACGGGCAATTCTTTGGGTCCCGCGGGCTGCGATGGTAGAGATAACTGCGGGTCTCAATCTTGTGGTATCTTCTCAAAGAAGAATTTTGTCAAAATTAATGCCGTAGCCAAAGTGTTTGGTCTTTGCTTTGCGGATTGAGGTCAAAAGCTGTTGTTTCATGTTCGATTAATAGGGTTGTGCACCAATCGTACACATGAGTCAAACATTCTCTTGCTTATGCTCATTTGCGTCTGGGCGCTCGATGTAAGGGGAGGCGAGATCCTACCACTCTGCCGATGGTGAAAAGGGAGGATTTTCATGTGCAAATCCCTCACATCTTTAATTTCAATGCGAGTTCCAACCTTTTTGGAACCCCCCTACGCAATACACGTGGACATAGTCTTCCACGGTTAACCCTCTCAGGGGCTTCCGTGCAAGTCTCTTGGTTCTCCCCTCGGGAGAGTCCGATGAATGAAATATATGTCTTCCACTTCAATGCGTATTGGCATCGATCAATAATGAAAAAATCTGCATCTGGTTCCCGGTGATTTACGAGCATTTCTAACAGCATGCACATTGCTTTTCATATTTGGCATTTTGAAGAATTTGAACAATCCGCTCAATTCCGAAAGGATATTTTGTGTTGCTCGATCTTGCATGACCTCTTGATCGGTTGCGCTATGCTCACGTTCTCTCCATGAGATTGTCATCTGTCAAATTTCATTAAATCATGCATTAGCCACGCTTTTTGGATTCGGACTGCGCATACGCGACTTTTTCTTTGCACGATCGCGTGTATACGCGAAGTTTCCTTTAATGAACCGTGCGTATGCTCAAGTCCGCATTTTTTAGCAAGGGTTTTCAAGGTAAAATTCACTTAATTTTAAATTCCAAATGGACAAAATGATTTGCAAGGATGATTGAGGAGCCTACGAAATTTCGGTGCGTTTCGACGGTCGGTTGTTGTTGATTTGACGAAAAGAAGTTTTTGCTCAGAGCACTTTTTTCCAAATCAGGCAATACAATAATGAACCAAATATGAGGTAATTTGTCTATTTATGGCTAAAAAGTTGAAAATTTTTGCAAAAATTCCTTATGCTTATTTTTTCGATCTATCTTAAGTTTGCATAACTCGGATGCTTGGAAGTGCCCGAGTTTGGTATGTTTTCGAGTACATTTTGACGATTTTGAGATTTTTCCGGTTTTTGATCCATGATTACCGACTCGTCACAGCGGGTATATGATCTTCGGGTCATGAGTATTACACCCATTTCACTCGCTGATTATTTAATCATGACTTGATGGTAGAGCCTTCCTTTACATGGGCTTCCTAGTTAGTTCCCTCGCTATCACTTGTTGCCGTCTTTGCGTTTTGATGTAGGCTCGGGAGTCCTCTTTAGATCCCTGTCATGTCTTATGTGTTGAATCTTCATTCTTCTTCTTCTTCACTATCATTTTTTAGCTATTACCCTAGAGGCTCCCTGGTGTCGTTAAGTTGTATTACTTCATTGCATATTGCATTTGCTTGTTTATCTGGCCTTTAGCAGCTTCATTTGGACTCGATGTTTAAGCCAACTTTTGACCTTGACTCTGTACAAGTTAACCATTGCATGCACTTAGCTATCACGACTTGACACCTTTTTACCCATGGATGGAACGTTCCTCTTAGTATCACTTACCGGTTTCGCCACCTTGCATTGAGCATAGGATTGTTCCAATCCCGGGAACTAGTGCATCGATTTCTTGATACTCGTTCTATCCATTGTACCATAGCATTCTTTTATTCTTTTTCGAGAGCTTATTATATGAAAAAAGACAAAAAAAATCAAATATAACAAAAAAGAGCGGGAACGGGATGTATCTTCGTTGTTTTGATGGCGATGCGATAGTCGGTTGTAGAAACAGCCCTTGAACAAAGCACATATACTATATATATATTTCCTACATTTGGGATGGTTTTAGTTTTTGACCTAGGTTCAACCTTTACCATGTTTCGCTTGTCGGTCTCTCCCCGAGTTGGTTATCTCTTCCAATCATATGGAGAGTTTGTTTTTGCCTCCTACATAACGGACTTATACGGTGTCACTTTTTACTTGCCATGGTCATCATGAGTCGTGCTTTTGTTCAAAGGGAAGTCTAACTGAGTCGGCCATTCTGCGGTGTCTCTTGACTCATTGTTCGGTCGGCCTTCCCGGTCTTGTCGGTATCTTGTTCTATCACATCGGATGTTTTGGTCTTCTGCTTGTGTCAGGTTTGAGAAGGTCCCCATTGACTTCTTGTCGGCGGGTTTGTCTCTTATCAACTACGACACATTGCTGCGAGAGCAAACCTAGAGCCGCACTCGGGCCTATTTCCATCATTGATAGGTGACCTTGTGCTCGGCATTTGATCATCATCATGGGTCTTTGAGCGAGTGGTTTCCCCTTTGTGTTCGAGGTCGGCACACATTATCACACTTGGGATTAGGGTGCAGTATCCCTTGATTTCCATTTGACCCTATCGGTGGATTTCTCGCCTCGTGTCGGCTTTCATTATTGGTTGGTTCGAGAGGGTTTCTTCGTGCGCTAGCTTCATCTTGTGCATGTCGGAAACGTACTTCGGTTTTGGTTCCGATCACTCTACTTTGTCGATTCCTTCCAAATCTTGGCTCGTGTGGGTTACACTTGTCTGGGTCGATGTGGGATGCCTTAATGCCTTCCTTCCGGCGGATCTTTTCCCATCGACTGCGACTCATTGCTCGGAATAAGGTCTAGAGTATTTTTCGATACTTGTAGGGTTTTAGCGGTCATCGATGTAGCGAGACTCTTCGCTATCGACGGTGGGGATTCATCATTGCCTCTGATTGGTAGATTCTTTCAAGTGTTCGACTTCAACTCATTCATTCGCACTTGTTAGATTGTCTTTCGCACCTTGACACTCATTATCATTATCGGTGGGTTGTCTCGCATTGGTTAACGGTATACATCATTGGCCAGGTAATCCAACGATTTCTCACATGGTCGACTTCGGCTCATTTATTCCCATTGTGTAGAATTGTGCCATAGTGATCGGTGAAGACCTCGGGTTGCATCGGCATTTTCGGTTCACTTTTGACGGTCGATTTCGGGATACGCCGTGATGTCGTTACCCCTATATGTTGCGATTCGATGCAATGACATCCATATATGTTGGCTCTGAGAGTTGCGTGATTGTACTCGTTTGTTCCACCTCTTATGATTCGGTACTTGGAGATTCGATTACTTATTTGATCAGACATCAGTTGCGAGCATTTTTTTGATCGGCTTTTTTATATGTGATACTTGGACATTGATTCGGACTTATATTTCAGGGCGCATGCTCGGATGATTCATTGTGTACTTCGAGTTCAGCTATACTTGTATACATGTTGGATCTATTCACTACTTTCTATATCATGTATTTTTGGATCTGAGCATGGGTATGCCGCCTCGGCTTGAGTTGACTCTCTGTTTTCTTTCATTGGTTTTTAGCGGTGAAATATACGGTGAAGTCCTCTCTTGTCCTTGCGAAGTTCTTTCTATGTGCATAATACATTTCGGCCATCATGTACCCTTCGACCTCATATATTAGGGGGCATGCAGTTATAGCATCATTTCTCACCTTCATATGATTCATGATTGCTTTTGATGGTTTTGGGCACCCATTCCTACGGACTTGGACAAATTCACTTAAAAAAGCGAGTGTAAAAAGTCCCATACGCGACTATGCCGTAATTTCTCCGCGTGTATACAGTCGCGAGTCCAGCACTTTCCGCGTATGCCAATAAATTATGAAAAAATATATAAAAATTCCCTATTTTCGGGTTGGGTTGATGGTTACTCGGGTAGTTCAACCACCCCGACACGCAATGTTGTTTCCAATCTGTTGAAACTACTTGGAGGGAGTATAAAAACCCCTCATGTGTATGGCCTAAGGGGAGAGAGAATTATTGATATTATACTCTGTTGGTATTCCCTATCCAAGTACGATTCTCAGTGCCTCCTCGCACTTTCGAGTTCATTACGAAACCCTTGTTTCCTTGAGATGCTCATCTCCCTATATGTCATCTCGTATGCACCGGTTTGGAAGGAGTCTTAGCGAGGCAAGGGGCGGGACGGATCCGGACGACGCGTGCGCTCGAAGATCGTGGAAGGATTCGGTGATCTCTCCACTCGTTACTTTTGTACATGCTATTTATAATACGACAGTACCATCTTGTTCCCGAAATATACGTGTTAGTGCCTTGCTTACATATATGAGAAAATTATTATTTAAGCATTCATTATGATTTATACGATGTTTTATATGAATTTAACTAACATTTAGAGTAGATATATGCTTGCACAACCGGTTCTTCGTGCTTGTTTCTTCTTGTCTTTCGGGTTAAGAAGGAAGGACGGTTCTGTGGGGGTTTGGACGCGGGGTCTACTTCAACCGTAGGACCTACGGGTAACTTCCTCGATCTACTCTATTTAGTTTTTCGAACATGCATGGTTGTGTGAGTCCTTCTTAAGTAGCATGCCCCTGCTATGGGAGGTTCTAACCCAACGAACCTCTGGTGATATTCCCCGAAACACCCGTTGTTTGGAAAATACACTCGATATTTTGGGGGAGTATCAGTGTTACCCCAAAAATATCCCAATCTCGGTTTTTGGTTCGAGATTCTTCTGAGTGTCTTCGGTCACATGCACATAAATAGATGAGCCAAAAAATATTAAAATATGAAACATCGAGCTTTCTTACCAGCGTAAAAGCCTCCTCTAGTGTACTCATGCCAAGTATCCGATGAGGACTACGATTTTGCACAAATACCGATGTGTTGCATGCCTCCACCCCACGTGATGTAACGGTACGCCCTAATCTTGAAACATCGCTCAGGCAACACCCATAATTGTTCTATTATTTCTTTCACGTGACCCCATTCATGTTGTGGGTTATGAGGTACAATCTAACTCTCTACGAATTTATTCTTTACTGTGGAATTTCTTGAATTCATTTGAGATGTACTCACCACCATTATCGCTCCTAAGAGCTTTCACATGCTTTCCCATGTATTTCTCCGCCAGTTCTTTGAACTCAAGAAATTTTGAGAACGTCCCGATCTTTCTCTTTCCGCATGAAGTAGATCGGACACTTTATAAAAAAAATCATCAACAAAGATCACATAGTACTTATGCTTTGTTGTTGAAGCGATAGAGAATGGTCCACACACGTCCGAGTGAACTCTCTCAAGGATTTTCGAAGCTCGAGTTCTCCTTCTCATGAAAAGTGGCCTTTGCATACTTCCCCATAGTACATCCCTTGCATGTGTCTAATCTAGCGCAGAGAGTTCCCTTGGGAAGACCCGTAGAAATTTGTTGCATGACCTTCAAGGCTCCATGGTGTAGATGGCCCAATATCTTGTGCCATAACTCACCCTCATCCCTGCTCAACACTTTGTTCCGCCTTACCCATCAATGTTGTGCAACCATCTACATCAATTTTATAGAGATCCTTCACACGAATCAAAATATTCTTGGCTTGTCTCGTTGATTTGTGTCGAAGGAAATCATTTTCCTTCCCTTGAAAAAAACATCATAGCATTTATCCTCCAACATTGCGAGTGAAACTAAATTTTTCTTCAAGCCCGGTACATACATTACATATTTTAATAGAAAGGGTTTACTAATTGTCTACGGAAGGTAACTATACCAATCCCGGTAGCACTGCACCACGCCGTCATCACCCATTTCGATATGTATCTCGGAGGTCCTTCTCCTCCAAGCTACCGAAAATTTCTTTGTCTCCCCGATCAGCGTGAAAGGATGCACCACTATCCAAGTACCACACCGATCCCATTTCACTTGATACCATGCATGAAATGTGTGAGAAGTGAAGTCCCTAATTGTGAGGCCAAAGCCTCACCGCCAAATCAGAATCCTCGAAGCCTTCTTCTTTTGTGGACAATTAGTGGCATAAAATCCATGCTCGTGACAAGTAAAAAACACTTCACTCGGACATGTCACACTTCTTGCCATATTTTTCAAGCCTCATATTTGGAATGGAATTTATTTCCTTTCCCCTTCTTTTGCCTTGGCAGACCAAAGTAAAAATATTCTTCATCATCATTTTTTAGATGAAGATCCATCCCTTATATTCCACCTAAATTATTCTTGCACCAAATCCGACCAAATTCGCCCCCAATGCAGTAGCTTCTCCCTCCCATTACCGCAGTCCTCGATAACTATGCCAACTCTTGGGAATTCGTAGAAGAGCTAGGCTCACCAAGTCATCATCTGTGACGCGAATTCTAACGCTCCCAAGCTCATCCCGACATTGGACAAACTTTGTTAAATATTTCGGAATGGTGTCGCCTTTCTCCATTTTGATTTTACCGAGCTTGTCCTTCAAATTGCTAATTTTATATGATCATTGTTGCTCAAAAAAAATCTTTCAAATATTTCCATATTGCATACGGTGTCGCTTTTCCATGGAGACTTGAGACAATGTGGTCTCGTACTCCCTCTAGTAAGATCCTCCTCGCCTTTGCAACCTTCTTTTTTCCAAGCATCAAGATTTGCGACATCTCCTACAAATGGATTTGGGAACATCATTATCAATGAATTCATTCAACCCATTGTCCTCCAAGCATTACCTCCGTTCTGTCTTTCCACACAATATAATTGGAACTTCCCTCGAGTGCATACTCCAATATCAAGCCATTGAAAGCCATTTCGATCCCGATTTTGCATGTTGCACCAAGAATACTTTTGAAAATTCGAAATTATATTCAACATACAAACTCAGACTTCTCCTCCACTATAGTGATTTCTTGTGGTCCGATACCATGTAGAAATTATACAAACATATCTATATCAATGGATTCAATCCGATCAAGCAATGTACTAAAGCTAGATACCGACTCCTTTCTACAAATCAACTGCGCAAAATAAACACGATCGCCAATCACAACAATTAAAGAAGGAATCAAATCAAACCACAACATAGATAATTTTCGTGGGGAAAGCTTGCTACTAAAAAACCCATCTATCTTATATTGTATATTCACCATGGAATCATGAAATAATTAAAATGTACTCTTTCTCACAAGAGTCTCCCGCGACTTCACAATTGTCTCACACTAATCCGGACAAAATCGACCAACACTTGAAACCAATTCTCGGCCTCTAAAAATTTTGCCTTGCTCGCACAATTCATGTGGAATGCAATCCCTATTCTTTAGGAATTTCAACCTTCCAAAATTTTTGCAAGGATCATGGTCAATCCTCGTTATCACTCATAAATTTTTTGAGTCATTACTTGACATGGTCATACGCTCACTCCTCAAAAGCGTAAGAACTCCTTAAAACTTTTTCCAAGTTGGCATAGGAAATTTCATTTTTTCTCATGTTTAACCTATCCTAAGTTTGCAAGACCACCCTTATTTCATCTCAAAACCACCTCCATATAGGTCACATCATGTTCCATCACCATCATTTGCCGACATATTTCATTTCTGCAAGCATACAACTCCGAAAAGAGGGTTTTATGTTTTCGAATGCGGAATTTTCTCGTTTTATATATGTTTTTAGAATGCAAAATTCTAGGCATGACTGGAGATGTGTTTCAAAAACCAAAGAGAGAGTTTTTCTTCAAGACATACTGACCTACAAAAACATCCTTCATTTTTTGCAATATCTATCAAGGATAGGGCAAAAAAGAGCCTCATCTCCGAACCCTATTTTTTCGTAAAAAAATGGAGTCATTTTAGTGATGAATAAACTTGCTAAAGGAGAAAAGGATGTTTTTGAAGAGGGAAACACCTCAAGGCTCTAACTGAGTTTTGATTATGTTTTTAACAAGTTTAAAGGCATGTTTAAAACCAATTTTATGCAGTTGGAAGGTACATTTTTTTAAACAAGGCAAAAATCTGAATTTACACCGTTTATGACGAGCTAGTAGCGTTTCTTAGGCTCAAGCCAGAAAACGCTACAAAACCACGTGTAGCTTTTTTTTGTTTAAAGAACCACTTTTGGTAGTTTCCAAGGGGAGGAAATGATAGGGAATATGTGTCAGAACATGATGAATACCATGCAAGAGAAAAGAAGCAGTAAATTGATGGCAAAGGTCATTTTTGTACGCTACTGAAACCACCATGTTTTAATAGCGAATTATTTTTTAAGGTTTTTGAGCAAATGGAAAATTATTTTGGAAATATGAAAGAGGTTTTTCCGTTCAGCACAGGCCCCTCTACAAAAATATCTCTCAGTTACTACAAATCCATTAGGGTTTGAAAAAATATACACTCATCTTTTGCATGCTACAAAACTACTCCCTGTTTTCGTAGCTGAATGTTTTTTAAGGTTTTTTGAGTAAAATGAAAAAGTATTTTGGAAATATGAAAGAGGTTTGTCTTAATGAACATGTCCATATACAAAAAACCTCTCTCATTTTTCTGAAAAAATATATCAGGGTTTGGAAATTATGCACTCATATTTGGAAACCTATTTTTTCAGAATTTTCACCAACCATATTTGTGAGAAAAAAATTGTAAAATTCAACTCTGAGGAGGTCCAACTCAAAGCATCCACGTGGCATAATGACACATCATCACTCTAGTACACTCAAAAAATTAGTTTTTTGTAGTTTTATAAGGGTTATTAAATTGATTTTTTTAACTATTAATGAAAGAAGAGTCATTTTTGTATTCAAACTCGCGAAAATACGAAACATCTCTAGGAAGTCTCCAAGTGATAGAATCATGTTTGAAATAGGTCTCACGAGGTGGGAATTCGAAGCTAGGAAGGTTCAATATCATTTTTATGAGTCCTCATCCTATAAAGGACTGAAACTTTAGAATTATAAAGGGTTTGGATATGTTATGGTTGACTTCTATTACTCGGAATAGCAGTTTTTATATCGCAATGATCGTAGTGGTTTTCTCCTCGATGCGACCTAAGATTCTCATGGGGTTTTTAATGTTTTAATTATCTACATCTCATGTTTTACTACTTGCAATAGATATCATTGCTATTACTCAGTAATTCATAACTCTATGCTCTGACTTCCCTTTAGTAATGAGATGACTCGTGTTTTTCTATGTTTTATGAGTGAATTGCCTTTTGAACTCTATGCTTTGAATTCCTTTTAATAATGAAATTATTGTGTTGACCTATGTTCTATGATTAAATTTCCTCTCATAAAGACCCCTATACGCACCTCATCTCCGATGTCAAGAAACTTTTATTTGCACTAAAAATCTACCTCGCGCTGTCAGGAGAAGGCAGAGTTCGTAACATCAAACCACGCTGGCGGTAGCCAGCACTACAAATTAGGAGAGGCTCTCCGGGTCCAATCTCAGCAGAAGATAATCAATAAGGCTTGAGATGACTTAGATACAAAAGCTGATTTTAGGCTAGGTATATAAGTAAAGGAATTTGATGCGGTTTTTGTTGGAATCGAGGGAAAAGGCAGCGCTTTTGGGTCCTGGATAAGGGCCTAGTTTTTAAAGCGAGTTCCGATGACGGGCAAGGAAGGAAATTGTTTTGATGCTTTAGATCGAATGACGGATGGTTCAGATTGGTGAGGAGCTGAAGAGGGAAAAGAGGCTTTCAAGAATCCTCTTCGAGCAGCATGAAAACTTTGGAAAATTAAACAAAGGCGCAGGAAGGCGGAGAAGCAAGCAAATCTAATGAATTCCACCTTTATCACTCATTTGTTTAATTTGCTGAAAGGAGAAGGAAAATGATACACACATAAACATCAGTGAACTTACAGTTACATAGAGAAAAACACCATCAAAACACGGAGCCACATGGATCCCAAAAGAGTGCCGCAAAACCCCGGTCTATTCCTTTGCCAAAAGTGCGAGAGATGAAATGTACAATGAAATGCCAAGCAATCCCCAGAGCGATCCAACCTCGAAAGATGAGCGAAGAACTACATGATATAGCACAAGCCTAACTCATCCCCATGCACTCATCCAGGAGTCAAGCTCATCATTCTAGGAGTTGCCTCAACCATATCTAAACTAGAAAGCTACAGGCAATGAAACAACTTGCTTACTATGTGATGAGGGAGCTTGATCTTTACATTCACTTACATTTCACCTTTTGGTGAATGAATCTACTAAGATGAGTACTTGCCAAATTTACATCAAAGTCATGAAATTACATCAATTTACATCAAGAGTTACATGAAAAAGTCAAACTAGCCAAAACTAGGCTGAAATTCTGGCATTTCTTTGAGTGGAAAAATAGGCCAAATTTCCCTATGCGCCGCGCACATAAATCTCTGCGCGTAGCATCAAGTTTGAGGTCGATTTTGAGGGTCAACTAGAATCTCCGAAAATTGAGCTAGCGGCATGGCTTCCGTTGGAAACTCCCACTGTCTTCATTTCAACCCAAGTGGAATCTTTGGATTTGTGTTTTCCATTTGCGCGCGCATCAAATCTCCCAACATCAAGCTTTCCGTCGTGGTAGCAAAAAGTGGCGTAGAAGAGCCATTTTTATGGTGTTTTTGACTTTAGGAAACCCGGATCCTTGATGAAATCCTTTAGCAATCCATAGTGAATGCATAACTTTTGATGAAAAACTCCGGAAATGCAAAGTCCTGCGGATAGTGGCGCAATTTATAAGCGCGCGGCAAGTGGCGCTATCGTCGCCGCACGTGAAAATCTGCTTAGGCCCAAAAATTCAAAATGTGATCAAACGATTTCCAAATTTCTTGAAGAGTGGGTTGAAGGTCCCCTCATCAAGCACTATGCTTAGGCGAGAAGCTCGGCCATAAAAATTTGGAGTCTATCATTGCCTTTATGCGACGCTTTAGTGCCCTCCTTAGCCTTGACTTCTGACCCTGATCCCCGCTTTGCAAACATGATGTCGCGCCCAATAATGGTTCTTCATGTGTCTAAGCATTTTCTTTTCCTTTTTTCCTTCTCCAACAGTCTTTCTCGAGATGAATGTTTGACCCTCTCTTCAAGCTGTCTTCCTATCGGCTCTCGATCTCCCACTCGATGGGTGTCATCTCTGCAGGGCTTCTTTCGGGCCAAGGTGCGCCGCAGCACACAACCTACAAAGTGCACCAAATGCTCTGGGTGGCATGCGTACACGTGGTAGAGTTCAAATTAACACAGTGGTGAGTGGCCTTGTGCGCCGCGTTTTCCTTATGCGCTCGCTGACCTCTCAGTCCAAGTGCGCGCGCGCTTCAGAGTCCACTCGCGGTTTCGGCCTCCGAGCTACGACTTCGCCCTCCACGATTTTCTTTCGGCTTTCTTTGATGTCTTTGGTGTGAAAATGGACTGTTTGCAAGCACCAAAAATATATTATATATCATGAACTTTGATTTTTATTTAGAAAAACCCACTTATCTAATGTTGCGGACTCTGGCACTTTGCATTTTTTTAAATAAACTCGTGCTTTTTGTTTGTTTCCTTTGATTTTTTGAGAGGGCGGAATGATGAATCTCTTGCATATGCGGGGATAGGCTGGCATGGGATTTGGAAAAGGTGACCGTTGTGCACGCAAGATATTCACACCGAAACACTTTTTGAAAATTGCATTACGTTATTACAAAGGATGAAATCGACGATATTTTCTTCAAAACAAAGTTTTGAAAGAAGAATCATTATCAAGCATTATGACAATGAAATTTTTGCAATGAAAAATTACTTTGAACCTCTCATGTACACCGCTAACATTATTAGACACTTTGAAGACGAAATTAACAAAACCCTAGACCTAATGTGAGACCTAAAAACCCTAAAATGACTCTTTGGCGATCGGGAGGCCAAAACATGACTGTAAATGACTTTAAGATTGATTTTGAGGAACGGACACGGACCGAGAAGGTACATGACATGAGTGGGATATGAGTGAAAAGACCCTTCCCATCGATGATACATGCTCCTAATGGAATGCAGATTTGGCGAGGCCGAATGAGACATCTAAAATGAAATGCGACAAAAGAGATATTTATCTCCGACTGAGGGACGAAGATGCCGAGCTCTAACATTGGCTCCCGATGGGGATGGTAGCTCCCAGGGAGGTGCCAAGAACTACTGATTTACGGGAGAGTAGAGCGATGCCTTTCCAACCATTTGCGCATGGATTCCATAATCCTCTGGGCCTAATTAACACAAGACTCTCGACTCATTTATTGACTGAAATTTTGACTCAAAAGCCGGCTCAATTTTGAAACTAAAATGACTGAAAACACTGGACTCGACAAACTCAAACCAAAGCCGAAATCAATATTCGTAATTATAGCCTTCACTTTCCGGGCCCTGCAATGCCGAAGAAAATATCACGAGACACACTTGCAATGAAAGCTCTGAAAGTAAACAGTATAGAGTGACTATGTAAAGACGTAGAGAAACATCTCGGAAATGATGCCGCTTTGAGCACCAGCAGACACCGCGTGCCTCTGGACAGCTCATTCCCATTCATCTCTTTGAGAAGAAAAAGCATCTTCGACCCCGATATGCAGCTAATTTTAAAGTCCTTTCCGGGGAGATTTTCGAACTCCTTACCGTGCTTACCCTTTTCCTCATTTCTTGCATCCTATTTCTCGACGACCACTTATTCCAATTGGAATTTGTTCGCCTTTACTTGTAGGTCCGTCATAGATTCTCTTAATTCTCCTCCTGCAACTTGAATGTGTTTTGGAAAAAAATCTCTCTCGTGCTGTCAGATGGACAATTTGATTTATCTCTTCTTTGCATATGATCATCTTCACTCTCTTGACTCTTCCTGCAGAAGTTTCGACCACTCTGGACCGCTGAGGGGAGGTGAGAGCTCTTGTATCAACTCCATAAACTAACTCAAAGGGACATACCAATGGTTCTTCGATCTCCTCCATGTCGTCAAAGTGCATTGGACCAACTTCTTATGCCAACTTTTCTTGTTTATTTCCAGCAACTTTTTTATGATGTTGACCAAATATTTGTTGGAAGACTCCGCCACCAAGGTGCCTTGCGATGATGTTTAGCGGTTGAGCATCCCAAAGTGATTTTATACTATGTCACAAAACTCAATCATCCTTTATTTGAAAGTTGTGGCGTGATCGGTGATTAACTTATTTCGAACAGCCAAAACAAGACAAAAATGTTATTCTCAAGGGAAAGAAATTATTACCGATCTGATGCTCGCCTTGTATGTAGAATTGCTTCAATCCATTTTGTGAAATAATCGTCGCTGTCAAGAGATCCATCTATGTTGAGTGAAGAAGAGGGATGGATTCCCGCTCACGAAATCCAAACGCCGCTGAAAGGAGCACCTACTTCAATGGGCTTTAAGCGGCAAAGGCTGCAATTCTGCGCCTTCAAAAATCTAACATTCATGACAAGCATGTCACGGTCTTATACACATCGGCGTGTAGCGTCGGCCAATAATATCCCGCTTCCTCAAAATCTCGTACGTAATTTGTTTTCCAAAAATGAGTGACGCAATCTCCCTTATGAAAATCCTCCATAACCTCGCTTTGCTTCTTCTCTCCACCAAATCGGTTTTAACAAAACACCAATCGGGATCTTTCCAATAGAGTGAATTATTCAAAACAAAAAACTTTAGCAAAGATCCTTCAATTTTGCGAGTTCTACTTTTGTTTCCTAGCCATGCGGGCAGGTGGTGACAAATTTTGGAGCACATATACAATATGCGAATACCAAGGAGCATGCACGAAAGATCGACACGGCACCGATGAACTTTACTCATTTTCCTCGAACATATGCGGCCAGTGAGTTGATGTCCAAGGCATGCGTAAATTCGACTCAGCTCTCCATTAGCTTAGCCGTGCCCTTGTCCTTTTGATAAGCTTTGTAGGCTTTATCTCCACATCATACTCCAACAAGGCGACGAATCCATTTTGCCTCTGCCTCCTTCCGGATCCGTTTGCACTAAAACATCCTATGCGCTGACGATTAGGAAACATAAGCAAGAATATGAGAATGCATGTAATATATACTCGGAAATATTTCAACGCTTTTCACAAGAGCAGGAGAGCTTGCTTTTCAATTATGTTATATTTCAAGGCTACATCTCTTATGGTTCGGCTGGAAAAAAGCAATTGCTTTTTCATGCCGTATCTCTTTCCCGCACGTATCTTTCGTCTCCCATAGTATGGTCCAAAGCAAAATGAAAACTAAAAATAAAAATCTTGAGTATAATTCGGGACTGACTCAAAACGGGAGCTAAAGAAAGAGCCAATCTCAATTAGATTGAAAGACTTTACGGCCTCCTCAGTCCACTTTCCTCTACGCTTATTCTCTCTTAAGCTTGTGTTTGTAATCTCCCTTAGATGTTCAAAGCAAGATTAGGCACGCAGCGGCGTAAAAAATTCATCTTACCATTAAAAGATTGAATCTCCTTCTTATTCCAAGGAAGATCAATTGTCTTTGAATAGCTTCAACAAAGTGGGTCCAATAATCGGACGCCATATTTTGAGATAATATGACCGTGTTGCTTTGCCCTCATCCATGACAAACAAAACTCTTTCTTCAGATTGAATGACACACCATACTTTCTACATCGGCGAAAACAATCTTCAAATGGTAAAGGTGCTCTTCATCGTGAATTGGAAAAGGCTCGTCAAATCATCAAGATACACAACTAGAAAAGACATCTTTCCCATTTCGCAAATGCCATATCCATTGTCATTTCAGCGACAATGTCGCACCAAAGCATCTCTTCAATCCGAAAGGCATTTTTAGTGTAATGGAAAGTGCTCCCCACGAAGCGGTGAACGCTTGTTTTGTCTCTATCATCCTCATGGACCGAGAATTTGGTTGTGCCGAATACAACCACCTGAGGTAGCGCACATACGAGGATGCTCCAACTACTGTCATTTGCAAGTATGCTTGATCCATTTTGGGCAATGGATAATTGTCTTTCAAAGAAACCTCATTGATTCCTAAAATCAATGCACAAACAAATCTCACCGTCTTCTTATGGACGGGCACCAAATTGGAAATCAGTCGAAAACCTTTATAGGAACAATGATACCAACCTTGTACAATCGATTCACTTCCTTCTCACTGAGGGCAGCAACTTCGGATTTATCGTACCAACTTCACTGAAAGGCTTACCGTTGGCTTGATAGGAATGGTGTACTTGACTATATTTGTATCATACGTCTTCAAATATGAATAGTCCCAAGCAAATACATCAGCAAAAGAAGACAATAAACTAACATATTTTTCTCTTTTACCTCGATTGTGTCAATGCTGGAAATTTCACCATCTTTGGATTTTACTTTGATCCAATGTTCACATCTTCAATTCCCTTTTCGGTTGGCCGCGAGGCTGGTTTTCTAGCTACGCTCATCTTGATCGTGCAGCTCTTCTAAAGGTATCAAACCTTTTAGGAATGAAATTATCTTTCTTCGGCTTCAACACTTCCATCCGGTTGTTGCACATCAGCCTCACCATCATCATGCTCCATGTCAATTCGAAGTCTCTCTGAATTTGCTCTTCATTTTGCGTAGAAATTCATCAATCTCATCATCATCTTGGAATACCTACCCGATACCTTTGATCGTCGTGACGAGTTGGATCGATGTTTCACATGAATTTCAAACTTGTTACTTGAGTTCATCAAGCATCTTCAAATTACGTGTGCGCTTTGCAAGTGCATCTACAATACCATTTCGCACACGAGTGGATACAAGTCAAAGTATAGTACGCAAAAACAACTTCGAGATGTCAAGAAGCAGCATTTCGGTAAGCAAGCATTTACGAGGATCGCTTTAGCTTGAAATTCACCTCTTCACTTGCTTTAATTATCAACTCAAGAGTCGTCACATACTACAATCCTCTTAGCATTCAACTTCCTAAGAATTTTCGGACCGGCGATCAAAGCTTCAGGATCGCTTTGCCTCATTATTCGAGCAAATCCAAAATGTGCTAATTTATAAGAGCGCGACCCTTTACATTACTCTCGATACCTTGTTTGGGGTGGAAAAAGGGCGCCGCATTCCGCGAATGCTGATCGCAAAGACTATCACTTCCAGCCGCATCCATCGAAATCCATAGTCCATAAACCATCTTCGCCTTCTTCCAAGTGCTTTGAAAGTCTTGTCTTTCTCTGTCGCTACTTCTGTGTCCATCAACTTTTGCAGTTTCTTGCCGGAGAGGTTTGATTGCCTCGGCGGAACTTTCAAGTTCTGTCTCATCTTTCTTTCAAAACTTCTCCCGAAATTTTCTATGATCTCGGGAATGTCCGCTTTGTTTCAACTAGCGACTGGCATCATTGAAACTATCGCAATACAAAACAAATGACTCTAAATGCTTTGTATGTACATAGTAGTCGGATGATTTACCGATTTCTCCTCTGCTGGTGATCATATACTTCATCTTTTTATCCGGATATAATCTTCTCATGCGACCAAACACAAAGAATGGTAGCATGGGAGAAATCAAGTCAGCAATGTTCCCTTAAGTTTTGCTCCCGAAGATGCTGAAAGAAGTACATGCCAAATCTAGGGAGGAATATCTCGCCACAACCACATCCATCAAAACATTCTTAGTTGGAATCTGATCTAAACTAACCACCAAATCTTTGATAAGCCCAATGCATCTTAATTCTCTTCGCTAGAATCAAAAGAATAAAGATCATGATATTTCTAGTGATGTCCACCGCAATTTCTCCATGATCGCCCTCGGCATGAGATTAAGTAGGAAGCCTCGAGTCAGGCTGTAGCATTATGTAACACAAAATCATGCAATCTGTTAGCGATATAAAAAGGAGGCACATCACTATCGGGAGACTCACCATCCAATGCTGGTCCAAATATCAACTCTAGCTGATCATCTTCCACATTCCACCATACTCAAACATTGGATCGAAATTCAAAATTTTAGATACTTGACCCTGTATGTCATGCTATTTCTCACCAACTCGACCGAAAGGAATGGAAACTTTTAACTTAGCAATTTCACTCTCTAAGTTAAAGTACCGAATTTTTCTACACTCTTTGGCTAAAACATCCTTCTTTTTCAGACTTTTCTCCTCGATACACCGGTCGAGTTAGATCTTTCATTTGGCTGATGGAGACTCTGCTAGTAGCGGGATCGGCTACTTCTTTTCCCTTCTTATGTGCGAAGTAGGTGCATCATCTCTTTTGGTAGTTGAAAACTTCCTTCTCTCTTTGGATTGGGTTCATGGGCACATCTCCTCGTTTTCCCAGACGTGAATATTTTCGATAAAGTATGGCAGACAAAGAATCTCATATAACCTCTACTGACACTCATCCGACTCTTCTTCAAGGGTTGTCTCATTTGCCAGGATAAAATCCTCATCCTTTTGTGGCCACGGTGAAGTTTTTCAGTGCATACTCCTCATCTTCCGATGGTGTAGGTTGGCATATCATCGGGGGTGTGTTAGTGATTTTCTTCCCCTATTAAATTTTCTTCATCATCGCGATTCCGAACCATTCTGCTTGTAAATGGGTTTTTACTTTCGTTTGTTGTCTTGGCACGCTCTGTGCTTTCGCCGCTTCCTCGTTGTTTGGATCCCGAATTGTGGTTGTTGTTGGCCGCCGTAGTGGGATTTCTAATGCGGTGCGTGTGCTTATCAAGTGTTAATCTTTCGATCATCTTTTCCACTCCTGCGACCACGTGATGCGGGAAGTAGAAGCCTCTCCTCTTTATTGCGACTTTATTTTCAGCTCTCAATCTAGCTCTCTTGTCATTCAAATTAGCTTCAACACTCTCTGCTAATTTCTTTCTGCATGTCCTCCAAAGTGGCCGACCTTCTTTCTCGTAGTTGATAGGCCATGTCGGATCAAAACCATCCGGAAACTTAAGCAAATCCGACTTTCCTAGCATGGCCTTTAAATCATCGGGAATTGCATAGTAAATCGCATTGAATCTAATCTGATAATCTTGGAGTCGCCCGAATCTATGTTGCGCTTTGATCTTTGGTATATTCGAAGTGATCTGATTAGGATCTTTCTTTACTTCCCACCGATCTAAGAAATATCTGCGCAGCTCGGCCCAATGTAGCACAATTCTGGGCTCGTCAAAGCTGCTGAACCACTTTCTTACTTCACCTCCAAAAGTTTGCACACAAAGAATCTCATGGTCACATTCTACGCATCAATCTCATGAAGATCAAAGAAATCTGCCATTCGGTATCAATATGTTGTCGAAAGCGTTGACACTTTTGAGGGAGTGCCACTGGAAACAATGGGATTTTGCTCGCGATAATCGGCGGGCATGGCATCCAAGTTTATGAGGCAAGACAAGTGCGACGCTGGCGGCCACATTTCTGTGGTGGATTTACAACCGGTCTTGGGGAAATAGGCGGAGTAGGGAGAAGTAGATGTATGAGGTGTATGTGGTGTGGATGGAGGCTGATACTACGCTAGATTGCTGATCGGGGATAGGAGGTTGTACGGGAATGGTATGAATGAAAGGAGGCTCGGGACCAAACTTGTGAACCGGACTGTCTTCCTGCTGATGGCCCAAGAGTTTGGGACACGCAGTACTCTCTAGAATGCGGAATGTTTGTTGCCACAATGGAGTTTTGAATATTCAAGATGTAGCTGTCAATACGTGGATCTATTGGCTCCGTTTCCATTTCAATATACTTGATAAACTGCGGATTTATGACGATGCAGGAGCCAATAGCGACTTTGCGGACTCTAGTCTCAAACAACGACAACTCAAATTGTTCATCAAAACTCAAGATCTTCAAGGTATTCAAAAACGACGGGACATGAATGAGATTTGAAGACGGAGGGTCACGACTTTCTCGACGAGGCGATTCTTGAGATCGGATTGGGATTCTCTCATACACTTTGGAGGTGGATCGATCCGGTTGCTCTAGTATGTCTTCTCGCGAAGCCAGGTAGTGTTGAATTATTTTCAAAATCAAAGGGACAAAACCAACTTTTTCGGCCCTATCAAATTCTAGACTCCTATCACCCAGAAAGTCCAGAACGCATGCTGACATGTCGGGAAATTTACAAGTCGTGTCACGTGCACATAACCAGGCCAGTGAGATTGAGCGAGAACGCGTGCATCTACTTTCGCTAATGCAAAGCAAGAGCGTTTCGAGAGCTACCTACAGTGTAACTCGCAGCTCACGTACGCCAGCTTATAAAACAAATAACACCAACGAGAAAACCAATTTATTCACGAGATGTGTCGCCACTATGTTATTGCCTAAATCTACCTCGCGTGTCGAAGGAAGGCAAAGAGTTCGGGGTAACATCAAACCACGCCCTGCGCTGGTAGCTAGTCTACCGGATCGGAGAGGGCTCTCCTCGGATCAATCTCAAAGCAAAGATAATCAATAAGGATTGAGATGACTTGAAATAAAAGCTAATTTTAAGCTGAGGTATATAAGTAAAGAGTTTTGATTGTTTTTTTGGGGTTTTTGTTGGAATCAAGAAGCAGCGCTTTTTGGGTCGGGGATAAGGCCTAGTTTTTGCAGAGTTTTCTTCCGATCGGGGCAAGGAAGGCAATTGTTTTGATGTCTTTTAGATTGAATGAATGGATGGTTCAGGCGGGTGAGGAGAAGTGAAGAGCAAGATGGCTTTCAAGAATCCTTTTTAAGCAGAGATGAAAACATGGAAAATTAAACAGTCAAGGCAAAGCAAAGCAAAGCTAATGAATTCCACCTTTATCAATCATTTCGTGACCAGATGTAAGAAAGGAGAAGGAAAATGATACACATAAACATCAGCTGAAATTATAATTACATAGAGAAAAACACCATCAAAACATAGAGCCATCGTGGATCCCAAAGAGTGTTGCAAACCCCCGTCCATTCCTTTGCCAAAAGTGCGAATGAAATGTACTGTTGATGAAATGCCAAAGCGATCCCAAAGTGTCCAACCCTAAAAATGAGCTGAAGAACTAACATGATATAGACAAGCATAACTCATCCCTATTCCTCTCAGGGGTCAGTTTGCTCCATCATTCTTAGGATCTTTTCTCAACCATATCTAAAGCTAGGAACTAAAACATAGGCAATGAAACAACTTGCCTCTATATGATAGGGCGAGCGATTCATTCTACTTACATTTCACCTTTTGGTGGAATGAATATACTAAGATGAGTAAAAATGTGCAAGAAGTACATCAAATTCATGAAATTACATCAAGCTACATCAAGAGTTACATGAAAAAGCCAGGCGGCCAAAACTAGGCGAAATTTCGAGGCATTGAAAGTGAAAAATAGGCCACTTTCCACAGCGGCGCAGACTGGAAATCTCTATGCAGTAGCACAAGTTTGAGGCTGATTTTGGAGGGCCTTCCCAAAGTCCAAATTGAGTGCGATAGCTCGTTGGAAAGCCTTTTCCGTCGCAATTTCCAACCCAGTGTAATTTCTGGATTTGGCTGCCATTTTCCCCCTCAAAATCAAATCTCCCAACACTTTGCTTCCTATGTGTGCAAAAAGGTAGCCAAAAAGGCCATTTTTAGGGTGTTTTTGTCCTTTAGGCAACTCCATAACTTGATGAAATCCTTTAAGTTAATCCATAGGCATGCATAAATTTTGATGAAAAATCCGTAAATGCAAATTTTTCCTCCAAAATAGGCAGCTAGAATTATAAGCCAGCGTCGCGAAGTGGCAGCTACGCTGGCTGGGCGAGGAAAAATGCTGCTTAGGCCCAAAAATTCAAAATTGACAAAACTTTCCCAAATTCTTATTGAAAATTTGGGTTAAGAAGGTCCTCAATGTCACTCGCCGTAGGCCAAAGAAGCTTTCCAGCCAAAACTCCTGGAGTCTATCCTTACCTTTTGCGGCGCTTTAGTGCCCCTCCTTAGTCCTTTGCCTTTCGAGATCTTGATCCTCGCTCATGCAAACATGATGTCACGCCCCACAATGGTTCTTCACGTGTCCGAGCACAAGTCTCTTTTCCTTGTTTTCCTTCGCGACATCTTCTCGAGATGAATGCTTTACCCTCTCAAGCTCGGGCTCTCCTATCCCAGCCTCCCAATCTCCCGCCACGTGTCATCTCCGTTGGGCTTCTCCGGGCCACTGCGCCGCGTGCACAACTCGGCGCAACTGCGCCCGGTGTAAGGAAATGCCATGCGAGTTCAAATTAACACAGTGCTAGTGTCCTTTGTGCGCCGCGTTTTCCTTATGCGCCGCGACGCTCCAAGCGATGCGTCGCGCTGCCAGAATTCACCTCAGATGGCCGGGCCTCCAAACTGCGACTTCGCCCTCCACGATTTTATTCGGCTTCTTTCGATGTCTTTCGTGTGCGAAATGGATTTGTTTAAACACCAAAAATATATTATATATCATGAACCTTTTATTTTTATTTATAAAACGCACTTTCTAATGTTGCGGACTTTGGCACTTTGCATAAAATAAACTCATTTTTGTTTGTTTCCTTTGATTTTTTTCGGCCCGAATGATGAATCTCTTGTCTATTTTTTCGCGTGGATAGCTTCGGCATGGGATTTGGAGGCAGGTGACCGAGTGCGTCTGAAGAACTTCAATATCGTAAACACTTTTTGAAAATTACATTGCATTTATTACAAAGGATGAAATTGATTCGATTTTCTTCTTCAAAACAAAGTTTTGAAGAAGAATCATTACTTCAAAGCATTATGAAACGATGAGATTTCTGCTTATTGAAAACTCACTTTCGAACCTCCCTCCCATGTACTGTGAGCAGAATTATTAGAAACGCGATGACACAGGAGGCCAAACATGAGGCCAAACACTGACTCGCAAGCCTGAGCTTTAAAGATTGATTTTGAAGAAACGTATGACACGGATCAAATGGGTACGATGACATGAGGGATATGAGTGAAAAGACCCTTCCGATGCAGATGATCCATGCTCCTAATGGAATGCGCTGGAATAAACCGAATGAGACACCTAAAATGAAATGCAACAAAAAAGAGTTTGATCTACGACGGAGGGATGAAGATATCGACTCTGACATTGGCTCCGATGAGGATGGTAGCTCACGGGAGGTGCCGAGAACTGCTGCATTTACGGGAGAGTAGGCGGCGCCTTCGGCCCATTGGAATATGGATTCCATAACTTCGACGAAATTAACACAAGACTCTTGACTCATTTTATTGGCTGGAAATTTTGACTCAAGCGGCTCAATTTTGAAACTAAAATGTCGAAAAACCTAATCCCGACAAACTCGAAACCAAAAGCCGAAATCCAATCTTCAAAATTATAGCCTTCACTTCGCGCCCAAAGCGGAAGAAAAGATCAAGCAAAGCACACACTTGCAATGAAATCAAATAAACTAGGTATATATGGTGACGATGTAAAACAACGTGAAAACATCTCGGAAATGATGTCAGCTTTGGAGTCAGTGGAGCCATTGTGCGGCCCTCCCTGGACAATCTCTCCTCCATCTCATCTCTTTCGAAGAAAAATCATTCGCACCGATATGCAACAATTTTAAAGGGTCCTTTCCGGATATTTTCGAATCTCATCGTGCTTCACCCTTTTCCTCATTTCTCAGCATCCCATTTCATGCACTTCTTCCAATTGGAGATTTTTCCGCCTTTGCTTTCTGTCATAGTGTTTTCTTAATTATCTCCTCGCAAAGTCTTTGAATGTGTTTCGGAGAAGAAACTTCTTTCTCTCGTCTCTGGCCGCAAATGGATCATTTCGATTTATTCTTCTTGCATATGATCATCTTCTTTCGCCAAATGCCTCAGTAGAAGTTTGACCACTTTGAGTACCGAGGAGAGGTGGGAACATCTGTATCAACTCCATAAATCCAAATCAAAGGGGGACATACCGATGGATTTCTTTTGACTCACTCGACTGCGCTTAAAGTGCCAACTTTTCTTGTTTATTTCCAAGCCAACTCCTTTTAATGATGTCGTACTTCAAATATTTGTTGGAAGACTCCGCCAATCCATTGCCTTCGCGGATGATAAGCTGTGTTGAGTGTCCCAAAGTGATTTTATACCGTCACAAAACTCAATCATCCTTTTTATTTGAAATCTGGCACATACGTTATCGGTGATTAACTTATTCGGGCAACCAAAACGAGACAAAATTTTATTCTCAAGGAAAGAAATTATTCACCGAATCTGTAGCTTTGCCTCAGTAGGAATCAGTCTTTCAATCCATTTTGTGAAATAATGCAGCCACTGGGTGGGGATCCATCTATGTCGAGTGAAGAAGCTGTGGATGGATCTTGCTTGATGAAATCCAAACTTCTCGAGAGAGAGCACTTTACTTGATAGGCTGAGCGGCAAGAGCTGCAATTTTCGCACTCTCCTTCGTAAAACATCGACATCTCATGACGTGATTTTGATAGATCTTACACATCAGCTAGCCAGTGTCGGTTTACTAAGGATCCGCTCTCACAAATCTTGTTGGTCGTTGTTTTCAAACAAAAAGGTGACCCGCAATCTCCCTTATGAAAATCCTCCATAACCTCGCTTTGCTTCTTCCTCAAACAGGTTCTAACAAAACACGTACCGGCATCTTTCCATTGAGTGAATTATCTCAAAAACACAAAACTTAGCGGCCTTTCAATCGTCGAGTTCTACTTTTGTTTCTAGCCATGCCGAGGGCGTTGGTGACAAATTTTGGAGCATCACATACTCTGATCTCGACACACTGGAGAAAGCACAAATATTCTCTGACATCCGGCCATCGATGAGCTTTTCCTCATTTTTCCTCGGACACATGGGACGGCAGGAGATTGATGTCCAAGGCATGCAAATTCGGCTGCTGACTAGCTTTAGCCGGCCCTTGTCCTTTGATAAGCTTTGTAGGCTTTATCTCCACATCATACTCCAACAAGGCAACAATCCATTTGCCTCTGCCTCCCTTCCGGATATGTTTGCACTAAAACATCCTTAACGAGCTGAAATAAGTAGGAACATAAGCAAGAATATGAGAATGCGGAATATATACTCGGAAATCTTTCGACGCTTTCACGAGAAGCGGTAGCTTTCTTTTTCAATTATGTTATATTTCAAGGCCGCGATCTCATTATGGTCTCGGATGAAAAAGAAATTGGTTTTTCATGTTGATCTCTTTTACTCGGCGATTAATACTCTTGTTGCCATAGTATGGTCCGAGAGCTAAATGAAAACAAAAATAAAATCCACGAGTATAGTCCATTTCGGCAGACGAGGAGAATCTGAAGAAAGAGCCAACTTCACTAAATCGAAAGACTTTACCGGCTCTCCTCGCCACTTCACTACGCTTATCTTTCTTGCGCATGTTTGTAATCTCCAGTGAATGTTCCCAGAAGGCAAGAATTAGCACAAAGCTGGCGTAAAAAATTCATCTTACCATTAAAAGATTGAATCTCCTTCTTATTCCGGGGAAGATCAATTTGATGAGTAGCTTCGACTCGAGAGGTGCATTAATACGGATGCCATCTTTTTGGAGATAATATGACCAAGCAGTTTTGCCCTCATCCATGGCAAACAAACTCTTCTTCGGATTGAGCATGACACACCATACTTTCTACATCGCTGAAAAACAATCTTCAAATGGTAAAGGTGCTCTTCATCGGAAATTGGAAAAAGATTGTCAAATCATCAAGATACACAACTAGAAAAACATCTTTCTCATTTTCAAATTCCATATCCATTGCTCGGCTTTGAAATGTCGCACCCACGAGAATCTTTCAAGCGAAAGGCATTTTAAAGCGTTAATGGAAAGTTCACGAGAGTGGTGAATGCCTGTTTTGTCTCTATCATCCTCATGGACCGCGCTGGCTATGCCCGGAATAACCATCGAGTAGCGACATACGAGATTCTCCAACTACTCGGCCATACTTTGAAGTATGTGATCCATTTTGGGCAATGGATAATTTTCTTTAAAAGAAACTCTTATTCCGGATTCCTAAACGTCAATGCACAAACGTAACTCTCACGAGCCTTCTATGACGCCGGGCACCAAACGAACTCCGCCGAAAACCTCATGGGAACAATAGGCTACCAGTCTTTGGTTGCCAATCGATTCACTTCTCCTTCTCCAATTGAGGGAAAGCAACTTCGGATTTATCCTTCTCAACTTCGCCCGAAATAGGCTTTTGATTTGGCTTTGATAGGAATGTGTCGATGTCGAATTATATTTGTATCATGTGTCTTCAACGCGAATAGTCCCAAGCAAAATACATCAAAGCAAAAGAAGACACATAGCTTCAACATATTTTTTCTTTTACCTCGAGTGGCTCGATGCTTTGGAAAGTTTCACCATCTTTGGATTTTCAGTCTGATCCAATGTTCACATACTTCAACTCCCTTCGCTGACTCGCAAGGTTGGTTTTGTAGCTATGTCATCTTGATCAAAAGCTCTTCTAAAGGTATCAAGCCTTTAGGAATGACATTATCTTTTCGGAGGCAACACTTCCATCTCGATTGATTTGGTACATCAGCCTCACCATCATCATGCTCCATGTCCAATTGAAGTCTCTTTGAATTTGCCTTTCATTTTGCAGAAATTCATCAATCTCTATCATCATCTTGGAATACTTGCCACTACCTTTCGATTGTCGGGACGGTTGGACGATGTTTCACATGAATTTCAAACTTGTTACTTGAAAGTCTCCTGCGGACTCTTCAAATTATTTGGCACCGCCTTTGCAAGTGCATCCGCAATACCATTCGGACACGAGGGATAAAAGTCAAAGTATAGTGTCCGAAAACAACTTCAAGATATCAAGAAATGCATTTCGGTAAGTTCCCAAGATTCGAGGGATGCTTAGCTTGGAATTCACCCTTCACTTGCTTAATTACCAACTCGGAGTCGCCATAATCTGCCAATCCTCTTAGCATTCAACTTCCTAAGAATTTTCGGACCAACAATCAAAGCTTCAGGATTTTCGCCTCATTATTCGAACAATCAAATGCTAATTTATAGGAGCTGAGACCCTTACATTACCTCGCACCTTTGTTTGGGGGCGTGTAAAAAGGGTTTGCATGTAGACTCCAAATCCCAATTCCACGGCACCATCACTCTCACCGCACCATCGAAATCCATAGTCCATAAAACCATCTTCGCCTTCTTCCAAGTGCTAAAAATTTTGTTTGCTCTCGGTATTTCGCTTGTTGTCCATCGACTTTCTCGTTTGTTGTTCGGAAGGTCGGTGCTCAGGCCAGTGAACTTTCACGATCTTGTCTCTCTTTCTTCCAAAACTTCTCGCGAAATTTTCTCGTGGATCTCGGAATGTCCTCCGCTCCAAACTAACCGACGATTGTACATCATCGAAAACTAGTCCGAATACAAAACAAATGACTCTAAATCTCAGTATGTACATAATTAATCGGATGATTCTTAATCGCCTTTCTCCTTGTGGTGATCATATAATCTCATCTTTTGGTCCCCGATATAATCTTCTCATCCTGCACTGCAAACACAGGAGATGGCAGCATAGGAGAAATCAAGCTCGCAATGTTCCCTTAAGTTTGTGCAAAGATGCGGAAAGAAGCATGCCAAATCTAGGAGGAATGTACTGCCACTTGACCACATCCATCGAAGACATTCTTAGTCGGAATACTGATCTAAAATAACCACCAGCTCATTTGATAAGCTCCAATGCATCTTACTCTGCTAGAATCAAAAGAATAAAGATCATGATATTTCCTAGTGATGTCCGGTCCCAAATCTACTCTCCATGATCGCTTTCGGCATGAGATTATGAGAGCTCCATAATCGAAACATATAGCATTACGTACAACATGCAAAAATCATGCACAATCTAAAGGCCGATATAAAAAGGAGGCACATCACTATCTAGGGAGACTCACCGTCCAATGTTGGTCCAAATATCAACTCAGAGTTGATCATCTTCCACATTTCATCGTCATATCGGACGTTGGATCGGAAATTCAAAATTTTAGATACTTGACCCTTGTAGTCATGCTATTTCTCATCAACTCGCCAGAGTTGAATGAAAACTTTTAACTTGTAGCAATTTCACTCTCTGGGTTAAAAGGCTGAGTCTTCACTCTGGCCGAAACATCCTTCTTTTATTTCTCCTCGATACAATTGACCTGACTGAGATCTTTCATTTCGTCGATGGAGACTTGCTTAGTAGCGGGATCAACTACATTTATTTTCCCTTCTTCGTCAGGCAATTGGTGCATCGTCTCGCTGTGTCTTGAAGATTCCTCTCTCTTTTTGGATTGGGTTGATAAGTCACATCTCATGCTCTGGGTGAATATTGGTCGGCTGGCGTGGGCGGACAAAGCATCTCATATAACTTTCTCTGCGATACTCATCGCGACTCTTCTTCAAGGGCTGCCTCATTTGCCAAGATAAAATCCTCATCCTTTTGTACGGCTGATTTTTCTGCGATATCTCCTCATCTTCGCGCGATATAGGTTCGCATATCATGGGGTAAAGAAGTGATTTTCTTCCCCTATTACATTGTCTTCATCATGCTGATTTGTACCAACAAAATTCTGATGTAAAGGATTTTTACTCCGTCGTTGTATCTTGGCCGGTTCCTCGTAAGCTCACAACTGCTCTCATTGGTTTGATCACTGAGACCAGTGGTTGTTGTCATGGCCACGGAAATTAGGATTTCTAATCGCGTTGGGTCGAGCTTATCGAGCGTTAATCTTTCAATCATATTTTCCACCTCATGATACGTGGTGCGAAGTTGACTGCCGTCTTCCTCTATTGCGACTTTCTTTTCGGGAAATTTCTCCTCTCAATCTAGCTCTCTTGTCATTCAAATTAGTTTCTTTCCAACACTCACTTTACCGCAATCTGCATGTCCTCCAAAAGTGGTCGGATATCTTCTTCTCGTATTTGATAGGCCATGTGCGGATGAAAACCATCCCGGAAACTTTAAGCAAAGCCAACTTCCTAAGATGGCCTTAAATCATCGGGAATTGCATAGTAGCTGCATTGAATCTAATACAACTAATATTGGAGTGACTCACCTATGTTGCGCTTGATCTTGGTATATCTCGCAAGTGATGCGAAGAGGACTCTTTCTTTACTTCCACTCGATATAAGAATTGTCTCTCGAAGCTCGCGCCCAATGTAACAATACTTTTTGGTGCCGCAACTGCGAATCCACTTTCTTCTTCACCTCCAAAAGTTTGCACGAAACAATCTCATGGTCACATTTTCTACATCAATTCTCTGTGAAGATTTCAAAGTAGTCTACCATTCTATCAATATGTTCGTCGAGGAAGTGAAACTTTGAGGAGTGACATCAAAGAATGGGATTTTGTTGCGATAATCGGCGTGGCATGGCATCCAAGTTTTGAGGCAAGACAAGGGGTGTGAATGGCGTAGCCCATTGCTCGGGGTGGATTCTACAACCGGTCTTGAGGAAATAGGCGGAGTAGGGAGAAGTAGATGTATGAGGTGTATGTGGTGTGGATGGAGGCGATACTACTGCTAGATTGTTGATCGTGGATAGGAGGTTGCACGGGAATGGTAGGAATGAAAGGAGCTGCGGGATAAACTTGCAGAACCTGATGTAGCTACATGTCGATGGCCCAAGAGTTTCCATATGCAGACTCACATGGGTCGGGAATGTTTGTTGCCACAATGGAGTTTTGAATCTTCAAGATGTGAGCCACATGATGGATCTATTAGCCTGTCTCAATTTCAAGATGCCATGATAAACTCCTGGATTTATGACAGTAGAACCGACAGCACTTCTTCAGGACTTTAGTCTCAGAACAGACGACAACTCAGTGTTCAATCAAACCTCAAGATCTTCAGGTGTTCAAAAAAGCGACATGAACGAGACTTTGAGCAGCAGAGGGATCACGGGACTTTCTCGACTTGGCGGATCTCTTGAATCGAGATCGGCAATTCTCATACCTAATCGGAGGTGGATCGGGATCCGGATTTTCTCTAGTATGTCTTTTGGAAGCCGGTGTGTTGACTCATTTTCAAAATCAAAGTGAAACCAACTTTTTCGGCCTATCAAATTCTAGACTCATCACCCAAAAGTCCGGAAACGATCTACGTTATACTTTCGAAATTTACAGGATGTCAGTCCGTAATGCTACAAACTAGACCTGGGATCGACTGGGCGAAGCGGCGTTTATCTACTTTCTCGCTTAATGTAAAGCAAGAGCGTTTCGAAAGGCTGCGACTGCCTTCGACGGCCCAGCACGGCAACTCATAAAAAAATAACACCAACAAGAAAACCAATTTATTCCCAGCATGGTCGCCACTCATGTTATTGCCTAAATCTACCTCGAGCTGAGGAAGGCGGATTTCGTGTGGTAACATCAAACCATGCTCGCGCTGGTAGCTAGCCCTACCGGATCGATAGGGCTATATCCGGGTCAATCTCAAAGCAAAGATAATCGATAAGGCTTGAGATGACTTGAAATAAAAGCTAATTTTAGGCTAGGTATATAAGTAAAGGAGTTTGATTGTGTTTTTGGGGTTTTTGTTGGAATCATGTGGAAAGGCATTTTTGGGCCGGGGATAAGGCCTAGCTTTTGGCGGAGTTCCTCGACTGGGGAAAGGGAGGAAATTGCTTGATAGTCTTTTGTGATCGAGATGAATGGATGGTTCGGATCGAGGTGAGTACAGAGCTAGCAAGAGGGCAAGAGGTCAAGAACTTCCTCTTCAAACGGAGGTGAAAACATGGAAAATTAAAGCAAAAGCCGAAGGCGAGCAAAGAAAAGCTAATGAATTCCAATCTGTATCACTCATTTGTTTAATTTTAGAGAAGAAAGGAGAAGGAAAATGATACACATAAACATCGGTGAGCTTACAATTAAGCACAGAGAAAAACACCATCAAAACACAGAGCCACATGGATCCCAAAGAGTGCTACAAACCCTCGGTCTATTCCTTTGCCAAAAAATGCGGAGATGAAATGTACAATGAAATGCCAGGCAATCCCAAGTGTCCAACCCTAAAAATGACCGAAGAACTACATGATATAGACAAGCATAACTCCATCCCCATGCCTCTAGGGGTCAATCTCGTCATTCTAGGAGCTTACAGCCTCAACCATATCTAAACTAGGAAGCGAGAAAAATAGGCAATGAAACAACTTGCCTCTATATGATAAAGGAAACTACGCATTCCATTCACTTACATTTCACCTTTTGGTGACTGAATCTACTAATATGAGTAAAAATGTGCCAAAATTACATCAAAGTCATGAAATTACATCAAATTACATCAAGAGTTACAATAGAAAAAGTCAAACTGGCCAAAACTAGGCGAAATTTCGACGTACGTCTGAGCGAGTATTATGCCGCCTCTCCTCACTGCTCCGCGCATGAAACTCTATGCGTAGCACAAGTTTGAGGTCGATTTTCGAGGGGCTCTTCCTAGAAGTTGAAATCGAGCGCGGGGATAGCTCGTTGGAAAAGCTCCGGCTCAGTATACTTTCTAGCGCAAGTGGAATTTACGGGATTTGGTTTCCATTCTCATCAAACTCTCCCAACACGCTACGTTTGTGTGTGTGCAAAAAGCATTAGGCCATTTTAGGGTGTTTTTGACCCTTTAGGCAACCCAGAACTTTGATGAAATCCTTTAGTTAATCCATAGGCATGCACAATTTTTGATGAAAAATCCGGAAATGCAAAAGTTTTTCTTTCCGCGAGAAGAGCCGCTAATTATAAGCGCTGGCACCGAGCGGCGCTACTGCGTCGGGCGGGAAAACTGCATTTTTGAGCCCAAAAATTCAGTACTGACTAAAAAATTTCCCAAATTTCTTGAAATTTAGGTTGAAGGTCCCTCATCGAAGCACTCAGGCCGTGCCAAAGAAGCTTCGGCACAAAATTTGGAGTCTATCATGCCTTGCTGCGGCCGGCTTTAGTGCCCTCCTTAGCCTCGCCTTCGGGATCTTGATCCTCGCTTTGCAAACATGATGTCGCGCCCAATAATGGTTCTTCATGTGTCTCGAGCATGTTCTTTTCCTTGTTTGCCTTCGCAAAAATCTTCTCGAGATGAATGTTGACCCTCTCTCAAGCCAAGTCTCTCTATCGGCCTCAATCTTTCGCTCCAATGGGTGTCATCTACGATGCTGGGCTTCTTCGAGCCAATGCGCCGCGTCTCCGGTGTATGTGCCGTGCAATTTCAAATTAACACGGTGGTGAGTGGCCTTGTCTGCGCCGCATTTTCCTTATGCTGCCACAACCTGCACACGGTGCGCCGCGCTCAGTAAATTCACCAACGAGTTTGGCCTCCAAACTGCGACTTCGCCACTCCACGCATTTTCTTCGGCTTTCTTTGATGTCTTTCATGGCGTGCAAATGGATCACTTCGTTTAAATACCAAAAATATATTATATATCATAGAACTTTGATTTTTGATTTAGAAAACCCACTTTCTAATGTTGCTGGAACTTTGGCACTTTGCATTTTTTAAAATAAACTCTATTTTTGTTTGTTTCCTTTGATTTTTTGAGCCTCGAATGATGAATCTTGTACATGCGTGGATAGTGGCATGGAATCTGGAAAAAGGTGACGTGGTTGGGGCCCGGGCTTGAACCGCACGACTCGAAACACTTCTTGAAAATTCCTCACATTACATTTATTACAAAGGATGAAATTGATGATTTTTCTTCAAAACAAAGTTTTGAAGAAGAATCATTATCAAGCATTATGACGATGAAATTTTTTCAAATGAAAACTTGCTCGAACCTCCCTCCATTTTCCCCGCCGACATTATTAGACACTTTGAAGCACTAACTAACAAAACCCTAGACCTAATGAGACTCAAAACCCTAAAATGGACTCTCTGGCGAAACAGGAGGCCAAACATGATTGTCAAATGACTTTAAGATTGATTTTGATGAACATGCACGGACCGAGTCGTGTACATGACATGAGAGAGGATATGAGTGACGGAGACCTTCCGTCAATCAGGCGAGTCCATGCTCACTAATGGAATGCGGTAGACAGCGACCGAGATGAGACACCTGCAAATAGACAAATGTAACAAAAAGAGATTTTGATCTCGACGGAGGGATGAAGATGCTCGGCTCTAACTTGAAACCTTGCCACTTTGAACCATCTTGATTTTTTTGACTCCATAAGCCCAATGGTAGCAAGCCTTCATCTTTTCAACTCTGCAAACATACAAAACTCTGTTGACCAGTGGTTGTCACCGATGTCAACCCAAGCGCAACGACAGTACAACCCAATATTGCATGGGAGTTTTGACCTACCAAATTAATATATTCTTGGGTCAATAATGCTTTTTATGGTTTCTACTTGTCGAGATGTTTCCATTGATATATGGCACGCCATGTAATTCTTCACTGGCTTTGGAGAGATATTCATGTTTGAAGTTTGTACCCCAAGCTAGTGGGCTAAAACCCCGTGGGGTTTGGGGCATAGGTCATTGAAAATTCATAATTAATATTTTTTAATCTCCTAAAATCCCTCCCACGTTCACTTGTAGAAGCCCCTCTCAACCTAAGCATTTATATAACTTGTGATCATCATTTCCTCCTTATCGCAAGGGATTTCGCCATCCCAAACGTAGGTCATCGTGGAATTTTCACTCTAGACTTTTTTTCTACGAAGGTTCGAAGCTGAAATTTTTATGAGGCGATTTGCCGAAATTCTGAGGAAGCTGCTGAAAAATGTTTAGATCAAGGTGTACAATATTTTTTGGAGATATGATCTCGTGGAAGTCATGGTTTTTGCAAGGGCTCTCGAAATTCATCTCAAAGAAAGTGACCTTGGTAAAATCGTCATAAACTCTCTTCGAGTATCGTATTGAAATTTTGTAAAAATTGGCAGATATTTCTGCGTCTTTAGTTTTCGCTCTATCAATTTCAGATCCAAATGAAGAAACGGTGACGCGTTGTCATGCCGTACAAGTGTGCTCTCCATCGAAACAGATCCATAATTAGGCATTGTGAGAGATTGGGTATAACTCCCTCTCTTGAAGAATCCAAATTGGGTCAGACCTGTGGCATTGGAAAGAGGACTCGGAGGACTACTACGTACCAAAAATTAGATATTGAGGATATCGAAATAACAGAGATACACCAGATTCACATTGAGCTCCTAGAAGAAGAGGTAAAAGCTAGCATCATGTGTCGTCAAGGGTTGCAAAGGACCGTAATTTCTAAGGCGGAAAGCTAAAGAAAGGTGCAGCAGCAGGGTAGCATGACAAGAGCAACAACCAAGGGTGCATAGCATGCAGTAGATGAATTTCATCATATGAAGTCTTCAAGTGGGCAGCACCGCATACAATCATTGTAAAGGTATCATTGTACTAAGTCATTGTAAATACATTATTGTAAAAAATTTGTACTAGTGTCTATCTACCAAGGGTTGAAGAGGGCTGAGTGTTGGGAGGTCTAGGATCATCATTAGGTGGTTGTGTCAAATTTGGGGTTATGGTTCAGTATATATTCTTCTTCTACATCATTCTATATCATTGTAAAGTGGACCATTTTTCCCCGGTACGGGAGTCCATTCTTATTTTATTCTTCTATAGAGTGGTAGGGTGGTGCTAGGGTGAGTTGTAGTCTCATTGGGTGTTGGGGCATCCGTTCTGGCTGACTACTCAAAGAATATCGTGCATTGGAGCATCCATCCGGTGGGAGATGGAGAAGAATGATTTTTCTAGATTCTAGGAAGTTGGAGCTTTATTTTCAATTGGAGTTGAATATTAAAGAATTATTAGAAAAGCATTAGGTGGTTTTTGTCCCGAGTGGCTTCCACCTTAAAAAACTACGTGCATTTGTGTTCCTCTTGTTTGCTGCTATCATTGTGACAAACACCGATAATAATTGAAGATTAACTAATGCTCCAATTGGAAAGGAATACCGATTCACCCCCCCCTCCCAAAGTATTTCCAACAATTGGTATCGCAGCTTTGGTTCCTTCAATAGCAATTTTAACAAACGGAAGGAGGTCATGGAGCATACCAAGAACGAGTGTACCTATGTTCAATGAAAATAATTATGCACTCGAAAGGAAGAATGGAGGTCTATCTCTTGGCGCAAAGGTTACAAAGTATGGAGACACTGCTCAAAATGGATTTACATCAACCACGCGATGAACAAGGTAAGAAGAATTTGGTAAATGATGCAAAAGTAAAAGAATATTATTATCTCGTGGACTTATTGAATCCGCTTTATCATAAGGTGTTGGGTTGTAAACACCGTCAAAAATGTATGGGACAAGCTTGAGAATATATATGCAAGTGACTCAAAATGTCAAAGAAGCAAAGCTTCAAATCTATGAGAGCAAAATTTGAGCAACTCAAAATGAAAGAAGATTGCAACATTGTTGCATACTTCCAATACGTTGATGAAATAACCAATACTCTAGAAGGATTGTGAGAGCCGACTGACGAGAAGACTATTATACGGAAGATTCTTAGAACGTTACCAGGGAGATTCAACCCAAAGGTATCGGTCTTAGAATACAGTGCAAATCTGGACAAACTCAAAGCAAAAGAGGAATTACATGGAGTTCTCATAACATATGAAATTAGACTTCGATGAAGAAGAGGGTACTTCGCGATCTAGAAACCGCATTCGTTGCATCTAAGAAAAACCTAATAAGGATAAACAACCTCAATTGAAAAGACATGCACCCGCAAGTGTGAAGAAAAAGGAGATGATGAAGGAGGTCTTTCAGATGAAGAATATGCTTACTTCACGAGAAAACTAAAAATTGTTAAGGGACAATTCAAAGGTAAACTTCCATTGATATGTTTCGCTTATAATGAGGTTGGGCATTTCATGACAAAATGTCCAAACAAAAAGTAATGGCAACTCAAAAGGAAAGAAAGGCTTTAAGAAACTCAACAAGCAAGGATCCAAAAGGAACTTTCTCTCTAAAGAAGATAGCTCATCATTCGATGAAGACAATGACAAATGAAGAAGAAGCCAATGAGAGAGCATTGTTTGTACTGGCATAATAAACCCAAGCACAATAAACAAGAGGTATCAAACAACGAAGAAGAAGGATGGACCATAGAAGATTTTTATGAGGAAGCAATCAAGCTTATAAAAAGTATCTCAAGGCGGAGAAGATCCATTCCAATACTTTTGAAGAACAAGTTCAAGGTCTCAAAATTGAAGTTGAAGAACACAAATGTATCAAGAGTCACTTCAAAAGAAGTTGGAAGAAAGCAAACCAAGAAAGGGAAGAATTAGAAGCCGCAAGTAGGCTCGTCGCGTGAGGAAGTGAAGAAAGGGAAAACTATCCAAAAACTATGCCAACAACTCAAGGGCATTGGAAGAACTCATCAGCAATCAACGATTTTACAAACGACAAAACTGCATCGGTTACAAAGAAGAAGAAGCGAGACCTTCTACAACAAAATACAATGAACCTATGAGATTCGACATGCATGTAGACTTCATTGGTCAAGATTCTCAAGAACAAAAATTTTGGAAGACAATTCCTCGACGAAAATTTCCATCCGTGTACCAAACATATTTTTTATGGCTATCGTTATTCATGTGGAAAATTTGGTCATAAAGTTGTAGAATGTCGCACGTACCCTAGGAACGAATACAATTCCGGAGATCCATCAAATATGAACCCTGCACAGGCTCAAAGAAACATCAATAGATTTTGAACATTTAAGAAATAATATTGAATGTTACAAATGTCGAAACTTTGGACACATAGCCAAAGACTGTGCATAAACATGAAAATCCTCCAAGAATATTTCGAAGCCATCGGAATCCAACGAACATGGAAGAAGAAGAAGAATGATAATTGTGCTCTTGCTTTCAAGGCTCAAAAGAACAAAGATGTGTGGTATGTTGATAGCGCTTGCTCAACGCATATGACCGAAGATAGAAATAAATTTGTATCTCTGAAAGAGAAGAAGCGATGGAACCATGTCCTTTGGAAATGATGGATCTTCAAATGTTATAGGATCGTGCACGTCACTCTCGAAGCAAATATGCTCTAGCAAAAGAATGTTCTATTGGTTGAAAACATGAATCACAATGCGTCAGTTGTTGGACAAATGTGTGATCAAGGACACATAATACTATTCAACTCCACAAAATGTGAAATCAGTGAAAGGTAGTGTATGGTGAAATTGTGGCTACGACATGTCGAGCTCCAAAACGACATATATGTTCTCGGATGAAGCAACTAAAGCATGTCTAATAGCTAAATAGGGATGATACAATATTTGGTAGCAATGACGATCGACTAAGCAAGAAGTTTGCTACAAAGGTGCAATGTGATTTCGAGATGTCTTTACTTGGTGAGCTCTGCATACTTCTTAGGGCTTCAAATATCTCAAGCAAGAGAAAGGAATATTTATATGTCCAGCCAAGTACATCAAGGAAACGCTCAAGAAATTTAAAATGGAAGATTTGCAAACCCATCCTTACTCCAATGGTAACAAAGTTGCAAATTGAGCATAGACGTACTCATCTAAGGATGTGGATCAAAGGTTGTACAGATCTATGATTAGTAGTCTTCTATATGCTTAATAGCTTCCGGCTAGATGTTATGCAAAGAAGCTGGACAAGTAGCAAGATTCCGGCAGCACCAAAAGAATCACATATTAAATATTCACGACGATTGGAATATCTTCGCCAAAAGTCGGGATTCTCCCAAGTTCTCGGTAGATTTTCCTTTTCGAGCATTATAAAGGGGGAGTGGAAGCAGGACTACGGGTCCGTCGGGACGGTTGTGTGTGTCGAGAGTGGAAGTGTGTACGGAGTCGCGTGTGATTGGTTGTGCTTCGAGATTATCCTTTGCCATTGATGTCAAAGGGGGAGAGAATGTTTCTAGGAAGAGGTGTCATGATCGTCGTGGGAGTACTTGTGTTGCGATCAATGCCAAAAGGGGGAGATTGCTGATCAGCGAGCTGTCATTGATGTCAACCAGCGGCAACGACGCTAGCCCAATATTGCATGGGAATTTTTACTCACTCAAATTATAGTTATATTCTGGGTCAATAATTATTTTTATGGTTTCTACTTGTCGAGATGTTTCCGTTGATATATGGCACACCATGTAATTCTTCACGGTTGAGAGATATTCATGTTTGCAGTTTTTACCCCCAATTAGTGGGCTAAAACCCTCCGCTATGTTGGCATGGGTCATTGAAAAGTCATGATTAATATTTTTAATCTCCTAAAAATCCCTCCCCACGTTCACTTGTTGAAGCTCTCAATCTAAGCATTTATATAAATTGTGATCCTCATTTCCTCCTTATGCGAGGGATTTCGCCTATCCGAAACAGTCATCGTGGAATTTTCGGCTCTAGATTTTTTCTCATTTCGTTAGGTTCGGAAAGACTTTGAAATTTTTATGAGGTGAATCCAAAAGCCTAAGGAAAGCTGCATATAAAGAAATTTCGGATCAAGGTGCACAATATTTTTTGAGATATGATGCTCGTGGAGATTCGACGATTTTTGGCGGTGCTCTTGAAATTCATCTCAAAGAAGTGACCTTGGTAAAATCTCTGCCATAACTCTCTCTGCGAGGACGGATTTAAATTCGTAAAGTGGCGGATATTACACGGCATGTAGTTTTTTCTCTATCACTTTCAGATCCAAATGAAGAAACAAAGTGACATGTGGCATCGCCATAAAGAGTGTGCTCGTCAGTGGCCCATAATCACAGGCACTGTGAGAGATTGGGTATAACTTCTCCTCTTGAAGAATCCAAATTGGGTCGGACCTATGGAATTGGAAAGAGGACTCGGAGGAATACTACGGGACCAAAAATTAGATATTGAGGATATGAAATGACGGAGAGATACACTAGATTCACATTGAGCTCCTAGAAGGAGAGAAAAAGCTAGATCATGTGTTGTCAAGGGTTGCATAGCGACCCGGACTTTCTAAGGCGGTAGTGCACAAGGTGCGACATAGGGGTAGCATGACAAGAAGCGAGAAACCAAGGTGCAGCATAGCTAAAGCAAGAAGTTCACTCATATGAAGTCTTCCAGTGGGCAAGACTTTGCATACAATCATTGTAAAGGTACTCATCGTACTCAAGTCATTGTAAATACATTATTGTAAAAAATATGTACCAGTGCCTACACGCAAGGGTTGGTAAGAGGCGGTGTTGGGAGGTCTAGGATCATCATTGGGTGGTTGTGTCAAAGCTGGGGTTATGGTATAGTATATGTCTTCTTCTACATCATTCTATATCATTGTAAAGTGGACTCATATTTTCACCGGTGTACGGGGAGTCCATTCTTATTTTATTCTTACTATAGGGTGATTAGTGGTGCTAGGGTGAGTTGTAGCTCATTGGGTGTTGGGGCATCCGTTCGCGCTGGACTACTGAAGAATCTCGGGCTGTTGGAGCGTCCATCTAGTGGGAGGCTGAAAGAATGCTTTTCTAGATTCTAGGAAGTTGGAGCTTTATTTTCTAATTGGAGAGTTGAATATTAAAGAACTATTAGAAAAGCATTAGGTGGTTTTATGTCGGGAGTGGGTTTCCACCTTAAAAATTGTGTGCATTTGTAGTTCCTCCTTGTTTACTTGCTTATCATTGTACAAAAGCACTGAGCACAATTGAAGATTAACTAATGCTCTAATCGAAAGGAATATTGATCTCACGCATTTTCACCAAGACATAATTCATAGAGTTATGTAGAAATTTGTTGAATAATGGACACTATCCACCGAGAGTTATCTTGATCACATGTCAATCTCGAATTCATATGCAACACATAATCTCTTCCACTCGGACTCATCACACATGCGGAAATAAAACAAGCGGCATGCTGATCAAACAATCATCAAAACATCACACACATTACACAAGGTATGTATGAAAGCTCATAGCCTGAAAACCCCTACGCCTATTGTGTATATTATAATGGAGAGAACATGTATCAATCTCGCACAATACTCCTCACATGTACTTCAGTCTTGCCTCATAAAGTTACACACAAACTAGCTTGGCTTCTGAACGTGTCACTGTGGTTCAAAACTCATCCACTGATTGCCTACCTCTATTACGCAATCAAAGACGGGTCTACTGAGAGATCCAAGGTTCGAATCTCCTTAGTGCTTTGACAAAGGTGCAATCATCATGGGAAATTCCTCCAAGTGTGGTGAAAGAATCTCCATGCACAAGCTGATGTCACAGGCGGTAGACTTTATCTCAGCCCTTTCATCTACCTCTTTCACCTGGTCTCCACCGAGCTTGTTCATGCACTTTGTAGTGAGCGGTGGTGTTCTTGAGTTTGAATCATGCGAGTTAATAATTAGTGAATTAAATAATATTTAATTCACTCCACTCATTACTAGTTGATTAGCTAGTTAAACTAATTCCCCAACGAGCCCAACTAAGTTAATACGGAACACAACTCCACCATTTCGTCCCATCAACTCCACCAAACTTCCGCCTCGAAGTCCTAGCTGAAGTCAACTATGCATGAGCTCACCAAACCCCTAGGAATAGTGTAATCTTCCTACGGTAGGATGCATGAGCCACTTCCGTAGCTCGTCGGAAGTGCTCGAGAGAGTAAAGTCGAAGTTTAGAGTCCAAATATTATTAAGGGTACACATTTGACTTCCATATTTTAGGATTAGCGGTCTAAAACAGAGCTTCCGACCTAAATGTCTAAAAATAGAGGTCCATCTCATTTTTACCAACATTACCAATACTCCAAGAATAACATGACCGCAGCTGGACCATGCTCCATATGTCTAAAAATAGACATAGTCTAAAAATAGACTTTGCGCCAAAAATAGCTCCTACGGGCCCACTTAGTGAAGGCTGACTTCATTTCACTAAGCTCCATCATCTTGCTGCATTTTCAACACTCCCTCTCCACGTAAGGAATATGGATTTATCCGCAGCTATCCCGCCTCCGTGGAATCCAAACTTGCTCCTGTGTGAGCGCCTTCGTCGATGTGTCAAAGCATCCCTGACCCTCCGTGGGAATATATGGAAAGCATCATGATCCCTCACTGAACACGGTCCTACTGAGCACGATTTGGTACGTGGCGTCGATGTTTTTGGATCTTATCATGAAATACTCTGGATGGGGCGCGTGAGGTTTACGCAACTCACGTTTATCACGAGTAAATCATTGTAGGCCTCCAAATGCGACTCCGAACAAATCCAACGAGGATCTTCCTCATCCAAAGTGACTCTGTGCGGCCAAGCTTGCCGCCATGTACTTGGCCTCTCGTCGCGAACTAAGTGCCACGGATCTCGCGATTTCTGTTTGCACCGGGAAGCTATGCGTGGACCCAATGCGCTGAAAATACCTCCGGATGTGCTCTGCGATCCGTTGGGCTCTGCCCAATGCACGCCTCCGTAGACGAGTAAAGCCTCACCTCATCCTCCTGTTCATGACACGGACCATATCCCCGATGTGCCACTACGATAACGCACAGCATTCTTGCTCGGGCTTTCCCGGTAGAGCTTGGTAGGCTGAATCCATAGCTTGCGGTAAAGTTGGTTAACGAGACAGTCATTAAGTATCGGGTCATGTATTGACCGGATACATATGCGACCCCACCAAGCGTGCGTCAAGGACAAAGTGGTATCCACTACCTCAGCACTGAAGTAGCATCCTCCTTCCTCCAACCTCCGTGAAGAGGAGTGTCCCAGCAGGCTTGCGGCCGCTGCATGTTGAACCTCCTCCGGAATCTCTCGGGCATGCTTGCCCTAAGAAACAAACAGATTCCTCCACCGCGACTGCCAAATCTCGATCCCGTGAAATAATGAAGGAGGCCCAAGTCCTTCATCTCGGGCTCTCTACCCGAGGTCCTCCTCGCATGCAAAGTATCAACACCTCATCACCGTCCGTCAAAATCGTATCATCTACATAGCGGTACAATGATCGGCGGCTCTCCCCTCCACCGCAATGCGAGTGCAGGTTAGGATGCACTCGCCCTCACTCTTGGAAAATCCAAGCCCGCGTGAAATAGCGTGCTCAGTCGCGTGTGTGCTTGGGCATCGAGGGCTTGCTTCAGCGCGTAAACGGTGCTCTCTTGAGTCGACACACATGCGAATCTCCATCATGAAGATCTTGAAACCTTCTGAGGGCATGCTGTGTACACCTCCTCCTCGATGACTCCGTTGAGGAACGCGAGCTTTCACATCCATCCGATGGATGTGCGTCCCATCCGCGCCGAGAGATCCAAAGGATCGTCCGGCATGGAAGAGCAATCCTTGCGATAGGTGCAGTGGTCTCCTCATAATCGATCCCTCGATGCGTGATGGCCACGGGTGACACCTCGCCTTGTACTTCTCCATCACTCCCGCGTCGGCCCGCCAGCACAATCGCAGATCCATCGAGAACTCCACCATTGATTTCCCTCGTCTTTGGACAATCTCCCATGCACTTTCGTTTCGACGATCGGGACCATATTCTTCGTCGATGGCATCTACCCATGCGAGGTTCACTACACGGCTTCTTCAAAGAGGATGGCCTCGTCATCGACACATTGACTCATAAGAGCCATGTATCCAAGCAGGCTGCTGATCCGGTGGCTCGGCTGCGCTTCATGCGTTGCAGTTGGCCAGGTGGTCCTACAACCTCCTCTCGCATCTCTCGAGCCGCCGCTCGGCTTCGCGGGTGCGCTTCGCGCCCTGCGATGGTTGGCGGCTGCATGGGTGGTTTCTCCCACCTCCGAACTTTCCTCTTGTGGTCGTGATCCACATCCAGGAGCTCCTCCTTAGGGAACTAACGGCTTTCTCATCTGCATGCATGTGTGGCCCCATCTCTAGCTTCGAACACTTTGCATGGCTTTCTCCTCTGAAACTTGATAGGTCCTCCGCCGCACGCACGATGCTTGCAAGGATCACTGTTCGGCACATACACCCGATAGTTGTGAGGTGTATCAGCGTACCCCACAAAGCATCCCAATCCTACGCGGTCGGATCCGGCCTCTTTCGGCATCCTTCGTCACATGCATGCAGACGAGAAGAACCAAAAATTCTCAAATGAGAAATGTTAGGTCTCTTACCGAGACAGCCTCCTCGTGTACTCATGCCAAGAACTCTTGTGAGGACAACGCTCATGCACATACTGCTTCGGCCAGATGTGCATGCCTCAGCCCACAAGTGAAGGGGGTAGGCCACGACCATGCAACATCGCCGTGCGTAAGCATCCACGATCGTTGTCCTGCTTTCCACTCGGCCTACCCCGATCGGCCAGGTGGGTTATGGGGTGCGATGAGCTCTCTCTGAATCCTTTATGGGCTGCAAAAGTCTTTGAATCACGCTCGAGATGAATTCACCCACCATTAAAGTGCGCTCTGAGAGCCTTCACCTTCTTCCCCGATTCCTTCTCGACCGGTCGTTTGAACTCATCGCACTTAGAGTATGTCTCGCTCTTCTTCGCATGGAAGAGAAGATCCGGCAAGATTTTCGAGAGAAATCATCAACAAAGATCACGTAGCACTTTGTAGCTGCTCTGGTCACTTTGCTGACCGAGAAAAGGACCACACACGTACGTGGTGAACTCTCTCAAGGATCGTCGTGGCGTGACTATCCTTCTCGTGAAATGTGGCTTTCACATATTTCTCAAAGTACACTTGCACCGGTCTTGACCGTGGCAGGGTGCGTCTTAGGAAGACCCGGTAGAGTACCACTGGCGGGATCTTCAAAGTCTCCATGGTGAAGGTGGCCCGATCTCGTGCCACAGCTCACCCTCATCATCTGGCTCACCACTTCTCCCGCTTTGCATGCCATTCAGCCGCGCAGGCCATCTACTTGCAAGCCGATAAAGGTTCTCGACTCGAACCCCTATCTATCCTCGGGTCTCTCCCGGTAGTCTTCTTGCGCGGAAAGCGATTTTCCTCTTCGGCGAAGACCACATCATACCCCTTGTCTTTCCAACATCGCTTACGAGAGATCAAGCTCTTCATCAACTCCTGGAACATGCAAAACTTCTTCAATATGAAAGGTTTACCGAGACTCGCTCAAAGTGGATGCCGTACGGTCATGCCACCGTATCTACCATCATCGCCCATCGCGATGTGCACTCCAAGATCTTTTTCCTCCCGGATCCGAAAACAAGATCTCGATCTCCGATCATGTGGAATGACGCACCACTATCCAAGAACCACACCGAATCCTGCGCACTTGAAACCACAAGCATGCGATCGGCCAGACGTGCTCCGAGCCGCCGAGGCCAAAGCCTCTCCATGCGTGCATCTTCCCGCTTGCTTGTCGTTTCTTCGTCTGAGAAAATTTGTGGCATAATGTCCGTACTGGTGACGGTGAAAACACCTCACCTTAGACATTTTCTTGCACTTCTTTCCCTTTCGTCACTGAATGAGAAGTTTTCTCTTCTCTTCCCTCTTCTTTTGTCTCGCGTCCAAAAGCGCAATTTTCTTTCATCGGTACCTTTTCGATGAAGATCCGCTGTACGGTCGTGCTCCTTATCTCCTTACGCATGAGATGCGCCCAAAGGCGGCCTCCGCACTCGGCAAGTATAACCTGTCCGAATTATCGACACCATCTCGATATGAATTTCCAAGCATTCGGAAGACCAAGGAGAGCCGGAGTCTACCATGTCCTCTTTCTTCGACAGTCCCACCCCCACACTTCCCAAAGTCTCATCTACTGCATTGAGTGAACTTCGTGAGGTATTTGGCGATGCTGTCGCCTTTTCTCCATCTTGATGCCTGACGAGCTTATCCTTGAGCGCCGGCTTCCTTTGGTCTCTCTACTGCCTGCGGAATAGATGCGTCAGCGCTTTCCACATTAGATATGGAGAAGCTTTTCCATGCGAGCCGTGGATACGAGGTATCCTTCGACATTTCGCCTATCTTCTTTTGCCAAGCTTCGACTTCGAGAAGATCGGTGGGCTTTTGTACATCCGTATCTACGAACTCCTCTCGAGCCCATTATCTTCTAATACTACGCGTGCGATCCTTCCATGCAACATGACCCGAACTCCCTTCAAGAGGCATATTCGAGTACGCAGACCGTTGAAAGACATTTCTCAACTTCAGACTCAAGAGACAACCAGCCGCAAAATTCGAATCTCCAAACTCAAACTCTCGACCGCATCTTTGATGCGACGATGAACAAATTATTTCTAGCACAGGTAGATCGTACCGTGGTGGAATCTCGTTGGATGTATCACCTTTCGCAGAGGAAAGTGGTGGATCCGGAAGGCTACTCCGGCCCGCAGACGGTACTTCTGTCTACGCAAATAAGTTGTGATAATCACCGTGATGATCAATCTCTCGCTTCAATAGCTGCGATACCATGTATAAATTTGTTGAATAAATGAATAATTATCCACCGATATTATCCCGATCACATATCGAAATTCGAATTCATATGCAACACATAATCTCTTCAACTCGGATCATCACACATGCGGAAATAAAACAAGCTGGCATGCGATCGAAACAAATCGTCAAAACATCACACACATTACACAGGTATGTATGGGGAAAGATTATAGGCAGAAACCCCTTAGCTATTGTGTATATTATAATGGTGATAAAATGTCAAAAAATAGACAGTACAATACTCCTCACAGAGTACTACGATCGTCGTCCTCATAAAGTTACACACACATTAAAGACTTTCTGGTTTTTGGAACATGTGCCAGTCGGTCCAAAACTCATCCACTAATTGCCTGCGCTCTATCGCGCTAATCATAGGCGGGTCTAATGAGATATCCATGGTTCGAGCTATCCTATGGCCTGAGCAGAGCGCACTCATCATGGGAAATTCCTCCAAGTGTGGTGCAAACTCATGCACAACTCTGGAGCTTGATGTCTGACCGATAGCTATCTCTAGCTTTCTTTCATCTACCTCTTTCCCTTAGTCTCCACCGAATCGTTCATGCAGCGTGGTGAGCGTGACAAAGTTCTTGAGTTGAATCATGAGTTAGCATAAATTAGTGAATTAAATAATATTTAATTCACTCCACTCATTACTAGTTGATTAGCTAGTTAAACTAATCTCAACCAGTTCAACTAAGTTAAAGCGAGACACAGCTCCACCAAGCTGGCCCGTCAATCACCAAAATTTTGCCATCGAAGTCAACCATGCATGAGCTCACCAAACCCCTAGGAATAGCGTAATTCCTCTGTCGGATCGCATGAGCCACTTTTGTATGCTCCGAAATCTGAAGTGCTCTAAGGGTACATGAAGCTTTAGAGTCCACATATTAAGCAAATAATATTTGACTTCCCTATTTTTAGGATAGGCGATCCTAAAAATAGACTTCGACCTAAATGTCTAGAAAATAGAGGTCCATCTATTTTTACCAGCATGACCAATACTCCAAGAATAAATACTTTACCGCAACCCCTGGACCATGCTCCATATGTCTAAAAATAGACATAGTCTAAAAATAGACTTATGCGCCAAAAATAGCCTCATGGGCCCACTTAGTGAAGCGGCGACTTCACTTCACTCTGCTCCATCATCTTATGTCGCATTTTCAACAAGTTATACATATATCTTTATCATTAACCAATATCATAAATTATCCGTGAGAGAGCCCTCTCAGACCGAAGAGCCGCTTCGGTCAGATAAAGGCCGAGTTTGAAATAGTTACACCGAGGCCGTTTGATCGACGTGTACCAATCAAGGTACAATTTTGGTGCTAAACACGTCCAATGAATGTCTCAAGGTATGCATTCAAGAAACCTACTAATCACACAAAGCCGATAGTTAACATCCCTTTAACCTTTGTCTCCAACTAGGTATCCACTCGAGCGGCTATCATCGGTAATTTGTCATCGTCCACTGCGATTCCCCATCCCGCACATTGGAGGAGGCTCGATGCGTGACTGCGAGAAGAGACAAGACTTGAAAACACCTTTCATGACATCCCTCCGAACATGAGCTTTCATTGCCGCTCAGAAGACATCTCTCGCTTTGAAAAACCCTAAAAACACCCTGTCATTGGCGGCGGGCAGCTCGATTCGTGCAGCGCCAATGGGGAAAATCCTTCAAAGAGGTCGCGCTCAGTGGCACTCGCAGCAGCCGAACTTCGCGCCCGGCCTAATTTAAGGAGTAAGTGTTTTTTTAAAAAATATAATGGCTGAATTTTCGTCCCTAGCGGTCCAGCTGATATCTATCTTGATTTGGGAGTTTGGCTACGGATTTTTCCATAGAGAGGAAGTGCTTTGCCACCTCTCATGGAAGCTTCCTTGACGATAGGGCCAATCCCATGATTATAGGGATCCCAACTCCCCTTCCTCCATCTATAAAAGCTTGCTCATCCCCTTTGCAAGCTAATCTCCAAGTTCCCAAGAGCCTTATACTTGCCAAGTGCCTTGATTCATTCCCTTGGAGGCCAAATCCAAGCAAAGGAGATCATTGCCAAGTATCCGAAGAGAGAGGCTTGTCCCATCCCCGGCGCGCTTTTATCGAGACACGTTCCACTGCGATGACCCGTCGAAGTGATGAATTCTGCGTCGTAACTATGGTTGTATTCTTCTTTGATTGATTGACAATAAGCTTTGACTTACTGGTTATTGTTCCACTCTTGTTGTTGATTATGATGATGAGCGTGTGTCCTTCTCACCGACATATAGTCGTATATACTAGATTTTATGCTTCGTAGTTTGTTTTGTTTCTTGCGTGTGCGGGTGTCCGATCACACGAAGATCATGAGGATTGTGATCTTCCGGAAAGCAGAGAAACTCAGGAGCACGCTGCTTCTACAAACCGGTAGCGTTGGATTCCAGTGTAAGCCTTCATCACAAGTTCGGCTTTATTTCGTCAATTAGGAAACTCCGTGATCAGTAGCGTGTTCGATTGTTGCTAGAACCGATGCGGGCTAGTAGGGATCGCCGTGCGATCGTGAGATTAACTCGTTCAACAATTTGGCGACTTCGCTAGGGAGATCAGCTTGTTGTTTGCTTTGTAAACTATAGCATCTGGTTTCGCGGGTTGAGCCGTATAGCCTTCAGCTTGCTTGCTGCGCGCTAGCGAAGTAGATCCAATGCCGTCTCTGCGCGATCTCACAGGTTAGTTTATGATTTCGAACAACTCTGGAGTGCGGTCTTGGTTCTTCTGACCAATTCTTGGCCTTTGCTTGCTTGGTCGGCTCTTTTTGAAAGCCGGTTTTTCCTGCTTGTTTGGCTTTGTTTTAGCATTGCCATCACTAGTCCGTGTGCTAAAGATTGCTTGTATTTTTGCATAGTTAATTCGCCGTGGCGCGCTTTTAGCTCGACGCCGGCGCCCATTGGCGCGGGTTGCTTGTGTATCACCCGCGCCACTCCTTGTCGCGCCACTTGCAGCCTCGTCGACCGCGCTCAATCCTGTGAGCTATTAGGGTTCTGCGTGATTTCAAGCTTTCTATGGTCGGTTTGTGATTTTGATCTCTGTTGTCTCGATCGTTTGAGTGTCTCCGAAGCCTTTTTTGTGTCGAGCTGACGACCTCTTTCCTTTGGTTGTTTTCCCATTTTCCATCGATTTTGCGATTCTAGCCCCAGGGCATCGAGGTGCTTTGGTGTATCGAGCCTCCTGGAATTTTTGGTTTTTATCGGTTCGGTTTCAACTTCGTGATTTGCTTTCTCGCTTCGCATTCGTTTTGATAGTTGTTTATTGTTTTATTGCGCTATTTGAGTGATTGACTTCCTCCTTCATTCGAATTCTTCTTTGTCTCGTGCTTGGGCCTAGGATTACGCGCTTCATTTGTGTCTTTTGGGATTTTCTTGGTTTTGAGGGACTTTTGGTCGGTGAGGTCTCGATTGTGCTTGCTATTGGAGTGAAATCTTGCTTGTGTTTCGCTCTCTTGGCCATCGATTCTCGAATTTCTCTTTCTGATAGTTTTCATTTTGTTAGTGCATTTTTGCTCATAAACATTGGAAAATATAAAAATATAAAAAAATTATTTCTCTTGCTTTGAATTAGTCGATGTGAATTAGATTCTTTTTGCTTGCAGTTATTAGTGATTAGTGACTTTGAACGAAAAGGCTTTTAGTTTCCCATGGCCGCATTGAGAGATGGTCATTGGTTGTTTTCTTATCGTTTTATTATTGTGTAGAAAAGCTCTCAACTTCTCTTTCTAGTTAGCTTTCATCGAATCAAAATGATATACTCGTGTGCATGTAGTTTTGTATTTAGGAGATTTTGAGACATCACATTCGTTAGGGCCTCAAAAGCTGAAACGTAATTGAAGATAAAATTTAAAATTTACTCAATTTACACTGAAAGGCAGCATTGAAATCTAACGAAACACATTTTAGAGGTCTAGGCTAGAGACGTGTACGGCTTGCCTTTAAAACCTAGTAGGGCTGCTCGCTCGCCTCTTGGCTGCATTAAGACTAGGCACCTAGTACGACTCTCTCTGTGCTCCGTACTGCCGAGTATATATAAATGGAGACCCTACTAGGTTTCTATCCTTTATCCATAGGCCGAGTTCCATGGCGCCCTATACCCGTGATACACCTGGACACACGACGTCGGGAAGATTGCACGCATACGGAAAGTCCTTTGGCTGGATTTCCCTTTTCATTTTGAAACCAGGTGTATATTGCGGTTCTACGGTACATTTGGTACACCCTTTGTTTCTAGAAATTCCCGAGCGATCATATTTGATCTTGGTTCCGACTCCTTAAATTTTGAAAGAGATCCCGCAAGCACTTGTCCTTTCACGCTTGCTTTAAAACTAAAAAGAGATAGAGTCACCTTTTCATCTGCTTTCTCGACTCTTGCAAACATGAAACGGCGAAGTTTCTAAGTTTTAATGTGGTGGACAACCACCCGACGATCACATGCCACCGTTAGATTTGCTTGTATGGCAGTTTGATCAGGTAGCCTCTGGTTTTTAGCCCGGTGTCTGGTTTGAGCTGTTGATGGCAACTTTTTCCCGTGAAGTTCACCAACCAAAGGAATCCTCCGATGGGAATCCTAGTCATTTTCCTCCTTCCGAAAATGTTGGTGCTCCTTTATACGTGCAACGTTGTCCTTCTGGATCCTTGTTTGGGTTAACTGCTGTCTGGTTGTTCCAACCTCTATGGTCCCAAAATGTCTCACCCACGTTTGCTCAACCATATCCTCCAAACTTTCGAACAACATCATGTTGAGTCTAAGGTGGACCTCTCCTTCTTCACTCTGTTTACTGCGTCCTGCTCTTCTACTTCGCCCGGTGAGTCCGGATTCGAGAAGTAACCGGTGGCTTAAGAAGAAGACAAAGAAGAAGAATCTCGGATAAAGGAGAGGCTAGCTGCAATGGCTATTGCACCTAAGAAGTCTCCTCTTGATAGAAACCTCCCCAACCCTCGGCGGAAATTCAAGTTCCCTTGCATGTTGTGCACGGGAGACCATCTTCTTCGAGATTTCCACAGCACTCCCAAGGTGCTTGAAAGAATGGTCCAATGGTCGGCCCACCATTGCCTCTTGGCTTCTAGGAGTCGCTGCCGCCTTCAGCGCGTGGTGCCGGGTAAGGCTCACTAAGACGTGGTAAGATTACCAATCCTCGTAAGTCGTGCGCACCAGTGCCGTCACTCTTTGTCCGAGATAAGGAATGAAGCCAAGCAAGTCTTGGACAACCCGATCGTTTACTGCACCATGCTCCGTGCCGGTTACAAACAACTTTCTTTGAGTCTTCCACCAAAGTGATGCCCCGATTGGTCGAGAGTCATCCTGGTCGATCCCGGCAGGAAATTAAAATTGCGGGAATTCATTCTCAGGCTCAACCATTGGTCGTGACCGCTGGACAGGCCGCTGCCTATGGTGCACCGGTATTTTCCTTGGCCGAGAGTGGATCTCATCCCCCTCATGTTCTTCCGCGTTTCTTCATATTCCTCATATTTGGAGAAATATTCTCCCGTCCCCATAGTCTGCTAGCAGTCGCTTCCTCCGCCCCCGTCGATGTAGGGTCCCGGAGGATATTCCCACTCGCTTCGAGATGGCAGGTCGTGGAGTGATGCTCCTTCTTCTTCCATAACACCGAAGACCTTCTTGGTTTGATGGTAGCCCCTCCAAGTAGTTTGGTCGCTTCCTTTGATTGGTAATCGCATTTGGCTAGTAGATACCGCCTTCCATCTCATGTGCCTTTCGAGATCACGGTGCGGGCTTGGTCCGGTCGCACCCGGCCACCATGATGTAGCGATTTGGCGGCGTGCCTCGTTAGTGTTCTATCCTCAACTACTTAGCAAGCTTTTGGCTCGCCACCGCTTGCACTCCGTTACGTAGAATACGGTTTGGAATTTAACGAGAAGAACGAGCTCTGCATCTGATCTTCAAGGTTTCTCTGCTACTTGGGAGGTAAAGCGGACCATATGGACGTGATGTTTGCCCTGGGCCCCTGGTTGTCTAATCTCTTGGGGCGCGATTACACCTGTGCCATGGGAGCGCTTGTGTCCTCCCTTTTTCGTGTCGGTTTGTTTTCCACATGAAGGACGGACCGTGGCCACTGATCGGCATTCCGTTCTTTGGTCCGTGAATGGCACCGGCCCGCCATCATCCCTTCCGGTTTTTATCCACCCCATTGTATACGCGCTCACCATAGGTCAACTATGTGGCTACCTACTCCCATGCATGTGCTCGGTGATGATGCCATCGTGCATCGTGTCTTTGAGGGCATTGGCCCCGACATCCAGGATGTTTTTCTCCCATCGCTAGGTGTGGAACTCGTGGCTGCGATGACTTCTCGTTTCACAGATGAGGGCCTGGGCTCGGAGCATGTTATTTTCTTGTGCTCAAGCTCTAGAGTCGTATGCAAACAAGGTTGTCGGAGCACGTTCTTTTTTCACGTGTCAAAGCTCCTTATGAAACGAAACGTGTCGTAGTGAGAGTTCCTCGCCGTGTGCCAAAGCTCCTTAAACCATGAAACAAGGTGTCCCCGAGGATAGTTCTTTTTAATGTGTCAACCTACGTTAAAATAATGAAACACGGCTCTTGTTCAATTCAAGCTCTCTTGATCAGTATCTCGTGAAAATCCCAATCGAAAGTCCTTTCTTAGATCTCAGTAACTTTGAACTTCTTCACTCCATCCTGCCTTTCATATGGGTCAGAGCTCGCATATGTACCTCAAATTGAGTCACGCATGTTTGCATTTGTTTAATTTTTTTCAAGCATAGTTTGTTTTCCGCTTTCAAGCTTCGTGTGTGCCGAAAAATGGCTTCGCTTTCAAGCATAGTTTATCTTTGTTTCAAGCTTACAGTGAAATGAAACCAAACTTCAAGCAGTAATTTCTTTGATTTCAGACTTTCGTGTAAAAATGAAACCTTTTCCCATTTTTGCCTCTTTGTCAGGATTTGCCATTTTGTCGGCTTTGCTGCCGTGATGAGCCTTGGCTTTTCTCATTGCGTCTGCCACCATCTACTTGGCGATCATATGCCTTCACTTGATTGTGTGTACCTCCATTCTAGTGAACCGCGCTACGATGAGTGGTCTTGTTAGCCAAACTGTCCACTCTTAACTTGTTACTCGGCCGGTTTCCACCATTACGCTTAACAGCTTGCTTCCCTTTATACCACCTTCGCTCCTCCGGTGGAGTCATCTTTCGACTCTTTCTAACTCTCTAAACATGAAAATATTGTCGAGGCCCTTTGTCGCTTTAGGATCTCGTGAAAAGTGGAGACACGAAAACGACGTCGACCCAAAGATTGTGCCACTTTACCCTTTTCGGTGGCCGATAGATTACTTACGAAAAGGGAATAATTCTGGCCCTCTGCGACTTCAGGAGGTTTTTCTCGGATATTGTTTTCTACCTTTCTGTCCGAGGCGAACTATTTACGAGAAGGCTGACCTTTGGGAGTTTACTTTTTCCGTTGTCTTTTCAAACTCTCTAAACATGAAAAGACGTTGAGTTCTTCCTTTGTCGGACTTTCGTAAGTAAACCTCGAGTGACACTTCCGGGATTCGATCCGTAATGATCGGCATTCGAGTCACTCCTTTCCTGGGAGCTCGTCTGAAAATGTACTAGGATGGGCTTATACGGCAGAAACATGTGGTATCCTCTTCGAGCTTGTGTAAAAATAAAAGAGGTACTGCGAGCAAATGGTGGGGAAAATGGAACCAACATCATTGTCGTGTCTGCAGTGTGTCGGCTCTTGAACATGGCACTTGTCCGCATTTGTAGTCGGGTTGGGGACATCTCATCTCGTCTTTCACTTGCCTCCATGGGTCTGGGTAATCCTTTTTGACCTCTCATATCCACTCTTTGCCTCATCGCCATGACCTCTAATCCGTTGATGTCCAACACGCCAAACTCAACGTATCGTGTCGTTCATATGTTCAAGAGAGAAATTGGCCTCTTGCAAATACCAACACTTCCTTCGATTCTCATGCGATTGTGATTCACAAAAACATTATGTTCCTGCCTCGCTCGTCAGTCGATGTGGGAAACACTATGGCCCACCTCTCGACCAAGGTCACTTCTGGCCGACTTCAACTCATTATCCGGGAAGTTGGTCTAGAGGCTGCTTCCGTACCTTGGAGCCGCAGAGCGCTCCCACGGCGGGTTCTTCAGCATCTCGACGGGAGGGTTTTCATTATCGGCCTCCGATCGAAGTGATTGCGGGTCGTTGCGACGCACGCCACTCATTGTTCACATGCCATAGATTGTACATGTAGTACCTTGAGGGCCATTGTCATTATTGCGGTCGCCTCTGGCAATCTTGTTAATAGCTTTTCATCATCGTCGTAATCGCATCGGTGTTCTTGCATGTCTCGACTTCGACTCACTTATCTCACATGCTTGGACTTGTACGTGTTCGGGCGAGATGGAGCGCAAGACCCTGGATTGTGGTCTGCATGTAATCCGAGACTGCGATTTTGCTGGATTATTATGATTGGTTACATGACTCATTTACCTGGATGGTACGCGACCATACCTGGAAGCTTTGTTATCGATCCTCACTTTGGATGCTGCATCCATGCCTCGGACTACGGTTTCACAGATACTCTGCTATGGATGCGTCGCACCCATGCCGCATATATACTGTATTTGAGATATCACGGTAATGTACTTATTTACACGGGTCGCCTGGACCGGCGGGAGTTTACGGTCGATACGTGCTCGTAAAGCATTTCACCCCTCTCGCTCGTTCGGGCCTCATGCTTTAGCATCTCAGTGCACGTCACTTTGTCACCGCCTCGCAATTTCCCCATCGCACATTGAGGTCTCCATTTCGTGACTACCGTGAGCAAAGACAAGACTTGGAAAAACACTTTCACGACATCCCTGCGAACATGAGCTTTCATTTTCCCTAAAGACATCTCCTGCTCAGAAAAACCCTAAAAACACTTTTTCACGCGCGCGGGTAGCCGGCTCGGCATCCGCGCCACCTGGAAAATCCTCCAAAGAGGTCACGCCAATTGGCGCCTCACGTCGCAGTCGCACCACGCGCTAGCAACGTAAGGAGTGTTTTTGCAGTCAAATGACGTGAAGTTTCATCCCACGCGATCCAGTAGGCCCGAGCATCTACCTTGATTTGGGAGGTTTGGCTACGGATTTCCATGGAGAGGAAGTGGTTTGCCACCTCTCATGGAATCTTCCTTGATGATAGGGCCAATCCCATGATTATAGGGATCCCTAACTCCTTCCTTCCATCTATAAAAGCTTTGCTCATCTTTGCAAGTAAGCTAATCCCCAAAGTTCCCAAGAGCCTTATGCCGCAAGTTCCTCGACTCATTCCCTCGTGAGGCCACATCCAAGCAAGGACGATCATTGTCAGCAAATATCGAAGAGAGAGGCTTGTCCCATCCTCTCGGCAGGCTTTTATCGAGACATCGCTCTGCTGACGACCCGCCGAAGGAGTGAATTCGGCGTCGGAACTATGGTTGTATTCTTCTTTCGATCGATTAATACTAAGTCGACTCATTGGTTATGGCTCCACTCTTTGTTGTTGATTGTGATGATGATTTATGTCTTTTCTCAGCGACACATAGTTGTATATACTAGATTTTATGCTTGCGTGTTGTTTTGTTTCTCGTGTGTGCGGTGTGTTCGATCACTCGGAGATCGTGAGGATTGTGATGCTGCCGGAGAAGACGAGTATGGAAACGTATCACCACCTCTTCTACAAACGGTAGCGTTGGATTCCGTAAGCCTTCATCGCAATTCGGTTTATTTGCAATTAGTGAACCCGCACTATAGCGTTGTTCGATTGTTGCTAGACCCGATTCACGATGCGTGATCGCCTCTGTCACGCGAGGGATGACCTCTTCTCATCAAGAGCGGCACGCATGCGCGTATTAATAGTAAATCATCGGCTTGCATCGCGTAGATCACTACTGTGAATTAAATAATATTTAATTCACTTGATCTCTCACTAGTGAAAAAAATAGTTACAACTAGCTCAAATGACTCTAACTCACCCTAAGCGAGTTAACTGATTACTCATGCATTAAACCAATGCACGTTTCGCAATTCAAACTCCATAACTAATAGAATTACTCTACATGCCTCACCAACCACCCTCAACTTCACAAATACATGAGCTAGTCGAGTTTATCACACTCGCACTATTCATCTAGGTGACCATGAGATAAGATTACATTTTATTGTCCAATTTAATTAAGGGAAAATTAAATTAGACACTACACCAATTTAATTAATTAAATTGGCCTTCACACTAATGCATTCCTCTAAAGGACTTTGTGGTCCCACTGCAGTGTGTGTGTGTTGCACTTTCTGGTTGGACTCCAACACTATGATGTCGCTAGATTATTGATGCTGAGATGAGATGGGGATGGGACTAAAGCGCGCATGAGTGACGGCGAATCGATCAAGCGGTTGCACTCTTCTTCTACTTCATAATAAAGACATAGTTTCCTTTCCTGATGCATGTGTCAATGATGTTATATGTGTATTTATGAATTTAATCGATTCAATTTGTTTAACTTGGATTAGATTGCATAGCCTTTATGTTGTTCTTTGTTCTCTCGCCTATCCATTGCGGTATCAATCAAGCGAGTTCAGGCTCGATTCGAGAGCCACGGGAGTCGACGTAGGAGGCAAGGAAAAGCGAATGCAGTTACAAATAGTTTTCCTCCCTTTATCTATTCATTTTAAGGAAAAAGGTCATAGGCATCTTTCTTTTTGTTGCTCCTGGGTGCACCACCACACTTAGGGAAATCATACTTTACATGGTAGGTTTGATTTTCGTGAAAACAAATTGGCGATCTATGCGGGATCGACGGATCGTCCTTGGTATTTTTGTCCTTATCCATCAACATCTGGGTACACTTTACCTCCTTAAGTGTCGATCATTTGAATGTGTCTTAGAAAAATTAGTGTGATTGATTTTCTTTTCGGAAGGGAAGTCCTGCGGCACGAACGCACCGTTGGTCTTGACACAGTACTGCGATAGCACTACTGGCTTAGGGATAGTGTCTTTACAACACCACCACGCGATTTGGAAATGCGAGAGGGGGTGAATCAGCATTCCTTCCAATTCGAGAGTAGTTAATATTCAATTATTATCGGTGTTTGTACAATGAGTAGGCGACAGAACAAGAGGAACTCAAATGCACACACATAAGGTGTAAACCCACTCACAGGACAAAAACCACCTAATGCTTTTCTAATAATTCTTTAATATTCAACTCCAATTGAAAATAAAGCTCCAACTTCCTAGAATCTAGAAAAGCATACTTCTCCCGGCTCCCAGCGGATGGACGCTCCAATGTCCGAGATTCTTCGCATTCAGCCGAACGGATGCCCCAACACCCAATGAGCCACAACTCACCCTACCACCACCCTACCACCCTATAGAAGAATAAAGAAGAATGGACTCCGTGCACGAAAAATTGTCCACTTTACAATGATAGAGAGTGATGTAGAAGAAGAAGACACACTAGAACATAACCCCAACTATGACACAACCACCTAATGATGATCCTAGACCACCCTAACGCTCATGCCTCTTCAACTCTCGCGGATAGACACTATTCTCTGATTTGTTCTACCAATGTATTTACAATTACTTTCTAGTACAATGATTGCATGCAAGTGGCCGCGCTTGAAGACTTCATGTGATGAACTACTTGTTGTTGTTATGTACCTTGGTTTCTCGATCTTGGTCATGTTACCCTCTCGCTGCACCTTACTTTGTCTTTTGCTTCCCTAGAAAGTCCGAGGTCCTTTGAAGCCCTTGACTTACTGCATGATCTAGCTTTCTTTTCTTTGCCTTCTAGGAGCTCGATATTGAATCTGGATGCAAATCTGTATTTTAGATCCCCAATATCTGATTTTTGCGTACTTTAGTATTCCTCGCATTCCTTTCCAATGCCACGGGTGTCCGACCCTAACTCGGATTCTTCAAGTGAGGGATTATACCCAATCTCTCACAATGCCCCTAATTATGGACTATTTCGTGAGAGAAAACTTGTACAGCATGCGTGTCATTGTTTTTTAATTTGGCTACGAGTGATAGAGCGAAAAATATTGTGCACTATCTCGCCAACTTTTACGGAATTCCACTGCGATGCTTAGAGAGAGAGTTATGGCTTGATTTTCCCAAGGTTACTTCTTTGAGATGAATTTCGGGAGCCTGCAAAACACCTTGACCTCCACGGATCATATCGACGTCAAAATATCGCGCATATTGATATGAAATTTTCACGGCGAGACATTCCCTCGTGGATTTTGGCTTCACCACATAAAAATTTCAGCTTTTGAACCTTCGTATAAAAAAATTTAGAGCGAAAATTCCACGATGACTGTGCTTTCATATGCGAAATCCCTTGCACGAGGAGGATATGAGGATCACAATTCTCTCTAAATGCTTTAGGTTGAGAGGGGCTTCAACAAGTGATGAAAAATGAGGGATTTGTAGGAGCTTAAAAAATACTAGTTATGACTTTTCAATGACCCATGCCACAACCCCATGGGGTTTGTAGCCCACTATCTGGGGGTACAAACTTCAAACATGAATATCTCTCAAACCGTGACAGAATTACTTGGTGTGCCATATATCAACGGAAACATCTCGACAAGTAGAAACCATAAAAATCATTCTTGAACGGAGATTATAGTAATTTAGCGAGGTAAAAAATTCCCATGCAATATTGGGTTAGCGGTGCTGCTTGGGGTTGACATCAATGACATCAGTTGCAACGACAATCTCTTTGGCATTGATGGAAAAACAAGTACTCCCTCGCGGATCATGACACCTCTTCCTACAACATTCTCTCCCCCTTTGACATCAATGGCAAAGGGTAACTCCCCCTGAAACACAACCATCCTGCAGACCTGTACACACTTCCACTCGCGCTGACACACAACCGTCCTGCAGACCTGTACACACTTCCACTCCCCCTTTATATTCTGAAAAAGGAAAATCTAATGAGAACTTGGGAGAATCCCAAGCTTCTGGCGAAGATATTCCAATGCTGGCGAATATTTAATATGTGATTCTTTTGGTGTTGCTTGGAATCTTGCTACTTGTCCAACTGCTTGCATAACATCTGGTCGGGAGGCTGTTACATATAGAAGACTACTAATCATAGATCTGTACAACCTTTGATCCACATCCTTAGATGAGTCGTCTATGCTCAATTTGCAACCAAGTAAAGACATCTCGAAATCACTTTGCAACTTTGTAGCAAAATTCTTACTTAGTCGATCATCATTGCTACCAATTATTGTATCATCCTCTTTAGCTATTAGACATGCTTTAGTTGCTTCATCCAGAACATATATGTCGTTTGGAGCTTGACTTGTTGTAGCCACAATTTCACCATACACGCCTTTCCTGATTTCACATTTCATGGAGTTGAATAGTATTGTGTGTCCTTGATCACACATTTGTCCAACACTGAGCAGATTGTGATTCATGTTTTCAACCAATAGAACATTATTGGCTAGAGAATATTTTCTTCTGAGAGTGACAGTACCTGATCCTATAACATTTGAAGATCCATCATTTCCAAAGGACACGGTTCCATCCTTCTTCTCTTTCAGAGATACAAATTTATTTCTATCTCCAGTCATATGCGTTGAGCAACCGCTATCAACATACCAAACATCTTTGTTCTTTTGAGCCTTGAGAGCGAGAGCACAATTATCATTCTTCTTCTTCTTCCATGTTCGTTCATTCTGTGGCTTCGAAGATTCTTCTGGAGGATTTTCAAGTCTGCAATCTTTGGCTATGTGTCCAAAGTTTCAACATTTGTAACATTCAATATTATTTCTTAAATGTTCAAATCTATTGATATTTCGCTGAGCCCTGGGAGGTTCATATTTGACAGATCTCCTGGAATTGTATTCGTTCTTAGGGTACGTGCGACATTCTACAGCTTTATGACCAAATTTTCCACATGAATAATAGTAGCCATAAAAAATATGTTGGTACCTGGATGGAAATTTTCGTTGAGGAATTGTCTTCCAAGGCTGTTCTTGCGAATCTTGTCCAATGAAGTCTACATGCATGTTAGATCTCATAGGTTCATTGTATTTTTTTGTAGAAGGTCCTGCTTCTTCTTCTTTGTAACCGATGCCAGTTTTGTCATTGTAAGATCGTTGATTGTTGATGATTTCTTCCAATGCCCTTGAGCCGTTGGCATAGTTTTGGATAGTTTTTCCTTTCTTCACTTCCTCACGCAGCGAGACTACTTGGGCTTCTAATTCTTCCCTTTCTTGGTTACTTTCTTCCAAATTCTTTTGAAGTGACTCTTCAATGCATTTGTGTTCTTCAACTTCAATTTTGAGACCTTGAACTTGTTCTTCAAGAGTTTTGGAATGGATCTTCTCTTCCTTGAGATCTTTTATAAGCTTGATTGCTTCCTCATAAAATTCATCTATGGTCCATCCTTCTTCTTCGTTGTTTGATGCCTCTTGCTTAGTGTGCTTGGCCATAAACAATACTCTCTCATTGGCTTCTTCTTCACTATAATTGTCTTCATCGGATGATGAACTATCTTCTTTAGAGAGAAATTTCTTTTTGGATCCTTGCTTGTTGAATTTCTTAAAGCCTTTCTTTCTTTTTGAGTTTCCATTACTTTTTTTTGGACATTTTGCAATTTGTAGTTTTCTCATGAAGTAAGCATATTCTTCATCTGAAATACCTTCTTCATCATCTCCCTTTTCTTCACACTTGCAGGTGCATGTTTTTTCAATTGAAGGTTGTTTATCCTTATTGGTTTTCTTAGATGCAACGAACGCAATTTCTAGATGCGAAGTACCCTCTTCTTCATCAAGTCTCATTTCATATGCTATGAGAACTCCATGTAATTCCTCTTTGTTGAGTTTGTCCAAATTTGCACTGTATTCTAAGACCGATACCTTTGGGTTGAATCTCCCTGGTAACGTTCTAAGAATATTCCGTATAATAGTCTTCTCATCAACTGGCTCTCCCAATCCTTCCAGAGTATTGGTTATTTCATCAACGTATTGGAAGTATGCATCAATGTTGCAATCTTCTTTCATTCTGAGTTTCTCAAATTTTGCTCTATAGATTTGAAGCTTTGCTTCTTTGACATTTGAGTCACCTGCATATATATTCTCAAGCTTGTCCCATACATTTTTGGCGGTTTTGCAACCCAACACCTTATGATAAGCAGATTCAATAAGTCCACTGATAATAATATTCTTTGCTTTTGCATCATTTACCAAATTCTTCTTACCTTGTTCATCCGTGGTTGATGTAAATCCATTTTGAACAGTGTCCCATACTTCGCAACCTTGCGCCAAGAGATAGACCTCCATTCTTCCTTTCCAAAGTGCATAATTATTTTCACTGAATAGAGGTACACCATTCTTGGTATGCTCCATGACCTCCTTCCAGCTGTTAAACTGCTATTGAAGGAACCAAGCTCCGATACCAATTGTTGGAAATACTGAGAGGGGGGGTGAATCAGTATTTCTTTCAATTAGAGCATTAGTTAATCTTCAATTATTATCAGTGTTTGTACAATGATAGCAGCAAACAAGAGGAACACAAATGCACACAATTTTTAAGGTGGAAACTCACTCCGGGACAAAAACCACCTAATGCTTTTCTAATAATTCTTTTCAACTCCAATTGAAAATAAAGCTCCAACTTCCTAGAATCTAGAAAAGCATTCTTCTCCAGCTCCCACTGGATGGATGCTCCAATGCCCGAGATTCTTCAGTAGTCACTGAACGGATGCACCAACACCCAATGAGCTACAACTCACCCTAGCACCACCCTAGCACCCTATAGAAGAATAAAAGAAGAATGGACTCCCGTACTAGGGAAAATGGTCCACTTTACAATGATATAGAATGATGTAGAAGAAGAAGATATACTAGACCATAACCGCAACTTTGACACAACCACCTAATGATGATCCTAGACCTCCCAACACTGCCTCTTCAACCCTTGGCAGATAGATACTAGTACAATTTGTACAATAATGTATTTACAATGACTAAGTACAATGATACCTTTACAATGATCGTATGCAGTGCTGCCCACTTGAAGACTTCATATGATGAACTTCTTGCTGCTGTTATGCACCTTGGTTGCTTCTCTTGTCATGCTACCCTCTTCGCACCTTGCTTTAATTTTTCTGCCATAGAAAGCTTGGTCCTTGCAACCCTTGACAACACAGATCTAGCTTTTTCATTCTCTCTAGAGCTCGATATTGAACTGTGTATCTTCCGTCATTCCGTATCCTCAATATCCGATTTTCGGTCCCGTAGTAGTACTCTCCGAGTCATATCTCCAATGCCATAGGTCTGACCCAATTTGGATTCTTCAAGAGAGAGTTATACCCAATCTCTCACAATGCCCTAATTATGGACTATTTCAGTATAGCGAACTTGTACGGCATGCCACGTGTCATTTTTCTTCATTTGGTTCTAAAATTGATATAGTGAAAACTAAAGACTGTGCACTATATGCCAATTTTTACGAAATTCCAATCCGATACTCAGAGAGAGAGTTATGATGATTTTCCCAAGGTCACTTCTTTGATATGAATTTTAGGAGCCTACAAAAACAATGACTTCCACAGATCATATCTCCTAAAATATTGTGCACCTTGATCTAAAATTTTCACAGCATCTTCCTCAGGATTTCGAAATTTTCCGCTCATAAAAATTTCAGCTTCGTGTCTTCGTAGAAAAAAATTTAGAGCGAAAATTTCACGATGACTTGTTTCGTATATTTAACTCTTCGCTTTCAAGGAGTGAAAATGAAGTATCACAATATATATGAATGCTTAAGTTGAGAGGGGTTTCAAAAGTGAACGTGGGAGGGATTTTAGGAGCATAAAAAATATTAATTATGACTTTTCAATGACCCATGCCCCAACCCCATGGGGTTTTAGCCCACTAACCGGGTACAAAACTTCAAACATGAATATCTCTCAAACCGTGAAGAATTACATGGCGTGCCATATATCAACGGAAACATCTCGACAAGTAGAAACCATAAAAATAATTATTGACCCATAATATATTAATATGGTAGGTCAAACTTCCCATTCAATTTTGGGTCAGCCCCTGGTGCTGCTTGGGTTGACATCAATGACAACCGCTAATCAACACGATCAAAGTGTTACACCTCATGTTTTTTCATAGCGTGACCTAGTATTGGTATATGACTAAGCTAATGATAAACTAGGAGCTGGGAAATTCGAACCCATGTGGCACGGTCCTTATATTGTCAAGTGAGTGCTTGCAAAAGGGGCCTATAAATTAACTGATTATGACGGGATCTCTTTAGAAAAACCCAGAAATGGGCTTTATCTAAAGAGATATTGTGCTTAAATATTGTGTGGAGATTTTACTTGTATATTAGTTCTTTTCGTAGCTAATGTGCCTTAGATTAGAAGAGTGTGCCTAGTTTAAGTTTGTTTTACTACTATCCCTGCTTATCTGGATTACTCTTGATATTGCAAATGTCAACTTCCCTTCAAACGTATCTTGGTTTTGCTGATTGTGCTTGTCGCAGTACATGGAACATTTATTCCGCAGCCTGGGTTATTTATTCACCCACTAATGAGTTAATATCTATGCATGGGGTAAGCCTCGGTCATACAACGAATAATATTGCAGAATATAGCGCAGTAATTGAGTTATTATCTGAATCCATTTCATTTGGAATTCGACGTTTGATCATTAGGTTACATTCTGAACTCTTTGTATTACATTTAAATCAAGTATACGCGATTAAAAATCCAGTATTATTGAGATTATTTTTTAAGGTACATCTCTTAGAATGAGAGTTTGATTACATTGAATATCAATACATTCCAATAAATTTAAACACATTGGTTGATGCATTAGCTACTAGTGTTATAAACAAACATTTGCAACATTAAATCAGTAAATTAAAGCAACATTCGATAAACATATTGAACAAATAGCCGGAAATAGTAGTAATATCATAAAGTAGGGTAATGTTTTCAAAAAATATTACATCGTCCTAGATTATAGGTTTAAAACACCTTATAATCGGCAAAAATAGTGATACAAAAAACAAAAATTTTATAGTCTTTACAATCATCCACTATTCGTGGTGGTGATCATGATAGTACACGACAGCTCGCACTACTCTATTCAGGAATCTCTTGAACTAACCAGGAACTCCAATTACATTTCTCTGAAGACGGAGAGGGACATCATCTATCAAAGTCTCCGGGATATCCAAGGTCAACCATACTAGGTTGTGTTCTAGGTTAGTAAGAATCTCAGCTGCCTGATCTTGTAGTGTTGCAACGGGCTCTCTTTGCTTCCTGTCGAAGCGACAGAGCGTGGCTGGCCTGCGTGTACTAACATCTGCATTTTAAAAACTTGAGTCATTAGTATTGGACGATTTAAACAAAAACAAAATAAAAATTTGAATTTAGAACATGTCAAAATGATTCTTACCTGAGTCATCCCACTGTGTTCCCGGAGGAAGGGACATCTCTCGATCACCACGGAAGTCCATCCTGGCATATGGGAAACCTTCTATGGCGAATATTTGGTTCTTCAACCAATGGAAATAATATAGAGTGAAATGAACAATCTCACCGCCCTTGCTATGACAGGCCATTAGTGCAACCTATCGGACCATCCGAGGCTCCCGGACTGTACCACAATCAACTGAGATAAGCTGCGAGGTAAGTGAAGGAATTCTCTCCAGAGCAAATGTGACAATAATAGCTCCATACCCAAATTTTTTCAACTTTGAGTTCTTTTCCCTGGTCAATTGGCCTTTACGTTGGCCAATACTACCTTACAGCAATTGAAAATGGTGCCTCTGAAAAAATCAACAGCAGTCTGCATCTGCGATCTAGTAGCAACATGTGTTGTTGCGCTCCCACACAACCGGGTTACAGTAAACGCAACCACTTTGAGTTCAGGACAGATGATTGCTTTATATCAATGCATTTGTCTTTGGGATCTGCTTCCTCATTAGCAAACTCTTGTTGAAGGCTAGTGACAGATTGGCCACCTGCCCTAGCCCCAAACAAAGAGATTGGTTCACCTCTCTTTGATAAGCCAGTAAGAAAATATATATCTTCTAGCTCGATTTCGAGCTGGTGATCTCCAATTACGAAGCACTGTTCCTGAACGTCCCACTTGTTTACTAGCCATGTGAGTAAGTCTACTTGGGCCCTCATACCCTGAATAGCCCAGAATTTATACAAACCACATTCCCTCAATACACGGAACATGGGCGCATGTACCATTGTGGCCTCATCAACCTCTTCATGTTCGCGTTGCCTCCACTCAAGCATTGTAGATATTTCGCAATGGGAAAATTAGAAGATTAGAAACAATTTGAGCGAAAAAATTTGGTTTATTTTGGGAGAATCTACCATTTTATTTTCTTTGCAGCACCCCCGCACCTTTTGCGCAGAGATAGTGCGTAGGTTCGCACGCGTTTTGTACAAAAAGTGCAGGACCACGGCAATTTTCTCTTTAAAAAATTGTCGGGGTCCGCACGTGTCATGTGTATTACCTGCGGACCCCCGTGGGTGAAATTTTGAACCTATTTTTCTCCTAAAAAATGAATTTAAAACCTAAATCAAGAAAGTGAACGGAAAAAAATGAAGGCGAGGATGATGTGGATTACCTAGAGCTGACGATTTTCGATTCCGACAGTCGAATTTTCTGTAATATCCTCTGGAACGTTTTTCACAAAAGCTCTCAACTTTCACTCTGGAATCAAATACTGAAAATGATTTAAAAAAACTCCTTTTATAAGATTTTTTGAATAAATGAAATATAATTTTGTTTATTTTCCACTTTGAAAAGTTATTTTCCGAATTATTTTTATTAATCATAAAAAGGTATGTTTAATTTTTGAGTTTTTGTGTAGAATACGGGATTTTTTGGGTAAAATGATCATTTTGACAAAGGAGTATGCTTTTTATCACTTTTTAGAACTCGGTAAAAATTATGAAAAATCGAAACCTGTGAGTACATTTTTATCCCTTTTTCGAACTCGTTAAAACTTACGAAAAAGAAAAATATTGAGTTCTCTTTTATGCCCTTTTCAGACTCTCTAAACATGAAAATATTACCGAGTACTTGACTATTCGAACTCGTTAAATGAAATGAACAGTTGTCCTTTCAGTATAAGTTTACCCCTTTTCCGGACTGAAGTGGACTATTTACTAAAAAGGTATACGTTGACTAATTATGGTCAATAGAGTTCTCTCCTGCATTATTTTATCCTTTTTTGGGCTTGAGAGATTAAATTTATGAAAAATTACACCTACGAAGTTTAATTAAGTTTTTCTTCTGACTCCCTAAAACTGAAAAACACCGAGTTTCTCCTATACTAGACTCGTTAAAACTTAATAGTAAAAGACCTGTCGATTGCAGACAGGAACGAACCACTCCTTCTTAGGGTTCAATTTTATACTAAGTCAATTCAAAGGATGAGAGCTTATATAACAAGAAAATGTTATCCTCCTTAAGCTTGTCAAAAATAAAGAGGTACTTGCCAGAAATGGTGGGGGAAAAAGAGAGAACATGGATCCAGTTGTCACACTTTGATTAAAAGCAGTATACCACTCTTGAACACAACACTTTTTGTCACACTTCTACCTGGGTTGGGAAAATCCTTTGCCTATCAGTTAATCAAACCATATTGAAAGTCTTTAGTCAGTTTCTGGGTATTAACTTTAGGTAAATTGTCACCAAACCATCTGTAGTTTCGTTATGTGTTCAAGAGGACAGTTGAAATAAACCATTCATCTGCAAACATTTGTCTCCATTCGCGTTGACCATCCCTGAGTTAGTCCTTGCAAAATATTTCTACAAAACTTGAACTAATGGTTTAGTGTCGTGGGCTTTCCTACGATGGATAAATTTCTATCGATAATAGCATATCATCTAGGAAGTTGATCTAGAATCCTATTAGTATCTTGGAATATGCATGCCCTAATGGCAAATTTCTCGCCTTCGACGACAAGTTACGTCATTGACCTCCGATCATATGATTCTATGAAGTGTTTGACTTCAAATGATTTATTCACACTTCATGGATTGTACTAAGTACTTTGAGAGCCATTTTTATTATTGGTGGTTTCGCTCACACTTATTAACAGTTCACATCATTGATTGGTAATCAAGTGGTTTCTACCATGTTCGACTTCGACACAACCAATCGCATGGATAGAATCGTACTAGTTTGGGAAGCAAAAACCCTGGATCTAGTTTCCACCATCCAGGTTGAAAGAAGTTTTATTATTCATTATGCAGTAGACTATTCATGACAGATGGCTACGTCCATACTATGCCTACTATTGATGTAATATTAGAATCATTTCTATATCAGAACATTTTAGTTAAGTTTTGATTTAGTTAGTTTTTGCTCTGAGTATGGGAATTCCTACCTTAGCAATGATATATATATATGTGTGTGTGTGTGTGTGTGTGTGCATAGAATGTTTTTACAGGTTCCAACCAGCATCCACAAGCTAATCCTCGGAATGATAAAGCACTTCACTCTTCGAATTGTCTCAGACTTCGCACTTTAGGGGGCAATTTGTTACACATTATTTTTTCACCATGACATTTTACTGCCTATATGGGTTCAAAAATACTATATAATTCTACCTTAGAAGCCTACAACCCTAAAGTTCCTAAACCAACTCCTGAATTTGGAGAGAAGCTTGTAAAAATCATAAAAAGACTTGTACCGCACTTTTCCTTAGCCTTACCTGTGACACCGCACCCTTTTACTCTAAAAACTGCGGAGCCGAACGCATGTTTTCTTCATTAAAAGTGTGGACCCCTGTAATAGGTAAATTGAAGGCGAAAGTAAATTCTAGAAGCCCAGCTGGTCGAATATTCTCCCAGCTGGAAGCTTCTAGAAGGCGTTATCCAATCGAAGCTCTACTCCCTCCATTTATCATGAAAATTCATTCCTTCATAAAAGGAGCCTATTCCTTGGTCTTTGGAACTTAATCCCTTGATAAAGGGACTCTATCCCTTCCATTTTGGAGTTGTAACCAATTTCCTTCTCCTATAAATTGAAGCTTTGGTTCAGTCTCAAGGGTACATGCTCATGTACAAAAAACTTATCTATACATTTTGTATACACTTAGTACTTGCTTTGTACTTGGTAGCTACGATAGAGAAGGGAATTGCTGAAGAAACATATTCTTTTTGCTAGTTGTGACAACGATTACATACTCGTAGTTAGGCTCGTTTAAGAGTGAAATGGGTTGTCAAACCAAAGGAAAACACTTGTTTCGGACCCCAAGAAGGACCTATACGACATCAAGGCGAACGCAGTTGTAAGACTACTTCTTTTAGTTAAAGATAATACAATTGGATCATATTTTCTCAATAAGTTGTTTATATGTTTACTTGAATGACTTATTTCTTAAATTCCTTGATCATTAAGATAAATTTGTGATTTTTGAATTAGTATATGCTGCAGGTGCTTTTGATTCTCTTCCATGTATTTGTTTGCAAATCTTAAGTGGTGACTTCTTGGAGCGATGAGGAAGAAGAATTCAACTAGCATTAGATCACAGATAGGTCCTTTCTTCATCATAGAAAATTTTAAATCATATATAATCTAGAGAAAGTAGTTTACATTTGTCCTGTTTGTTTCTAGTTATCCTTGTGATAATAGGGAGATCTTTCTTGTCCGTAAGAATGATTTATCCACCTAACAAAATGGAGACTCCACTGGGGAAATTGTTTTGAACTTAGTTTTCTTTGAGTTTGTCTTTTGAAAGCATTTTTTCTGATTTTGATTAGTCTGCACTAGTTTGGGTAAATTAGCCTTATAATCCCTGAAAAGTAGACTTAGAATTTTTTATTTTTCTTTATGTTTTCTGGTCTCCGCACTTTTTGTTTGAAAATAGTGTGCTCACCTCCGTAGTTTCTTTGTGTATACAGTGCGGTACCGCACCTTGTTAGACTGAAACCTGCGGACCTTGAGACAATTTTTGAAAAACCCAAAATTCTGTTTTCTGGTACCAGCTTACAAGATTCTCTATGATTACCCAGACTTGTATTCACTGTCAAAAGCCTCTTGTGAAAGTTTCTTCTAGCATTCCTAAGTTTTGAGTGATTTTCTAAACATTTAAATTTTATAAGTGATTTTTGCTTTGTCTTTGTGTTGCTCAAAGATTAGAAACCTGTATATTCCTTAGATCACTGGTATTTCATTATTTTCTTGCTAAGCCTTTGACTTTATAGTAGAACTTGCTTCTATGAGAATTAGATTTAATTTTTATTTGCAAATCTTAAGAGACTTTTAGTTCAATAAGTTTTGAATTTCACTTTAAAACCACCGTTGGATGATTTTGATTCTTGCTGGGATAAGCAAAGGATTTCTTGGTTCGATTACAAACTGAGCAAAACATCCTCAAAAAATTTAGAGTTTTTAGTCTTAAAATTTAATTTTTAGAGTTCAAAATTAATGTTTTTAGTTTTGAATTTTCATTTCTAAGCAATCATACTTTTCTTTTGGAAAATGTTTATTTGTAGTTTAAGAGTTGAATGATAAAAATGGATTTCTTTTTGAGCAATAATCATTGAGTTCTCATGAAAAAGATTTATTTTCATATATTCTTGTTTTAAAAAGAAGGATTGATATTTTAAAAGCAATTGCATCCCTCAACTCTTTCTTTTAGATAGGTTTCGTTGAAAAGGAATGAATCGTTTCTCATATAGATGCATTTTAGTGTTTTTTGGAGTCGGGTCATTATACACCATTGAAGTTTCACTTTCATGCCCATTTTCCTAAGAAACAGCCAACTAAAAGTAACGCTTAATTAAAATTCATCTAGAAAATTTTTATTTTTCTAGGGCTCTTTCCACCAACATAGCTTAGGCTAGTGTCTTTGAATAGGTTTTAGTTAACTCTCCAAGACAGTAAAGCAAACAAGTAGTCGATATTGCGGTAGGAAAATCCAATAGTAGCATGTATGCTCTGGGAAGCTCCTCTTAAAGGAGTTAAGCACGAGATCATATCTGAACCAATGAGGTAATCAATCCTTCCTCATTGGGAACGATAGAATATATACACATATTAACAACAGTAAACCTCAGATTGACCATTGTCGAGGAGCCTGGGGTCACTTGTTGGTAAACCTTAGATTATGTCAAGGAGCCTTCAAGGGGATTGAGCTTTGTTACTTTTCCCTTGCATGTGTATCGGATCGTAGACTGTTCCCCCAGGTATATTTGTTCCTGTTGGTGACCTTAGTGGCCATAAAATTTAGGATTATTTCCCAAGGTGACGGTGGAGGGAAGATCCCACTGCACCTGGAGCAGACGTCGGCTAGACTCACTTGGACTCTCCGGAGGGTTATCTTCACTCGAGATGGTTTAAGTAGAGAAACTTGCACCGGTCTATTTCATTAAGCAGGTTGTCGGGGTAGTTTTTCCAACCGCCATTTCTGCATTAAAATAATACGATGTTGGATTTCATCACCAACTACTGTTTTTAGTGCGGGAATCTGTTGCTTGTGTGTGGTTTGATTTCTTAGATTTTTATAGGCATGTGATCATTTCATTGTTTCTTAGCAACTTTAGGAATTTTTTATTGAAATTTTCTTTTTTTTCGTGTGTTAAAATTTTTAATCGTGGCTGAATTACCGAGACGATCACGCAGAACTCAGGGGAAACCCCCTAAGTACACACCAAGCCAATTAGAAGGACTTAAATCTCTGATACCAAATGTTATCAGTAGAACTGGATTAACAGAACAAGGAGAATCATCTATAATCACTCATCCTGATTTCAAAGTAGGTCAATCGCAAGTATCAGAACATACCCCACAAACGATTTCAATTTCTGAATTAACCGAAGTTGCTTCTACAACAAGTGAATTATCACCTGAAGAACCTTAAATTTCTGAACCAAAAACTGAACCTGCTACATCAGAGCCTACTTTAGAATTCACTACTCCAACTCATGATTATCCTGATTCACCCATAGTGAAGAATCGGATCACAGAAGATCTTCCTCTTGGTCCCATTAGTATAGAAGAAATCAATGATATAGAAGAAGAAGTAATTCTCCCTTCAACTTGGGTAAATTTAGAACTAAGAGAATGTGAATCAATTTTCTACGGTCCTTTTAGACAATACGCTTGGTATTCTTCATTGATAGATTTTCTTCAAAACGTAGGTCTTACGTATTCACCACCCCGAATACCTTTTTACTCTACACCAATAGGTTATATACCTCAAATAAACATGTCAGGTGAGTCATCTATGTTTTCTGAATCGCCAGAAATATTTCTCTATGGTGGTCTGTCTGTTCCTACAGGCTATCAGTGGCTCTCTGGTATGTTCTCAGGAGCATCTCCTTTTCCAAGCAAACCAATTTCATCATCTAGTCTGAATGAATCAAATACTGGAACTTTGAACAATGAACAAGTTTATATGATGTCTGGAAATATTTAGAACCCCACATCTCAAGGCAGTAATATACAGCCTGGGGGGCAACTTCAAAATATCCAAATACAGCCTAGGGGGCAACCCAAGGACAGTACATACCTCAGGGTCAATATCAACCTTGGGGATAGTACATACCTCAATGTTAATATCAACCCCAGGGACAGTACATACCTCAAGGTCAATATCAACCCCAGGGACAGTACATACCTCAAGGTCAATATCAACCCCAGGGACAGTACATACCTCAAGGTCAATCTCAACCTTAGGGACAATACATACCTCAAGGTCAATATAAACCCCAGAATCAGTACATGCCCCAAGGTCAATATCAACCTCAAGGGCAGTATCCTGCTCAAGGATTGCAACCTCCTTTAGCACAGCAGTTCTATCCAGAACAGCAAATGTTACAAGGAGGTGGAAATTATCCAATTAATTATCAGCCATCTGTTCAACCCAATTATGGGCCATCTTATGTACAACCTTCAATGGGACCCTCATATCCCGGAATGGTGTGGGATCCATCCCAAGTCCAACAGAATTTAAAACCAAATATCCAAGTACCTTATTATCAAGCAGGACAGCCGGTTGGTTATAATCAACCCCAGCAACTAGTCCAGCCTTCAATTCCAACACCTGCATCTAGTCTTGTTCAGCAACCTGGTCTGAGTTCACCTAGTACTCCAGCACAAACATTTGTTCAAACTTTTGTTCAACCTATCACACCTATTCCTGCCGTGTCTACAGTTCCTGTTACATCTACCCCTCAAACATCGATACAGGTTCCTCAGGTTCCTATTCTACAGTCTGGATCGAAAATTCAGACTATTGTTCAGATACTCACAGGACAAACTGGTACAAGTACAATAATAACAAGTCAACCTCAATTTACTTATCAACCATATCATGGGCCGTACCAATATGGACCGATTCCACAAACTCCAGTCTACCTACAACCACCATACCCTGGATATACATATCAAACACCTGTTCAACCTCAGTATGGTTCGGTTATTCCTGGTTTTCCAGGGGGTAATATGATTCCAAATGCACAACCTATTCCAGGTTATCTTGGATATCCTTTTCCTGGGACTAGTTTAGTTTCACAAGGTTATCCACAAGACCCTACCCGTCGATTGCCATTCATAGAAAATTTGGATTTACCTGATTTAACTTGCCTTATGAATGATCCCATCTACTATCATCTGTATTGGCCACCAATGCCTCATAAGTTGCCCAATGATATCCCAAAATTTGAAGGAAAAACAAGAGAGGATCATTCCAACCATGTTATGACTTACAACCTTTGGTGTGCATCTAACTCATTAATGGACGATTCTATTAGACTTAGAATTTTTCAGAGAACGTTAATAGGATTAGCTGCTAAGTGGTACATTGAACTGCCACGAGGCTCATTTAAAAATTTCAACACCCTAGCAAATGCCTTCTTAACTCATTTTCAGTGCCAGTCAGATACGCCAATGGCACAAAATTATTAACTTCACTAAAACAATCTACATCTACATATATATCTGATCATATTCATGAATGGAGACGTAGAAGACGTTTGGTAAAAAAATTTATCCCAAATCAAATATTGGCAAAATGGTTTGTTAAATCATTGCTACAAAAAATCACTGAAGATGTAGCCAAAGCAGGAGTTGTCACGGAAGAACGAGTTATTGCTCAAGCTCAATATCTAGACTTGGGATATACCCAGTCCGGAACTTTGTATGAGAAAATTCCTGATTTTCCGTGTCCTAGTCAGTTAACAGCAACTCCTTCAGGGTCTGCTGTCGCTGATGGTGCAATTGGTTTGGTTACTACAACTAAGAATAAGTAGAAATCTTCAAATATTACTTCTCCTATAATAACTTTACCTAATTCAACAAAAGGAGAATCTTCCTTGGAAACTAATTTCGATATTCACATTGTAGATTCATCTACTAAGTCGAAATCTGGCAACAAGAAAAAGGGGAAGAAAAAGAATAAACAGACCTCACCTCCTAAAGAAAAAACTGATAAAACTGAATCAACTTATGACAAATGGAAACCTCATTATCCTTGTCTTATCTGTGATGAGGATCATTTCACCAAGGAATTTCCACATAGGGCTGAAGTTTCTAAGTTCGTCAAAGGTGGACCCACTCCCACTGTCTTGACGAATCACTTTCCAACTCAAGATAGTAAAATGATTGGATCTTCTTCTAATTCATCAGATATTTTGATGGTCGCAACACGATCTCATGACTATGGTAGTAAAAATCCCGTTACTGGTAAAGAAATAGAAAATTCTAATTCAGCACCAACTACATCTCCCTCAGTTTCTGATCCTCTTCATATCGAGAAACCAAATCCTAACTTAGTAATCAAAATGCCTGCTAAAGGTGTGCTTCGTAAATCAGCTTTCAATCTACATGCAAGAGCTGCTCAAAACTACAACATGGTTGAATATTTGGCAATTTCCCCTTCAGAAATGTCGGCCATGGAAGTGCTACAATCATGTATAGCACAAAGGAAATTACTATTGTCAGTTTTAGGAGCCGTAGATCTGCAGGATTCGAACCTTATGGTCTTCGATTTAGAAAATTTTACACCTCGCCTACCCCATCAAATGGCTTTCCAGATTCCAAAGTTAGTCAAAAAAAGACATTGCTTTCGTACTGTGATTGATGAAGGGGCATCTACGTGTATCATGTCATCGAAATGTTGGAAATCGCTTGGTTCTCCGATAATTAACTGATCTCCAACCATCCTCAAATATTTTGATGGAAGAGGATTCCATCCGTATGTTATTTTACAAGATCTACCTATAGAGGTCGAAGGAAAACTGTTAATCTAGATGTGGAAGTAGTTGGTGCCCCTCTAGATTACAACCTTCTCCTGGGTCGTAGTTTGTCTTATGCTATGACTTTCATTGTATCATCTGTCTTTTGGTTAATCATGTTCCCTTACAATGGAAAGATCGTTAAAATTTACCAGCTTTCATATTATTCGTCCCAACCCAGCTTCCACAGATAGCATCCAGCATATTGGAAAATCGACTATCCCTTACGAGGATGTTGGGGTAGGTTTAATTAAAGACTCCGCTTTATTAGGGACTTTTTCTATGCCTGCACCCAACATACCGCCTAATATTGCTAATATCAATATGATTACATCAAGCACTATTCCATTTAATGATCCTTGGATAGTGCCTTCAAAATCAGAGCTGGATTCTTTCGATGGTAAGATGCCTTTGAGTCCTTTTGAGATAGCATATCAAGCGGTATAGTAATTTTCTGATATCCCTTCAACTGCATCTGATCCAGTGAATGTGATCAATGAAGAATTATTTTCGACATCAAGCTCAGCCTTGACATCAATTCCTGATACTTTTCAACAAGTATTCAATACTGATGAACATATTCGTGAATTTTTGTCTATGGATGAATTATCATGGGAAGATATACATCATAGATATTCATTTCTACCTGATCTTGATCGATTTGAAAATGATTTTTCATTGATATTTACCACTGACTATGTCAAAGAACCTCAGAGTCCTCTGTCGATCACAAATTTGGATTCTGAATTGAATTTAGAAAATATTTCTACAACGGTTCCCATTGACATCTCAGTAAAACCAGGAATTGTTGAAAACATTCATATAGGCACTTCTTGTACAAAAGATGAAATTGATATATACAAAGCCCTATTTCAAGAATTCTGTGACATTTTTTCCTGGTCCTATGAAGAAATGCAAGGAATTGATCCATCCATTGTTGTTCATGAAATTAAAACATACCTAGATGTTAAACCTATCAGACAAAGATTACGTCAAATACATCCACGAAAAGATGCTGCAATCAAAGCTGAAGTTGAAAAATTACTTCGAGCAGGATTTATTTATCCAATCCCTCTAACGGATTGGGTATCTAATATTGTTCCTGTTAATAAAAAACAAGGAACAATAAGAGTATGTATCGATTATAGGGATATAAACAGAGCTTGTCCAAAAGGCAATTATCCAACCCCTTATATCAGTCAAACCATTGACGATTGTGCCGAAAGCGAAATGTTTTCATTTATGGATGGATTTTCCGGTTATAGTCAAATAAACATACTTCTTGTTGATCAACCAAAGACAGCATTCATTTGTCCATGGGGAACTTTCGCTTACCGTAAATTACCATTTGGACTTAAGAATGCTTGTGCAACTTTTCAAAGGGAAATGTCTTATGCATTTCATGACATTAAACACATTGTGCAACCTTATCTCGATGATTTACCTGCTCACTCATTACACAGGAAAGATCATCCTACTCATTTACGAGCAATCTTTATGAGATGTAGGCATTATAAGATTCGTCTGAATACTCACAAATGTGTTTTCTGTGTACAATCTGGACAATTGTTGGGATTTATTGTTTTGAAGGCAGGAATTCGTGTCGACCCATCAAAGTTCGAGGCCATCATCAGTTTACCTCCTCCTTCCACACTCCGCCAACTCCAAATTTTGCAGGGGAAAGTAAACTTTCTGCGTAGATTCATTCCTAACTATGTTGAGTTAACCAAAGGTTTTACTCGGTTGTTGAAACAGAATATTCTTTTCATTTGGGACAAGATCGTTGATAGATCTTTTGATGCTCTAAAACACGCGTTGACCCATGCACCATTATTGCATCCACTCAATTACAACCAAAATTACTTTTTATACTTAGCAGCCTCTAATTCCACGATCAGAATGGTTTTAGTTCAAGAAGATGAATTTCACAACGAAAATGTGATTTACTATCTCAGTTGCAATTTGAATCTGACTGAAATCAAATATTCACATGTGGAGAAATTGGCCTTGGCAGCAGTTCAAGATGTCCAAATATTTCGTCATTACATATTGTTACGAAAAACAATAGTGATCTCTGATTGTAACCCTATGATGTATATTTTGACCAAACAATTACTAGGCGGAAAATACTCTAAATAAATTGTCATCCTAAAAGATTTTGATTTAGAATTTGAAAAATCTAAGTCAAAGAAATCACTAGTGTTCGTCGAACTTATGTGTGACTTCCCCAATACTGAGATAGAAACTATGGTAGAACATCCGATCGTCGATGAATCTTTGTTTCTTATCAGTACCATTGATCCATGGTATGGAGATATCATCATTTATCTCCAAACCCAAAAATTTTGGCCTAAACTCTCACCTTCACATAAATGAAAAATCCATTTCCAATCCCAACAATATAATATTGTCGGCGACACTCTTTATCGTCGAGGTGCGGACTCTGTTTTTCAGCGATGTCTTACTCATGAAGAGGCTGAAAATTTTTAAATGATTTCCAATCTGGAGCATGTGACGGTCATATGTCTGGGTATGCCACAGCCCAAAATATATTGCGCGCTGGTTATTTTTGGCCTTCGTTATTGAAAGATTTCATTCTAGCGGTCCGAAAATGCCACAATTGCAAATCTTTGATCGTAAAAATCGTGCACCACTAGCTACTCTTCACCCAATAATTTTTATCGTCCTTTTGCAAAATTGGGCATTGAATTCATTACATGTAACCCTCAGTCAGCCGGGGGGCATGGGTATATTATTCTTGCAGTAGATTATTTTACCAAATGGGCCGAGGCAATGCCTACATTTGTGGCAGATGGAGAAACTGCAGCTACTTTTGCATTCAATCACGTGATTGCTCGATTTGGTGTACCCCAAGCTATCATTACTGACCATGGCAATCATTTTCGAAACATAATGATGACCGAACTAACTGATCAACTTGGCCTGCGCCATGATAGCTCTACTCCATATTACCCGCATGCTAATGGTCAGGTTTATGCTGTATATAAAGTTTTAACCACCATGATCAAATGAATAATCGAAATTCATAAATCGAATTGGCATATTATGTTTTTTTCAACACTTTGGGCATACCGATCCTTAGCAAAAACCACAACAGGTTTCACTCCTTTTCAGCTAGTTTATGGTTTAGAAGCTATGATACCGATTAAATGCAAAATATCGTCACTCCAATTAGCCATAAAATTACTACCAACTACCTCTGAGGAGGAAAAACTCTTTTTGTATCTGGCACAATTAGATGAGACTCGGCGCATCGCTGCATTGGCAACTGAAGCTCACAAAAAACACGTTAAAGCTCAGTACAATCAAAGTGTTACACCTCGTGTTTTTTCAGAGGGTGACCTAGTATTGTTATACGACCAAGCTAATGATAAAATAGGAGCTGGGAAATTCAAACCCATGTGGCACAGTACTTATATTGTCAAGCGAGTGCTTGCAAAAGGGGCCTATGAATTAACTGATTATGACAAGATCTCTTTAGACAAACCCAAGAAATGGGCTTTATCTGAAGAGATATTATGCTTAAATATTGTGTGGAGATTTTACTTGTACATTAGTTCTTTTCGTAGCTAGTGTGCCTTAGATTAGAAGAGTGTGCCTAGTTTAAGTTTGTTTTACTACTATCCCTACTTATCTGGATTACTCTTGATATTGCAGATGTCGACATCCCTTCAAACGTATATTGGTTTTGCTGATGGTGGTTGTCGCAGTACACAGAACATTTCTTCCACAGCCTGGGTTATTTATTCACCCACTGATGAGTTAATATCTATGCATGGGGTAAGCCTCGGTCAAACAACGAATAATATTGCAGAATATAGCGCGGTAATTGAGTTATTATCTGAATCCATTTCATTTGGAATTCGACGTTTGATCGTTAGGTTAGATTCTGAACTCATTGTATTACATTCAAATCGAGTATATGCGATTAAAAATCCAGTATTATTGAGATTATTTTTGAAGGTACGTCTCTTAGAACGAGAGTTTGATTACATTGAATATCAACACATTCCGAGAAATTTAAACACATTGGCTGATGCATTAGCTACTAGTGTTATAAATAGACATTTACAACATTAAAGCAGTAAATCAAAGCAACAATCGACAAACATGTTGAACAGATAGCCAGAAATAGTAGTAATATCATAGAGTAGGGTAATGTTTTCAAAAAATATTACATCGTCCTCAATTATAGGTTTAAAACACCTTATAATCAGGCAAAATAGTGATACAAAAAATAAAAATGTCATAGTCGGCACAATCATCCACTATCCGTGGTGGTGATCATGATAGTACATGACAGCTCACACTACTCTATTCAGGAATCTCCTGAACTGACCAGGAACTCTAATAGCATGTCTCTGAAGATGGAGAGGGACATCATCTATCGAAGTCTCCGGGATATCCAAGGTCAATCGTTCTAGGTTATGTTATAGGTCAGTAAGAATGTCAACTGCCTGATCTTGTGAGTCTTTGTGAACTATTTGTGCTTCTTGTCGAGCTGACGTGAAAATGCAGCAAGATGATGGAGCTTATTGAAATGAAGTCGCCTTCACTAAGTGGGCCCGCAGGCAAATTCTGGCGCAAAGTCTATTTTTAGACTATGTCTATTTTTAGACATAAGGAGCATGGTCCAGGGGTTGCAGTATGTTATTCTTGGAGTATTGGTCATGTTGGTAAAAATAGATGGACCTCTATTTTTGGACCTATAGGTCGAAGTCTATTTTTAGATTGCCTATCCTAAAAATAGGGAAGTCAAATATTATTTACCCTTAATAATATTTGGACTCTAAACTTCAGTTTACTCTCTTGGAGCACTTCAGTTCGAGCCTTGGAAGTGGCTCATGCATATGACAGAGGAATTACGCTATTCCTAAGGGTTTGGTGAGCTCATGCATGGTTGACTTCAGTTAGGACTTCAGTGGCAGAAGTTTGGTGGAGTTAATGAGACAGCTAGTGGAGTTGTGTTTGGTTTAACTTAGTTGAGCTGGTTGAGATTAGTTTAACTAGCTAATCAACTAGTAATGAGTGGAGTGAATTAAATATTATTTAATTCATTAATTAGTAACTCATTATTCAACTCAAGAACACATCAGTTCACTACAGTGCATGGACAGTTCAGTGGAGACCAGTGAAAGAGATAGATGAAAGGGTGGAGTTAGCTATCAGTGGCGACATCAGTTGTGCATGAGTTTTGCACCACACTTGGAGGAATTTCCCATGATGATTGCGCAGTCAAGCCAAGGAGATTCGAACCTTGGATCTCTATATAGACAGGCCTGGATTGCGCAATAGAGGCAAGGCAATTGGCGGTGAGTTTTGAACCAGTAACCTGTTCAAAACTGAGCTAGATTGTGGGTAACTTTATGAGAAAGTATTGAGTACTTGTGAGGAGTATTGTACTGAGTTTGTTACTTGATTTCTCCATTATAATATACACAATAGTTGCGGGGTTTTCAGCTATAAGCTTTCCCCATACATACTGTGTTAATGTGTATGATGATTTGATGTGTTATCGCTTGATTTTATTTCCGCATGTTTGATGATCTGAGTGGAATAGATTATGTGTTGCATATAAATTCGAATTGTATGTGATCAGGATAGTCTCGGTGAATAATTAATCATTATTTAGCAAATTTCTACAACGATTAGAGCATGGTTGAACATTCGTGTGGACCAACATCTGCATTTTGAAAAAAATTGTCATCAGTATTGGACGATTTAAACAAAAACAAAATAAAAATCAGAATTTAGAACATGTCAAAATGATTCTTACCTGAGTCATCCCACTGTGTTCCTGGAGGAAGGGTGATGCAGGGGCATTGGACACTAGCTAGCAATGTGTGAGAATTGTCCACATGTTGTGGCTAGAGGGGTTCAAATTATTCAGAAATGTAACAGCAAGGTGTCAATACCTTAGTTGTCTGTTACACTTAGAGCAGTTATGGTTAGTTCAATAACTGTAGAAGTCGAATAGTTTGATTTGTGTCCATCTGTTCAGTTTCTGTTGATAGAATATTATGTAATTAGGCTTTTTGTTAAGAATAAAACGGTCGTCAAGGATGAACCGAACAGTCATGTAACAGTTTATAAAATGTAACCCCTGATACAGTGGAAAGGGGGGAATTTTGCAATAGAAAACTGTGTTGAGAGGCTTTTGCTCTCTGTTTAATGAAAGTGTGGAATTATTGGCTATCTGTGTATGTTATTAATAATTCTCCCGAAGGACTCATTCCTTCGATTTGTGAACTCTGTGTATGAATTGGAAGAAATCAATTCTGGGTGAAAACCTCCTTGTTTCTCTCTGTCTTTGAACTCATGTTCTCGAAGCCTAATTGAATGCGTTATTTTGTATAGCAACCCTAAAAGGGAAGGAGAGTTAGTTCTTTTGATTGAGTGTGATCGTAGTGATTCTCTGTTTATTTCAAAGTTAGTACAACTCTGTCTGTCGGAGTGAGTGCATTGTTTGTTTTTAGGTTGAACGCTATCGGTGGAGTCGTTCACAAGTCAAGCAGAAGAGGCAAGTTGAGGGAATAATTGAAAATCACGTGGAAATTTGGGTTGGCACTGTTCAAATACCGGCTGGTGGTTTCGTGAAACTATACCACCTATTTCGAACCACTTTTGGGCTTGGAGCGGTTTGTGCAAAATAAAATCCAATCCAATTAGATTGCGCCACGTCACAGCGCCAATACCGCCCATTTCGCATTTATTCTGGACGTTAAAGTCCTGTCCACACAAAAAATGCAAACGCCGTCGGATCCGCATTGTGGAAGATCCAAGGGCTATCTCAATCAAAGATGCACGGGTGTTAGTTGAGGTATGGTCGGCGCTTTTCCATAAATAAATAGTTATTTTATAAGCGAGAGTTGAATATCGTGGTGGGCCCAAATTAATAAGGTGCTGATTTTTGGGTGATGTTGGAAAGTTAATGTGTTCCGCTATATTATGTTAAACCTTAGAGATTTGTTCAAAAAGGTTGAACGTTGGTTTTTTCCTTAAATGAAATATTCCGAAAAGGGTTCAAGTCATAGATAAAGCACTGTTAAAGTGAGATATGGTTAGGAGTACTTTATTTAGAAAGACCAAGGGTTATATAAAGTGAGCTTATATAAAAGCGAACCATGCATTTCATTGATCAAATTTTGTAAATTTTATAAATGAAATGGAAATAACAAGAAAGTTGAGTAGACCCCATGGTGAAAATAAACCCAGAGAAAGGAGCGACCAGCTCTCCTTAGCCCCTGTACTCCATTAAACTATCAAAGGGACATCTCTCGATCACCACGGAAGTCCATCCCGGCATATGGGAAATCTTCTATGGCGAAGATTTGGTTCTCCAACCAATGGAAATAAGCTGGAGTGAAACGAACAATATCACTGCCCTCGCTATGACGGGCCATCAGTGGAACCCATCGGACCATCCGAGGCTCCCGGACTGTACCACGATCAACTGAGATAAGCTGCAAGGCAAGTGAAGGAATTCTCTCCAGAGAAAATGTGACAACAATAGCTCCATACCCAAAGTTTTTCAACTTTGAGTTCTTTGCCCTGGTCAATTGGCCTTTTACGTTGGCCAATACTGCCTCACACCAATTGAAAACAGTGCCTCTGAAACAATCAACAGTAGTCTACATCTGGGATCTAGTAGCAACGTGTGGAGCTGCGCTCCCACACAACCGGGTTATAGTAAACACAACCACTTTGATTTCAGGACGGATGATTGTTTTTATATCAATGTGTTTGTCTTTGGGATCCACTTCCTCATTACAGAACTCTTGCTGAAGGCTAGTGACAAATTGGCCACCTGCCCTAGCCCCAAACAAAGAGATTGTTTCACCTCTCTTTGATAAACTAGTAAGAAAATCTATATCTTCCAGCTTGATTTTGAGCTGGTGATCTCTAATTACAAAGCATTGTTCCTGAACGTCCCACTTGTTTACAGCCATGTGAGTAAATCTACTTGGGCCCTCATACCCTGAATAGGCCAGAATTTATACAAACCACATTCCCTTAATACACACAATGTGGGCGCATATACCATTGTGGCCTCATCAACCTCTTCATGTTCGTGTCCCCTCCACTCAATCATTGTAGATATTCTGCAATGGGCAAATTGGAAGATTAGAAACAATTTGAGTGAAAAAAATCTGGTTTATTTTGGGAGAATCTACCATTTTGTCTTCTTCACGGTGCCCCCGCACCTTTTGCACAGAGACAGTGCATAGGTACGCAAGCATTCTGTACAAAAATTGCGGGACCACGACAATTTTCTCTTTAAAAAAAATTCGGGGTCTGCAGGTGTCATGTGTATTACCTGCGGACCCCTATGGGCGAAATTTTGAACCTATTTTTCTCCTAAAAAATGAGTTTAAAACCTAAATCAAGAAAGTGAATGCATAAAAATGAAGGCGAGGATGATGTGGATTACCTAGAGCTGACGATTTTTTATTCTGACGGTAGAATTTTCCGTAATCTCCTCTGGAACGTTTTTCACCAAAAGCTCTCAACTTTCACTCTGGAATCAAATGGTAAAAATGATTTAGAAAAACTCCTTTTTATAAGATTTTTTGAATAAATGAAATATAATTTTGTTTATTTTCCACATTGAAAAGTTTTTTTCCGAATTATTTTTATTAATCCTAAACAGGTATGTTTAATTTTTGAGTTTTTGTGTAGAATACAGGATTTTTTGGGTAAAATGATCATTCTGACAAAGGAGTATACTTTTTATCACTTTTTCGAACTCGGTAAAAATTATGAAAAAGCGAAACCTATAAGTACATTTTTATCCCTTTTTCGAACTCGTTAAAACTTACGAAAAAGAGAAAACCATGAGTATATTTTTATCCCTTTTTCGAACTCGTTAAAACTTACGAAAAAGAAAAATCTTGAGTTCACTTTTAAGCCCTTTTAAGACTCTCTAAACATGAAAAGATTGTCGGGTACTTGACTATTCGAAATCATTAAAGGAAATGAACAGTCGTCCTTTCAGTATAAGTTTACCCATTTTCCGGACTGAAATGGACTATTTACAAAAAAGGTATACGTTGACTAATCATGGTCAATAGAGTTCTCTCCTGCATTATTTTATCCTTTTTCAGGCTTGAGAGACTAAATTTACGAAAAAGTACACCCACGAAGTTTCCTTATGTTTTTCTTCTGACTCCCTAAAACTAAAAAACACCAAGTTTCTCCTATACTGGACTCGTTAAAACTTAACAGTAAAGGACCTATCGATTGCAAACATGAATGAACCACTCCTTCTTAGGGTTCGATTTTATACTAAGATGGACTCATCCAAAGGATGAGCTTATATAACAAGCAAATGTTATCCTCTTCAAGCTTGTCAAAAATAAAGAGGTACTTGCCAGAAATGGTGGGGGAAAAAGAGAGAACATGGATCCAGTTGTCACACTTTGATTAAAAGCGTATACCACACTTGAACACGACACTTTTTGTCACACTTCTACCTGGTTTGGGAAAATAATTTGCCTATCAATTAATCAAACCATATTGAAAGTCTTCATCTCGTTTCTGGGTATTAGCTTTAGGTCAATTGTCACCAAACCATCTTCAGTTTCATTATGTGTTCAAGAGGACAATTCAAATAAACCATTCATCTGCAAACATTTGTCTCCATTTGCGTTGACCATCCCTGAGTCAGTCCTTGAAAAATATTTCTACAAAACTTGATCTAATGGTTTTGTGTCGTGGGCTTTCCTACGACGGATCACTTTCTATCAATGACAGCATATCATCTAGGAAGTTGATCTAGAATCCTATCGGTACCTTGGAATCTGCATGCCCTAATGGAATATTTCTCGCCTTCGACAACAGGTTACATCATTGACCTCTGATCGGATGATTCTATGAAGTGTTTGACTTCAAATCATTTATTCACACTTCATGGATTTTATTGAGTACTTTGAGAGCCATTTTTATTATTGGTGGTTTCTCTCACACTTGTTAATAGTTCACATCATTGACTGGTAATCAAGTGGCTTCTACCATGTTCGACTTCGACACAATCAATCGCATGGATAGAATTGTACTAGTTCGGGAAATAGAAATCAAGACCCTGGAATTAGTTTCCACCATCTAGGCTGCGAGGAGTTTTATTATTCATTATGCAGTAGACTATTCATGACATATGGCTGCGTCCATACTGTGTCTACTATTGATGTAATATTATAATCATTTCTATATCAGAAAATTTTAGTTAAGTTTTGATTTAGTTAGTTTTTGCTCTGAGTATGGGAATTCCTGCCTCAGCGATGATATATGTGTGTGTGTGTGTGTGTGTGTGTGTGTGTGCATTGAATGTTTTTACAGGTTCCAACCGGCATCCACAAGCCAATCCTCGAAATGATAAAGCACTTCATTCTTCGAATTATCTCAGACTTTGCGCTTTAGGGGGAAATCTGTTACACATTATTTTGTCACCATGACATTTTACTGCCTATATGGGTTCATAAATACCTATATAATTCTACCTTAGAAGTCTATAACCCTAAAGTTCCTAAACCAAGTCCTGAATTTGGAGAAAAGCTTGTAAAAATCATAAAAATACTTGTACCGCACTTTTCCTTAGCCTTACCTGCAGCAACGCACCCTTTTGCTTTTAAAACTGCAGAGCCGACCGCATGTTTTCTTCATTAAAAGTGCGGACCCCTGTAAAAGGTAAATTGAAGCCGAAATTAAATTCTAGAAGCCCAGTTGGTCAAATATTCTCCCAGCTGGAAGCTTCTAGAAGGCGTTATCTAGTTAAAGCCTTACTCCCTCCTTCTATCATGAACATTCATTCCTTCATAAAAGGAGCCTATTCCTTGGTCTTTGGAACTTAATCCCTTGATAAGGGGACTCTATCCCTTCCATTTTGGAGCTGTAACCACTTTCCTTCTCCTATAAATTGAAGCTTTGGTTCAGTCTCAAGGGTACATGCTCATATATGCAAAACTTCTCTATACATTTTGTATACACTTAGTACTTGCTTTGTACTTGGTAGCTACAATAGAGAAGGGAATTTCGGAAGAAACATGTTCTTTTTGCTAGCTGCGAGAATGATTACATACTCATAGTTAGGCCAGTTCAAGAGTGAAAGGGATTGTCAAGCCAAAGGAAAACGCTTGTTCTGGACCCCGGAAGGACCTATACGACATCAAGGCGAACGCGGTTGTAAGACTCCTTATTTTATTTAAAGATAATATAATTGGATCATGTTTTCTCAATAAGTTGTTTATGTGTTTACTTGAATGAATTATTTCTTAAATTCCTTGATCATTAAGATAGATTTGTGATTTTTGAATTAGTATATGCTGCAGGTGTTTTTGATTCTCTTCCATGTCTTTGTTTGCAGATCTTAAGAGGTGACTTCTTGGAGCGACGAGGAAGAAGAATTAAACTAGCATTGGATCACAGGTAGGTCCTTTCTTCATCATAGAAAATTCTAAATCATATATAATCTAGAGAAAGTAGTTTACATTTGTCCTGTTTGTTTCTAGTTATCCTTGTGATACTATGGAGATCTTTCTTGTCCGCAAGAACGATTTATCCGCCTAACATAGCTGGATAAAATTATTTCAGCTAAGTAGTTACTTCATCATTGTTCTTCTTTGGTATTAATTTATGTTGTGACTGCGCACTAGAGGTCGGAGCTCTTGGATCCATTAAACTTTGCTTCACCTCCAGGAATGCTTCTTTTTATGCCTGAATACTGAACCCATGGGATCTTTCTACAGTCTTCCTAACCCATGCGTCTTCCATTAGCTTCTTACCTTCGACTATATCATCTCTTGTCGCTACCCCACTTAACGTAACTATGTTAATGCATGGATCATCTTCCCTTTGTTCAATGGTCATCACTTGAAAATTATGCGTAGGCTGCTAGTTTATTTTCTCTTGCTTTTTTTTTATAAGGATTAGACATTCTTCTATCACATGATCAAAAAATTTACAGTACTTACAGGTGGGGGTAGGATTTTGAAAGTCCCGTGCAAAGTGTCATGCTTCGCTGTAGTTGTAACAAATCAGTTAGCCACATGCTCGACCAGCTCCTTGTCCTTGTCCTCGTCCTAGTCCTTGGAATCCCCCTCGACTGGCATGCTGACCTTGGTCCTCCTGTGCACTTCCTCAGCTTGCATTATATATGCACCTACACTTTGTTCTATCATCAAATCATAATTGCGACATTTCTTCTCATTGTGCCCCACTGAACTACAAAAGTTACAAAACAATTGTTTCGGGGTCTGCACATATTTCTGCAACAAATAGCATTCTTCCGTGCAACGTCAACTTGCAACTTTAAATAAGTTGCACCATGCACTTGATCCATGGTACAATGGACTAGGACTTCCACTATTGATGTAGTCTCTAAACACAAGTCATTTATCCTTATAGTGGTCCTCTGCCTTACAGTTTATGCACCATACTTCTGATCAAATTTATGACCAGACTTCTTTACCCTTCTTCATATCTTGTAACTCCAAATGTATTGTTGCTAGTTGGTTCTGAATATGATGTACTCCTGAGTGATTATCTCCCACCGGCGAAGCTTCCAGATTCATCGCAAATTCCAGAGCTTCAACCTATGTTGATATCTTCTGTTGTGTCAAAGGTAGCCGGATATGTGGCAAGGGCACAGGTATAAACCACTCCTTATGTTGTTCTTCAAGGATTGTAAATCTTAATTGACCCATTAACATCTTGAACCTTTGATCTAATTTGAAAACAGACTCAGTTACCAATTGCTTAATCTCCTTTAGTTCCGCAATACACTGTGACTGTGATTTTGGCTTCTTAAACTCTGTAATCAATGCTTTATTTGTATCATCTAGTGAAGCAACCTAATTCGTCATAGAATACTTTATGTACCATGTTCACGCTCTTTCATACAGCGTTGTGACATGTTGTGCCTTCTTCAGATCATCGTCAATAATTTGTCTTGCTTTCCATACAGCTTTAGCTAAAAACCAGAATTCCTCAAGATCCTTTGATCTGAGTCCTCTAAAGATAGGTAACTTGATATCATTAGTCATGTTTCCTAGGGGTGGAGGAGGTGGAGGTGGATGTGGAGGGAAAGTGTAGGGAGTGGGATGGGGGGGTGAGGGGTGTTGCGGGGTGGGGAATCCCATAGGTTCCTTGATTATTCTCAACTCCTGACTGTGACACACCTTTGGGGGTTGTGGGGTTACTTCTTTATTCTTTGTCCTCAGAGCCACTTAACAATGGACTGTAATCAGTATCAATGAAATTTTTGTGATCTAATCTATATCGGTTTCCACTTCGCGTAGATTCACCTCCAGAATTAAGCCCAAACATTAATCTGATTGTATTCGTAGTACACCCTTTTCACATAAAAGCATTTCAATCCATAGCTTCAAAGAATTCAGATACTTACCTCGTGGGCCCTTGAAAAATATTTGCTCAAATTCATTGTAAGATACAAAAGTGTCTATTGCAAATTCAGTAATAAATCCTCCTAGCATATTTTTGATCCAGAAATCAACAGCTCTTGAGATCTTGTTATCGGTCTCGTTGAGTCATTGTAACAATTCAGGGCTCCATGTAGTAGGCTCGTCATTCTTAAAACATGTCATATTCTCAATCAACCTTGATAACCATTCATGTAGTTCATCAGAAAAGTGTCGTGAAGAAAATCTCATGCTGTTCTATAAAAAGATACCTCTGCAACCAAGCTTCAATCGACAATTGCGGATTTCTATTTTCTTGAACTGTGAATTCCCGTTCTTTCAATTCTGCCAAATCTTGTATTTCCTTCTTAGTCAGATGCCACATCCACATATCCCTCAATCAGATCTTGGACATAGTAATGGAAACATTTTTTGGCTCAAAGGGGTATCGACCTAGGTTCGTAGTTGCCGCATAACCAACAAAACCCTCTATTACCAGCCCTTTCGGCAACGACCTACATCCTATATTGCAGTCTCACCCAAGGAAATATTGGGGGATGTCAAAACTAGGTTTTTGCATCCATAGGGACAATAGGATGTATATATACTACTAAGCTTCTCTCTTATGCTTTTCTAGACTATGTAGTGTCCATTTTCCACTTTCACAACCCTATTCATCGCTTGATATTATTGTGCATTGTGCCTTTATTAATATTATGCAATATTCAACACAATATAATGTATATAAACAACATAAAAGACTTTTTGATGCATAAAAATAGCTTCAAGTGCAGATAATAAGCAAAGTACACAGATATACACAAATATGCTTCAAACTTCCTTTCCTTTATTAATGAAAAGTTATTTTTAGTACAATACTTTCTCCAACCTGTGCACACATCTGCAGGTGGTCTGCGCACAAAGCTGCAGACTCTTCAAGGCCTCCACACACACAGCTACAGAGCCTTCCCTTGGACCAAAACACAGAAAGACAAATATTCAACAAGTTGTGCTCATCACAAGTACAAGACTCTCTTTTATACTTTGACTCAATAATACATTTGTTTATATAGAATTTACATTGACTCAAAACAATGGTACACATACCATGGGCTGACTCAAAACTAACAAAATAACCTTCTCATGGTTGATTTATCCTTATTAGATTACGCACTCTGCTCCTTGAGTTGCAGAGTCTTTTGACCAAAATTGGACCAAGTTGGGCCATGCCCAACAAACACTGGTACCCAATAGTAGTCATTGATTTCCATGAGCATGCTATGACTGGTATGATGGTTTTGAGGCAGGGATATGCCTTGGTTTTTGTACCTTCCAATGTGAGGAAGCCTTGCCAATGGATGGACTGCCCGGGATGGGGGTTCCAGCAGAACTTGGAAGGTGTGTGACTGCATGGAAGGGGGTGACCGGATTTCTCGAGGGACTGTGTAGCAGAGAAGGGAAGGTAGGGGATGGATTTTTTTTCTGTCATTAGCATTGCTAGATGGACTCATATGCACATTGGGAGTGTGCCCTAGAACAATGAGTCTTTAATTGTTCACTGAGGGTACAATAGCACAGGATTGTATCGTTAAAAATTGGATGCAGAATTTGACTATGACAGTGGATTTTGGACTTCTTGAGAGGGAAGTGAATCCTGGTAGTACTTTGAGGGTGGATGTGTGAGCCTTTGGATTCCCTTGTTGCTGATACAGGCATCGTGTCCTTCTATTTGTTGGTTGAGAAAATGTGTATATGTGTATATTATTGTAAATATTGTATCGAGCTGGATTTATAAAGCTCCATCAACAATATGATTATTTGTTGGTTGAAGAAAATGTGGTTGTTATTGTAAATATCGTAATGAGTTGTGTTATAAAGCTATGGTAAATGACATGTTTGTCATGTTTTTTGCAGTGGTCATTGTAAATACTGCAACAAGCTATGTTATAAGGCTCCATAGGTAGTATGTTTTTTTTTCAGTGGTTTTGTTGGTTTTAGGTGGAATTGAACATCGAGGACAATGTCCCCCCAAGGGGGAGGGTTCTATAGCAACCTTGGTAAAAATTAATGTAAAAAATATATAAGACCATGGTTGATGGGACACTTATTCCAAGTTGAATGCTGGGAAAAACACCCTAGTGGGTGTTCACTTCGGTTATTATGGCTAAAGTAAATTGGAAAAGGCAATGGCTTCGGATTTGGAAAGGAAAATGGCTTTTTTGGCACATTTATTTATGAAAATAAAGGGAAATAGGAGAAAATGGAGGTGAAAGGTCACATGTTTCATGTGGGGAGGAAAATGAAGGAAAATATTGGAAAATGAATAAAATAGAGGCCTCATTGTTAAAAAGGCTTCTGAGGATCAGTTGGAAATCTATTGGATAAAACCTTTTATCAGTTCAGTTTTGGATCTCTCTCATTATTATCTCTCTCTCTCTCTCTCAACCATGGATACTTAGAGTTTCTTGGAGAACTTTGGCATTGGAGCAAGAAAGGAAAGAAAGTAGGAAGAAGGAGGAGCAGGAATCAAGCAGCTACAACAGGATTCTTGGTAGGTATCGATTTTCATGTGTGTTTACCTTGTTAGATCTGGCATGCATGGTATTGCATGTGGTTCTTTTCTTTCTTGGCATGGTTTTTTTCCAGGTGTGACAGTGTTTTCAACCTAGCCTTGCCATTTTCAGATAGCCTTGATGAGATGGGTTTCTTATACTTCGATTGAGTTGGATTAAGAGTTGGATTCGAAGTTAAGTGGGGTGGATCTCTAAATTGATATAACATATGGCCTATTAACTCCTATATTAGAATATGGTTTGTGGTAAAGTCGAATAGTGTGTTGCCTCGGTGGGCCTAGGAATCCTCGACCTATGAATGAAGGGATATACGGTAAATCCTAAAGGTGGTTTGCCTCGGTTTAGAGCCTAGTGATCTGGGTTTGGATTGCGGTAAATCGTGAGAGGTGGGTACTCTTAATTGGGCCTAGTAGTCCCGGGATGGGATGTATGATAAATCCTGGAGAGTATGCCTTGATTTAAGGCCTAGTGATCCCTTCTTTGGACTGTGGATTGTGGTAAATCCTGAAAGACTAGGAGATAGGAAAATTCCTCACGGTGTAGGCAGAGAACCTAGTAGAATTCATGCTTGTTTGGTTCTTTTTGGTTGGTTATGAGTCCCACATTCACGCTTGGAATATGGCATGGGGGTGATTGGCTGAAGATAGATTTGGCTCAGCCAATCTATGGTTGGGTGGAACATGGAAGTCCCATCTGCGGTTGGTTTTTATATCCACAAATGAGAAGCTCATTCCTTTGGTATCTGATGTGTAAATGTATCGATTATTACGTGGATTTTATTGTTGTTGTCTCCACTTTTTTTTTATTGTTATTATGTTGGTTATAAGCATCTATGCCGACAATGATGATATATGGCTCTCCCCATGTTTTTTCTTGTAAATGAATACACAACGTATCTATGGTCAAATAGATTGTATTGCAACTTATGATGTAGAGGATCAAAGGTTCTTAGTGATTCTCATATAAGTATGAGACCTCTTTGCTATTTTATGTTGTTTATACTTGTAGCTTTCATGTTTGTGACATGTTTGAAAAAATGCCTATCATGGCTAATAGGGATCTAGATGAGTTCTTATTGATGTGATTTATTTCGTATCATTGTCCTGTTGTTATTTATCATCTCTAAACTTTTCATGAAGTTATGGTCAAAGCACTAGGTTTTGGACTTGAAAAGGTGGCTCAAATCGTGGGGCCTTTGGCACAGAAATGAGTATTTGGGGCCTTAGCCACTGGCATGTAGTGTTATTCCTACGATTATAGCCTCTTGGACACTTGCTTGCAGGCATGTGCCTACGCTATGGCTCAAAAAGGTCAAAAGGTCAGTGTGACCCAAGGGTGCAAGGCCTTAATGGTTGGGTTAGCTCCTAGGGTGTCATTTATGATGTAGAAGTTTTGTATGTCATGTTTCCATCGATTCCAATCCCTTATGGTCACCTAGTAGGTTGAATCTCATTATAGTAGCCTCTCATCACAATTCTACCCCAATTGGTCGGTTACTTGGGTGGATGTGGGAAGAGGGTGTTACAATAGAGGTAGTCAACAACACTTTGGTGCAAATTTTGTGGGGTTACAATCAGATGTATCCAAAGACATGGTATGAAAATATAGTGTATATATAATACTATTATAATAAACCAATCCATACTTCTATTGGTAAGTCCTCATTTGAAAAAAAATTTGGATATTTTGTATGGTTAGCAAGGAGGAGTAAGGGAGGATCTTATAAGGGGTGCCTTAAGGGAAAAAAAAAATTGTTGAGAAGATCATGAAGATCCATATACAATTATAGGATACACTGCAGAAGTCACAGGAAAATTATAAGGCCAAGCATGATCAACATAGAACAAAGAAATCGTTCAAGGTGAGAGATAGAGTATGGTTAGAATTGAACAAGGAAAGTCTACCCTCACACATGCACATTTACTCAATTGTGATTGTAAATAATTTGAAAATTTATGAGTCTTTCATGCTAGATCAGGAAGAGGAATAGATCCTACCTTCTATAGAGGATTTGATACTATCAATAAAAGTTACCATAGGATAAAATTTTATAAAAGAGGCCAAAAACCATAAGATATAGGTAGCAAGAAACTTTGGCATATTGGGCTAACAGGACAACTTCTAGGCAAGGCTGAATGGTACACCCGAGAGAAGGTGGTGGAAAATTTCTTCACCTTATTCAATCGAAGCTTTTAGGGACCAAAAGACTCCAAAAATGGGGATGTATGATCTATAATGGATGATTATATTTTTTTCATCCATCTCGATGCTTTCAGAGTGGAAAAAGTGGAGGAATCAGCTGACAGGATCACTTTTACTAGTGGGACCCAATTTGGAAAATTGGGATCTGAAACTTTATGGGAGCATTTTGAGGCATCACATGGTATTTCTTAGGGGGTAAAACTTTTCTTCTTAATATTTGTACCATTTTTTTCATATTCTATACATATATAACTTTCCAACAACACAAGAGTCGCCTCAATCGGAGTCTGTATGCAAAGTTATGCCACTTAGAAGTTGACCTTCTTGTTTCAAACACCATAATTCAAGAAGATGCCACATCATCCCCCATTACTCGTGGAAAGGGGCTAGTTGTGTGACCATGATGAAGCATACTCTAGAGTATTTCATATTGTAACTTTGGTTATGATTTAAGGGAGTCAAACTTTACTACTAGAAGGCTATCAAGTTGTGTTATAATTGAGCCACTAAAAGGAAAAGGGGTTACATTCTTTTTTAGTGCATCTTGTTCCATAGATGAATAGAGTAGCTATAATGGATAGGGAGAGAGCCCAAAAATAATATTTGTGCATTCTAGTAGCCCATGGGCCATAAGCCTTACTTATTTGTACCTAAAACCATTTTATATTTAGAGAAATAGAGCAAGGCGACCTGACCTTCTAGTTGGGTTTTCTCCCAAAATGGTTTCCCAGATTATATCTTGGGCCAATCGTGATTTTGTCAATTTTTATTTATTTATGCCCTATTTTCTAAGTGATTATAAGTTACACAAATATGCAATAAATAGCGATTTGCAGATCTAGAAATCTAAAGAGAAATAAACCCTCATAATGTCGATTCATTTTTTTAAGTATAATTTTATCATATCTATTGTGAAGAACTATCCAATGGAATGTCCACAACACTTTACAGATCATATATTGTATTGTAATATTGTATAGAAGAATATATATTGAAAAATATTTCTATTTTTCTTAGTTTTATTTTTCTAGGGTAAAATCTCTATGTTAACGTGTGTGTTTGGCATTACATCTATTCTGTTTTATTGAGAATCCATTTGCAACAATTAATTGTATGGGTTTAAAACCTACACATGTCCAAGCTAGACATTCAATCTAATGCTTTTAACTTGGCCAATAATGACTTCTTCAAATGATATTCATCTATGTTGTGATAAGAACTTTTTGAGGAAATCACGCCACTTTGTAGTGTTCTTCCTTGACTTCAAGTTACCCTTCTTTCCGTATAGTATTCACTAGTGACCCAAGAGGATATTCACATTAAAAAATTCAATTCAACTCTGTTTTTTTTTCCAAGACTATCCATACAATGAAGAGCTCATAGAGAGCTTTCCAATGCAATTTGTATGGGGTTAGGGGGACTTTATATTTGAAATATATGTTTCATTATTGGTTGGGGAAAAATGGTGAAAAGATAAAATGGCATGAAACAAAGTCTTCATCCTCTAGGAATGCCCTCTTTGTTTGCATCATGGGTGAAAGGCTTCATGTGTAAAGAGTTCCAAAATTTTTGATCTTTGATGTGGGTGACCTTGAAAGCATGTCGAGAAACTTGTTCGTGTTTCCATTCTTATACATTATCACTAAATGAAAATATTGTAGAAACTCCATCCACTTGTAATGTATGGTTTGTTGTAGCTTACTCTAGGCCTGTAGGTATTTTAGTGGCTAGTGATCTGTGAATATATGTCCCCTTTCCCATCAGGTTATGTTTCCACTTCTTCACAGCTTGCACTAGAGCATAGAATTTGTTGGTGAGAAGTCAG